>OY744475.1:207193719-207773719 GCA_963556175.1 Tipula confusa
CGACCAAAACGTCAAATCTACAGATACATACTAAAGGGTGGGCCATCTATCGGTTTAAATTTGAACCAACGGTTATTTCGAATCTGGCAATACTTATGTCATTCTATTCTGTCACAAAATTCAGTATATTACCTCCACTGAACGAAATGAATCGATTTACGCTTGAGCAACGTTGGGATTTATTGGAAATTTATTTCCAAAATAAAGACAATTGGTCGGAAATTGCACGAAAATGTCGTACAAAATTTGATCGCAGAGAAGGACCAATAGTACCCGATATACGCAAGTTTATTGTTAAAGTTCGTGAAACTGGTTTCATTGTTGATGCGCCAAGACGTGAGCGTGCTTGTACAGTGTGTACACACGAAAATATCGAAGCTGTGGCTGAGAGTGTGCGTGAGAATCCATCAACAACAACTCGTCTTCGTTCTCAAGAATTGAAAATTTCACGTACTAGTTTACGTCGAATTTTGCGAAAAGGTCTCGGTATAACGCCTTACAAAGTTCAAGAGTTGAAGCCGCATGACCATCCGCTTCGTTTTCACTTCGCTAGATGGGCCAACGAGCAACTGTACGATGATTTCGATTTTGCCAAAAAAATCATCTTTTCGGATGAAGCTCATTTTCATTTTGGTGGGTACGTTAATAAGCAAAATTAACATATTTGGGGCTCAGAAAACCCACACGTGGTCTTACAGAAGCCAATGCAACCATTACGAGTGACTGTTTGGTGCGGCTTGTGGAGCGGAGGCATCATTTGTCCATATTTCTTTGAAAAAGGTTCAAGAAGGTAAACTGCTCAACAATTTTTAACTTTATCATAGGCGACTACTTTTCTAAAGATTCACAAGTTTGGCCATTTATTACGGCACATTTTAAAAGAGTGTAAGCAAAGGATGACCTTAAAAGTCTATTACCTACATCTTTGGACCATCATCTTTAACAGTAGTAAGTGTTCAAGAACTAGCGCAGAGTTCAATTAACAAAATGACTTGTTGGTATTGCCGCTATAAAATGGAGCTTTCACGTACCAAAACAGTAATGATCCAACTTTAAGGATTGCTTGATATCAAAAAACCGCCTTTAGTATCGATGAAAGGTGAAAGAACAAGGACGGTTGATGATGGTAAATAATGGATGGTTCACATTTTGTCGGGAAACAGGGTATCTCGGTTATTTGCCTAAAGTTTTTTTTATAAGAAAGTATCGATAATTATTTTAATTTTTTTACGGGAATGAGTTGCGGAAAGGGGTTACATAAAATTAGTGATATTCTTAAATTTAAAGGGTCCACACCGGGATCAAGAATTAATTTTTACATAGATACAATTATCTGTTTGTTCCGAATGGGCGTCTCAGCCGCTCAACCGAACGTCATGCAATTTTTACCATGTATAAGTTGCATGTCAAAGGTTAGGTTAGGTTAGGTTAGGCTAGAGGGGATGCTAACGCACCCTTAGACTGACGGTCCATTGTGATACCAAAGGATCCTACTCCCCTTGCACCTTCATTGGAACCATTCAGAGCTACTTATGTAGCGTAAGATATCTCGCAAATCGCAGTTCTTGAGATCCATAAGGTCGTCGAAACAATACTTGTCCAGATGTTTGTACCTCCTGCAAGCTAGCGCCGAGCATCAGCAGAGGAAGTGGCTCACAATCTCTTCCTCCTCATCATTCATACAGCTTTTACAGAAGTCATTTGCCATTGACACAAGCCTCTTCGCATGCTCTCCAATGAGGCAGTGTCCTATGAGCAACCCCACGACTATACTTAAGTCAGGTCTACGTAGGAATTGTAGGGTTTTGGAGCACTTCAAGTCCAGTTTCGGCGAGACTTGCTGCGCTACATTGCATGTTATGGTGTTATTCCATCTCTTCTGTGCCGAGGCTATCGCCTCCTTTTTAAGCGCCATAAAAAGCGCTGCTAAAGGCCTCCCCAGATTTGCCCTTTACGGTTTCAATTAGAGAGTTGTACCTTTCCTTGCCAGTTCGTCAGCCATACAGTTCCCAAGAACGACCGAGTGTCCGGGGACCCAGACTATCTGGATATTGAGATGCTCACTCATCTCGTTAAGAGATGAGCGGCATTTCAATAGGACACCACCTTGCGGAGTTCCTCTAACTACTCGCCTCCTAATGGTGGGTTCCCCTATCTCCGCGTTAACAATCCTGCATTGTAGCATCTGATGTATCAACCTCCTTAAGGGGTAGTCCACATCAAAGAAAGACAGTCATTCCTGAACTGCCTCCGACCTGACATTGTTAAAGGCGCCCTCTATATCGAGGAAGGCTACCATACAATACTCTTTCGAGTGGATTGATTTCTCAATTGTTCGCACCAGGGAATGCAGAGCCGTGTCCACAGATCTCCCTTTCCAGTACGCATACTGAGGCTTCACCCAATTACTGGGTTTTATTTTTGCACGTATGTAAACGTCAATCAGTCTTTCCAATGTTTTCAACAGAAAGGATGATAGAGTTATAGGTCTTAGGTTCTTTGGGTAGGCCTGTGAATTTTTCCCTTTTTCGGGATGAAACCACCTAAACCTCTGTCCATTTCCAAGGAATATATTTCAGCTTTTAGCACCACCTTAAGATCACCTCCAGCCATGGGAGAATGCTCGACGAGTGTTTTTGCAATTCCACTGGAATGATACCGTCCGGGCCTACCGATTTATAGGGCCTAAAGCCGTTTAGTGCCCATAGCATCCTTTTTTTGCACACGATTTACACCGGGCATCGCGAAGATAATTTTTCCCTATTCCTACCAAGCTCCGTCGACACATCCACACTACCTGGGGAATGGGTTTCCAACGAAAGCGCCAATGATTCCCCACTAGACGTTGTCCACAGCCTATCTGGTTTAATTAAGTAACTAGGGCTCGTTGGGCTCGTAGATTTACCTGAGGCGCGAGGTCTCCGAAACACCTTCCATTTTATCACAGAATAGTCTCTAAGACCTCCTCTGTGCCTTCCTTAATTCCTTTTTATACTTTTTAAGGTGCTTCTTATAGGAGTCCCAATCCTGAGCGTCCCTAGAGCCTTTTGCTCTGTTGAATGCTTTCCTACACCCTATACGAAGGATTCCCAAATCGCTGGACTACCATACCGGTTTCTGCTTCCTCTTAGGTATTTTCTTGGGGCAAGCAGTGTCCAAGGACAAGCTACAGGCGCTTGTGATTTGCTCCACCCGGAAATCCAGCTACTTCTCTGTGGCTGGGGGCCTCGGATAATCGAGTCGTACTAACTGCATGTCCAAAGTCTGATACAAATTTTTTCTAAGATTTCAATTTTTTTAAATTTTTTACGAGAATGTATGGGGATTAAATTCCTCCTCAAGTTATTCGCCTTGCTCTTTCTCAGTAAAGCCATTGTCAATAAATCTTTATATTCTGTTAACAAATTTAAAAGTAAATGTCAGTTATTATTGATTTTCTTCCATAGCAACATTTATACCATTCTACAAAAAGTCAATATTATCACACGAACATCATTACCCTTAACACCGAATTTAGTAAATTTTGGCGCCACTTTTTCTGTTCATTTATCAATGATACAAATCAATTGAAATAAATTCGTTAAACCGTGGCATAAATACTTTGTAATACGCCAATAATATTTTATGTGTGTGTGCGCCCGCTCGTTTCATATATAATTTAGAAATTTTTTTTTTATAAATTTTCCAAATAAAATCGAAAATAAATAAATAAACAACGACATAATTCAATTTGAAATTCAATTTTCTATGGAAACTGTAATCCGATGATGAAAACCACAACATCATTTTGTGTTTTATGTTGTAAGAATGAAAGCTAGAAAAAAAAATAAAATAAAAAATTTCAACCGACGCGACATATCATCATTATATCGTCTGTATGTAGCCTTTATAGCTATGTATATTCTGCCAATAGGGTGTACGGGCAGACAGAAAATCGAAAACCGAATGAAATGAAAATGTTTTGTGAGTGTGTATGTGTGTGTGTCTAATGTGATGTTGGTATTTTAATTTATGGAAATCTAGAAGTTTATTTCGACTGACTAAATCTCATGTGAATATTTTGGGGGATTATTGTTACATCTATAAATAAGTTTGACTGGGATGTGGCGCTTTTTCATCTGGTACAAATATTCTGTTGAAATATTAGAATATGAGAAATACGGTATTATATTATATTGATCGAGAAAGCTTTTCGTGTTTGTATGCAAATTTCGCTTGTAATTTATGGGTTTCTCGAATTTGTATAATTTTAGACGCTGTTAACTGGCATCTTATACAGAATTCGTTTAGACAGAAGATGATTGAGGATTTGATTTTTATCAGCATGCTACACAAAACACGATGGCATGTTGTGGCTTGGATAAAAGACGAAAGCGGGTATTACCTAAAATAAAAGTTTTAACGAAATATGCGGTGAAAGGATTTTTCTATCTGTGTGAACTTCCTAACCTGGTTACCCAAGAATAATAATTTTAAAGTATAAGGGTCATAAACTCGGCTTTTAAACTAGAAATTTCATGCGGTTTTTATCATTTTGGTTGGTGAGTATAGTTAGATTTTACAGAACTTCATAGGTTCTCATTAATCCGTAATTTCTTTTAAAACCTTTGCTTTATTAGCAAATATACTAGCTATACCAGAAGAACATAAGTCTTTAATTATGTAAAAGCCACTAAAATGAGTTTCATTGAATTGCATCAATAAAGACCTTTATACCTTTAGAATTCTGCTTGTCTTTCTAAGCCGAAAGAATCAGGCAATCCTTGGCCTAGTCATGATTGCTGACCAGAAACCTTAAAATCTCCAATAAAGAAGCCTCTTACCGTAAATACGTAAAAACATCCATCAACTGAAATTTAACTGAATTTAAGGCGGCTAGAAACCTGGCAACGGAGATGGTGTCGCGAGCTGGATCACGAAATTAAGGTTAGATAAAAGTTGCAGCAAGTCTCAAACCGGGGTCATAAACCAATTGTACATTTTAGTCCTTCACATAGAGTCGAGGAAAACTTCTTGGATAAGGGGAAATTTTCTATACTACATCTGAAATATGGGGACAATATTTTTACTACTGTCCATAAGAAAAAGCTAATCTCCTCACCCGAAAATTTACTGCAAGCTCTGATTTAGCTGATTCTAACTATCTTTGATCTCTTTAGGCAGCTTGTCGATGCACTGCATTTCAGTCAGGCCTATATTTGTTGCTAAAGTCCTTGCAAACATTAAAACTAATAAGCCAGCCGGTTCGGATGGTATTCTTGCTTTTAACCATGGAACTCCAACGTGCGACAAATAACGAATGTGTAGTACCAGCCAGCGCAGTACGAAGCATTGATGCAGGTTCGTGCCATGACGGAGACCAACGTAAATAACGTTATGTTTTTATGTATCAAAATGGAGTGATTTGTTGGAATTCTAAAAAAACACTTAACAATCACGTGGTCTACATTGAATGCAGAATACATGGCAACGTCATCTGCAAGAAGCTCTCTACCATAAATACTTGAAAATAAGCTTTGGACGAGTCTAGATCCCGTAGCTGTATTGCACGTATAGCAACAAAAGTAAAATTGATCTGGCAGCAACAAACGTTTTTCATGCCAAAGGAAAACATATCAAGTACCATTCCACACAAGAATACGAGGAAATAATTCGGAATTAATTTCTGTGACCTCAAATCTAATTGCTCTGAACATCGCAGAAAAACGATCTGCCTTTATGAAATTCACCTAAAAATTCTAATTTATCAAACTTAAGCAAATACAAAAAGGTACACACTCAGAACAGTCCTTGAACGACTTCTGTTTTGAACTGTTAGTCAGTTTTTCAACTCTCCCTTTTATAATTCAAGGTCTAATCAAGTTATTTAACGGAATCCTTAAGAAATAGACACTTTCCTGACTGTTGGAAAATCGAAAAAAAGTTTACTCAAGCAAGCCCACTACTTTTCTCATTCTTTTATTATGACATCCCAAAACCTGATATCAAAGAAACTTCACTTCTTCAACTAGTGCACGTAATCGAGCAAGAGGCTAGCTGCTATAAATATCTTAAACGCAGTTCTTTAAATACGCGACGAAATGGAAGCTCTTCTGTAACTGACTATATTGTCTTCCATCGCAACCAATACAACAAAATGTCAAAAGCTCCATAACCCCATTTTATTAGATATAGAATCTACCAATCTACAAATGCACAAGTAACAAATATCTCGAGGGTCTTTTTATTTTCCACTTTTTTACATTAAAATTAAAAATCACATAATTTTTTTTTACTCTATACTACTTTATTAACTTTAACTTAACTCTAACACGCTTTAAATTTGTTAAAATTATATTTAATTAAAAGAAAATCACATAATAAAATTTAATTTTAAAGAAAATATGTATTTTCAATCAAGGCCACGCACTAAACTATTTGTCCATTATATATGATCACTGACGTGACATAAATTAAATTCTTACCAAATGTTTTTTTTGGAGACATTTGGGCAAAATAATTTTGTTAGATAGTGACATCTAGCGTTAAGTAGCGTTCTTGAATGAAACTGTTCGAAAGTTGTAGTATATGATAAAATGTTTAGTCAAGAAACATTTTGATCTTTTCATTTGCATCATAGCCGATTTACATTCAACAAATTTTGAAGAGGAAGTTGATCTTGAAATCAATTTAGTAAAATTGCAATAAACACAAAAATTGCAATAACATTTAGTTTTTATTTGTGTGAGTAACCAAGACATAGTATATTAAACTAATTTTATACATGTATTGTCATCTTTTTATATGTTTTGCTACAAACAGATAAAACTTTCCATCTTGTAAAAATCAAGATTATCTTTTTTATAACAGTTTTTGGGTTTGGATCTCGGGTTTCATCTTTTTATTTTGACAAGAAATTTTTTCTCGGTCTGGCTTGAATAATTTTTCAATCTAGTGTCTCGGTTTTTTAAAAATTGAAAAATTTGTTGATTGTTGAATGTAAATCGGCTATCAGTTTTATTAAATACAGGAAGACCATGATTTACGTAATCTATTTAACTAAGGTTTTTACGATGTCCATTATTATACAAAATAATTCGAAGAATTAGAACACATACATAGTTATTCCATAGTTTATCTTTAGAATACAGAAATATGTGTTAAATTGAGATTGCTTAGAATGAAAGGTAGTAAAGGATAGCTTAAACGATAAAATTAATAGAAACAATGAATTAAATATGGAGCAGGCTGTTGTATAATTTTTAAAGAGGAACGTAATTAATGGAACAACTTTAATCCTTATTTTTAATTTAAAACTTGTTGGTCTTTTAGTTGATGTTTTAGTTGCAGCTAGCAATAGCTGATGTTCTTACAAATTGTCTTTGTTTGGGATTTAAAATAATTAACCGTTCGTAAATAGACTTAAGTTAATTGATTCGACCTCCAACTCGAAGATATCCTGTTCGTAATATTTGCTGGCGTATGCACCTAATTTCTTCTGAAAAATGTTGGCGTTGAATTATTCTGCATAATCATCTTTTGATGAAGCCTGTAGTGACCGATATCTTTTGATGAAGGAGTAGTGATAACACCTGTAGTGACCGAGTTACCTTTTTCAACAATTTTGAGAGTAACAAGGCTCCGCACAATTGACAGTATCGTTTTAACTGGGGTTATTTTTGTCTTTAATTAAAACAAAGCCACATTTTTGATGGTAAAATCACATTACCCTGGCGGGAGCTCTTAGCATTAATGACTGCAGCATACGGATTTTCAGATGCATTGCAAAATCTATGAATAGTAATTGATGAAGTTTGCTCTAACGAGGGAAATTTCTTCTTCATTAATTTAGCTACTATGTAACTGGTGCTAGCGATCCAAGGGGATCGAAAAGTTTTCCACTGTCGAGCAGCAAGTTGGGTTTGGTCGAACTCTTGTTGTTAGGCATGACAATTTAGCGAAACATTTTTTCTATGTCAGCTGTGAATAAATATTTGTGCTTTCACCAAATCCTCTAATGACTCTTTCTTGGGTAGAGGAGCTTGTCTATATCATTTTTTTGTGTTGAAACCACACTGTTCGGTTCGGCTGTTTCTGCAGGCAAGTTCCTGGCTACATTTTTAAAGACCTAATGGTAAACTCTACAGTTGAGTCTACTCTTCCCAATTCTGTATCTCCAATCGGAGTCTGTATCAGTTTTAGTTTGATTGCTACTTCTTCGGTGATGAATATAGCTTGCAAGCCTGGATCAATAAGAAACGCGAACTGACACTTCGTTGTCCTGACCATGGTGGTTGCCAGTAATACTTCACCTTATTTTGGCTTAAAATTGGTCTGCATTTGGAAGTTCCGATTTCTTAGTTACTTCCTTTTAGATGACATCATGATGCTTCCGTAAGCATTTTCTGCATATGGCTTTTGCTTTAGCATTAAAAGTTCGTTTGATGGAGCTTTATTGCAGTGTACAGCTTTTTTTTAGTGTATTCGTATTTGCTGAACTACAGCTTTCATGGCAAAGCCAGACGCTTAGACTATTATCGATAGTGTGTTCATCAATGATGAATAGTCTACCACCGCTAGATTTTCTAGATCAGCATTTTTCAAACACACTTTTCGCTTCAGATGTCCAATTGATAGTTTTGTCGTGATAGCTCTTTTGATATAGCCACGATAAGCGAGCTCGTTTAATTCGTTGCCGTTAACTGATAAAACAACCTTCATTTACTTATGTAATCGCTAAAGTAATTTTAGCAACTTGCTAACGATTTTTGGTCTTCACTTCTTTTTTTCATTTTGCGTCCCTTAATTTCTAATCCATCATAATTTTCAAAATGAAACGAATTATAGAAATTGAAATACATTTTTCGTCCTACACACAAACGACGTCTGACAAAATTGTCTGTATTATTGTATATCCCAGTGGGGTATTTCTTTTTTTGGCATCTTCATTTCACAAGGATACCAACATTACATTTTTTTTTTATATTTTTAGCAAAAGAAAAAACAAAGACGACTTTCTTCGAAAGTGTAAGGCAAAAAGTTTTACTATTATCAATCGGTTATATATATACCCTAAACGGATGTGCCAGGATGAATATAATAAAAACGGAGAAACAACAAAACTGGATTTAAAATGGCAAAAAATTATTTTTATATGTGTGCAAAGTGAAAATGTAATATACTGTCTAGACAGACTTACGTATATTATTGTGGAGAAAGACTCGTGTTTAAGACATGGTGCTTAAAGTATTTCACGGTTACTGTCAGCTTTGATATGCGAATATTTTGTGAAATTATTTTGCATCAAGAATCATAAAAAAAGCTTGAAATTGGTTTAGACGTACAGAAATGGTTAGATAAATTGAATACATTTATCTATAAACTAAGTCGGGGTCACCAATATTAATTTTAAAACTTTTGATGTTTTTTCTGTAAATTTGCAGATTTTCGATAATTTTGTTGTACTTGTTCAGTTTCGTTTACCGAATATGAACTGCTATTCAATTATGTGACACGGAAGATTTTCATAACATTCCTATTATGGATTTGATGTTTGTAAAACGTTAAGAATTTCACCCTTTTTAAACAATTCTTCAGATAACCTAAGACACGACATATTTTCCAATCGAACTTTATAAAAATAAAAAATAAAAATTTATTGGTGGGGCTCTATATATATAGGTATATGTGTTAGGGGATCAAAAAGTTAAATCCACTGTGCAAAGTATACTCGTACATTAATACGTGCGCGGCAAGCGTAATGTATGTATATAGAATAAATGATTTTCGTGTTTATAGCCGAATCTAATCCCCAACAGACAATATTGTCGAACACACAAGAGTGTATTATATGTGTGTTTTGAACATAAATCAAGGATATCATCAATGCTGTATATATATGCTTTTGGTTGTAAAAATAGAAACTGGAAAAGGATTTTATTTGTAATGCAAATTAAATTTTCTTTTTCGGTGGTACCAATACCATTATACCTATATGACAATGTAATATTTTTCTATTGTTATGTTTTTCCATCAATTTTCCATTATACAATAACTATATACCATCAACAATATAGATGGATAATCTCAGAAGGATTCCCTTTTTTTTTGTGTGTGACTTGCATAAAATATTTTTTAATCGAAAGAAAACATTTTGCTGGCATATTACAATATCGTACTGTTATCGATCTGTTCGTTTTTCTTATTCTTCGATATATATACAGAATCAAATCAACTATAGACAATAAATTTAGAAGACTAATGTTGAATTGGAAATGAATTGGTTTTTGGTAATTTGTAAATTGGGGCCACATTTTATGATATTGATCTAAATAAATGTGTTTACTGGAGGTTATGTTTGAAATAGTATTATCAGGCTTTCGTATAGTTCCTGGGACGATATTATTGACAAAATACTAAAAGCAATATATTTTTCATTGAAATCATAAGAAGTGACTTACCGCATAATATAAATACACATAGTACTACCATCATCAGAAAAAAACAGTTTACACATTGATGTTCCAGATGTCGGGTCGATAGAATAACGTCAATATTTAGTATAAATATATGACATTTAGGCGATTATACTTACAAAAATATTTTGATTATTTTAAAACGATACCAGTAGCGACATCTAGCACGTCAATGGGATAACATACTATGGTAGTACTATGTGTATTTATATTATGCTTACCGTAATAGAGTTTGTAAACACCAAACGGACACTTTAGTTCACTTGGAAACCATTTGGGTTAGAAGAGCCCCATAAGGTTCCAGGAGCATCTCCTAAATTTACAAAATGTATGAGCCTTTCCAACAAATTTTAAAAATATAGAAGTTTAACACGACTTTATTCGATGATTTTTCACCAACCAGCGGACTATGTTTGCTCCTTTCATAGTGGAAATATGAACTTGTCCTACATTTTAATCATCGATATTTCTCTATTTTTGTCTCTGTGCAATCCAATATCGGCATACCGTTTTGGAAGCGTTTGAAAGATTTTAGAAGGCTTTTCAAGTTTTTGAATGAACAACTCGATTTCAACAAATGCATAGTCGTTAAAATTTCATTTCTCATCGCAAACTTCTACCATCATATTCAAAATTGCCATGGTTGGAATCCCTGTTTTAGTAAACCATTTGCTGTCTGTATCCAATAATGATATGGTTAAAACAGGCACATTTGTTGGCAAATTGTTTTGAATTGCGTTATTCAATACAACCAGTTGACAAATTGAACTCTTCCTCTATTCCTGCACAAATTCTGCTTCAAAAATTATAAGTCTTAATTTTACATAATCAAGAGAGACGGTAGTCAATGATATTAGCACCTGAAATACAGTGAATCATTCATGAATTTGCTTTCTCAGTAAATAGCCGCCGTACAGAACCTTGGGACTGCTCCCACATGTCCGGACGGTGGTTGGTTCAAGAACCATGCCAAATTGACAGCTTGTGCCAAACGAAGGTCTCAGTATCTGTACAAGAAGGCAATCAGTAGCCTAGGTGAAGTTTGCTTTGGAGCCAAACTAGACGTCCTTGCGCTAGAGGATATCCCTTGTAGGCCAAAAGATCGTGCATGGAGTTTGGGTGAATAAAGCGATCTTTGGATTGGAAATCCTGAGTTGCCGATCAACAACTGGAAGATAACTAGGGTGGAGGAGCCTAAAAATTATTGTAGGTGGGATATAATCATCATAAATAAACGAGTTACCCGGATCAATGGATGAATTCTGTCATGTTTCTACAGCTTCAGATTTAGAAGGATCCGACATCACTGTTGTGGAGGTTGATATTTAAGCATCAAGATGCTTAAACTATTTCAAACCAATCTACACCACTGTAAATTAGCGTCAGCTGCTCTAATGTTCAAAGTGATAAAAGATGACATTGATGTCATCTTGGTTCAAGAACCATGGATCAATGAGGGTCGGGTTCTTGACTTAGGGCTGTAAACTTTAAATTACTGTTTGTGCAGGGTAAAGGTAGGATTCGATCGTGCATTCTTGCGAAGAACAAACTTAAGATTTTTCTGCTTGCTTCAATCAGAGTCTCTAATTACCAACCTTTTTATCTGTAATATAGGCTGTAAGCCTACTTTTATAACTAGTAATGGACAGAAAGTTTTGGACATTCCCTTTGTTTCAAACTTCATGTCAAATAAATTAGTAAATTGGAAAGTGTTCGAAAAACACTCCTTTTCTGACCATTGCTATCTATAATTTGGATTGGATTTAAAATATTCTTAAACTCCAACCTTTAGAAATAGAAGGAGGACTAACTGGGATACTTCCAGAACAAGTCTATAGGTAATTCCTTTCCAGAGTTAATCCCTAAATATCCTGAATCAACACAGGAATTGGATGCCTTGGTCAACAGAGTGTCCAATGCGTTCAAGAAAATCTATTTGAGGGTCGTTTTCTATTAGTAGGTCTAAAAGCAAACCTCGACCACCATGGTGGTCGAAGGAACTCCAAGTAACATGGCTGAAATGCAAAAAATCTTTAAAAATTTGAAGAGAACAAAGGCTGGCGTGGACTGAGCTTCTATAAGGAAGTCCTTAAATCATATAAATACGAATTAAGAAGTGCCAAAAGCAATACTTGGAGGCTATTTCATGACAAAATACAGGAGTCCTCTAAGGCAGCAAGGTTACGTAAGGTTCTATCTACCTTACCTACCATTTTAAGTTATTTCCAACTACCGGATGGTATCTGGATACAACGGAGGTGAAATCTCTGGAGCTGCTAGTGAATACTCATTTTTCGGGATGTTCCAAATCTCTGACTTTTTTACCTAAAACCAATAGGGCTACTGGTCTCGCTGGAAAAATTATCAACAGTTTTAAGCCTTTTAAGTCAGCAGGTCCGGATGGCATTATTTCTGCTGACAACCAACAAACCAGTGACTTAATGGTTCCTTGACTTGTGGTGATTTTTAAAAGTAGCATAAAACTATGACATATTCCAAACAAATGAACTGAAGTAAAGATTATTTTTATACCTAAGGCGGGAAAACGCTATTATTGCGACCCAAAAGACCTTAGGCCCATTAGATTATTCTCGTACTTCTTGAAAGCTCTAGAGAGACTAGCAGCATCTCAGCATGCATACTGCAAGAGGAAATCGGTGGAAACTGAACTACATTCCCTCTTAGTCCCTATTGAAAAATCGCTCGAATATAAAAAATTCTCTTTGGTGACCTTCTGTGACATAAAAAGAGCTTCTAATAATGTCAAACCAGAAGCGATCTCGTGGACACTTTCAGATTTGGGGCTGGATGTAGCACTCGGATACTAGATTGATCAAATGCTCAGGGGCAGGGTCATTTTGGCTAATCTTGGTGAGACATCTGTCCGGAAATTCGTGAGTAGAGGTACACCGCAAGGTGATGTATTATCCTTCCTTCTTTGGACTTTATGCAAAATGCCCTTGGTATATTTACAAAATGGTCCAATAGGTGCTGTCTAAGTTTTAATCCACCTAAAACTGAATTGGTTCTCTTTTCTAGGCAGTACAAACTTCCCGTTTGCAATCCACACACTCTTACCGGAGCTGGTTTATATATCACAAATAAAGCGAAATTCTTGGGTCTTATTGTGGATAGCAAACTAAGCTGGAAACTTAATATTTTGGAAAGGGTAAAGAAAGCTACGATAGCGCTATACTTCTGTAACAATACCATTGGGAAAGGTTTGGGACTAGACCCTAGCATCGTACATTGGCTGTGCACCTCTGTAGTTAGACGTGTTCTACGTATTAGTGGTGCACCTAGAACCGCTTTAACTTAAAGTTATCTAACCCTTCTTGATATCACAGCTAAACAAATGGCTGCGTATGCAGCTATTAGGCTTAAACCAATTTCAATAGCGGTAGTTATAGGTAGACAATTTAAATACAGAAACAGTTGGGCGCCAGTCTACCGGCACGTGAACCTTATATGGGTGCCAGGGAGTTTTAATATAACGGGGAATATTAAAGCCGTTAACTCACTCGACAGTGTACCTCCTGTCACATCTTACAATGCAACGCTAATACAGAAGTACCGCTTGCTATGTGTAAATTGCTTCTTAACGAAAAAGCTTATAAAATCACAAACAATAGATGGTCAAATTCTGGGTGTCGTAACTTGACAATGTCTCATTGGCAAGCATGCGAGTATACTGTTCTGCAACTCTCCCAGCCTCGCTCAGTACAGGCCCTTTTGGATGGCAACCTGAACATAACTTAACTTATGTGCATTTCAAAAAATTGTAGTTAATTTTTTTACCCTATAAGGCGTTCTTTATTATGTGCTTTGATATTTATCGAGTTATGATGGCAACATCAATAGTGAGCAGTCACGGTACTAACGAACAATTTTACTATATCCAAGTGATTTTTAAAATTATCGAAAATTGGTTAATTGCGATGCTCCTATAGCTTTGTCAATTTGATACATATGCATCTTTTGAGTATTCATGTCAATACCACAGATAACTATACCAGATGAACATCTTGTATGGCTCAAATATTCACAAGTAAATCTAACCAAACGAAAAGTAGATGTATACATATAAAAATGCATATTTCCATCCTTTTCTATTTTTTATGCACCCAATTCTTTTATTTTATAAAAAAAATTATGTTTTCGTATGTATATTTTGGTTTATTTTTATTTTTTACAATAAAATAGTCGTGTGCAAAAAAAGGATGAAAATATACTTTTTTATTTCTATTTGTCATTTGGTTAGATTTTTGGTTGTGTAAATTTGACCCATACCAGATGTTCATCTGTTATAATTATCTGTGTCTTGAATGGTCTCAAGCCGCTGTCATAGAAAAATTCTGCAGAATTCTTTAGTAATATTTCTTTGGCAAAACATGTCGGAATTATTGTTTATCTTTTTTAGTAATTTTTTTAGTAATAAATAATAAAATTCAATTTTGGTATACACTTTCGGAAATTACTAAAAAAGATAAACAATATTTAATTCCGTCATGTTTTGCCGAAGAAATATTACTGAAAAAATTCTGCTGAATTTTTCTGTGAAAGCGGCTTCATGTCGCGTTCATAAAAAAAAAATTGTTCGTAAAAAATTTCAGAAAGTGTATACCAACTTAAAATTAAATTTTATTATTTATTACTAAAAAAATTACTAAAAAAGATAAACAATAATTCCGTCATGTTTTGCCAAAGAAATATTACTAAAGAAATCTGCAGAATTTTTCTATAAAAGCGGCTTGAAGAATTCTGAAGAATTTTTCTATGAAAGCGGCTTGAAGCCGCTTTCACAGAAAAATTCTGCAGAATTTTTCAGTAATATTTCTTCGGCAAAACATGACGGAATTAAATATTGTTTATCTATTTTAGTAAATTCCGAAAGTGTATACCAACTTAAAATTGAATTTTATTATTTATTACTAAAAAATTACCAAAAAAAATAAACAATATTTAATTCCGTCATGTTTTGCCGAAGAAATATTACTGAAGAATTCTGCAGAATTTTTCTATGAAAGCGGCTTGATGGCTCACGGATTATTTATGAAAATGATTCAAAATCACTGACTAGGAATAAAATTTATTTGAAAATTAAATCGAAGCAAACCAATCGAACATTTAAATTTAATTTTGTTAAAGAAAATTGACGGCATCCCTATTTCCACAATGTTTTCGTCAAGAAGCATTTGTCGCCGAATTTTCGCAATTAAAAATCAATTAAAATTGCAGAAATATACTCATTGTGGATCAACTAAAAGTAAATTACTCTGCCAAGTTGATACGTCAAATGACCCATCTCCTAACAAAGTAACGGTTGTTGGTTGCGGTTCTGTAGGCATGGCTAATATAATATCAATACTAGCATCTGGTACAACAAATCATTTGGCCATAGTCGATATGAATGAAAAGAAACTGATTGGCGAACGTATGGATTTAGAACACGGATCATTGTGGTTAAAGAATGCAAAAATTGAGGCGAGCAAAGATTTTGCCGTCAGTAAGGGATCAAAAGTTTGTGTTTTGTGTGCGGGTGTCCGACAAAAGGAGGGTGAGTCGCGTTTAAATCTTGTGTCACGAAATGTTCAAGTGTTTAAGCATATTGTACCGGAATTAGTAAAACACAGTCCAAATACGGTAATTGTTGTGGTCGCTAATCCAGTTGACATATTAACCTATTGTGCTTGGAAACTAAGCGGTCTACCAAAAACTCGTGTCGTTGGTTCGGGTTGTACGCTCGATTCGTCACGTTTTCGATTCTTCATTTCGCAACGATTAGGTGTATCGCCATCAGTGGTTGAGGGATGGATTATTGGTGAGCACGGTGATTCTAGTGTCGCTTGTTGGTCTGGTGTTAATGTAGCAGGTGTACGTCTAATGGAACTTAATCCAAATATTGGGACTGAATGCGACGATGAGAAATGGGAAGAGTGTCACACAAATGTTGTGCAATCAGCCTACGATATAATAAAATTAAAAGGATATACTAATTGGGGTATTGCTTTATGTGTATATCCTATTGTTAAAGCTATACTCACAGATAACGGTGAATGTCATCCTGTATCTTGTAATGTAAAAGGACAACATGGTGTCGAAAAAGATATATTCATGTCGCTGCCATGTATCTTGGGACAAAAGGGAGTAACCCAAATTGTGAAACATATTTTGTCCGAAAAAGAACAGGCCAAATTCACGGAATCCGCCACAATTTTATCGAAAGTTGCGGATGGTATAAAATGGTAATAACGGTGTTTCCATACCGTTTTATCTTTTATCTATTGCTCTGTTTCTAAATAATACTGTTATTCAATAAAATTAAACATAAAATCTAAATTGCCATTTAAATTTGTGAAATTCTTTTTCACGGAGTAAGCTTTCGCACGACACCCGATATTCAATTGTTCGTACTTTTATTGTAAATTTTTTAAACTACACATTTCACGAGACGCCAAAAATTTGATGGCTACGAAAGCTGCATTATTATCCAAAGTTGGTGAGCCATCGCAAAACTCCAGTAATAAAATAACAATTGTTGGATGTGGTGCCGTTGGTATGGCAATTGCGGTTGCATGTCTTGCACAAGACGTTACTACCGATATAACGCTTATCGATGATATGGAAGAAAAACTAATAGGTGAAATGATGGACCTACAGCATGGATCACTATATATGAACAATTCAAAAATCGATGCAAGCGTTGATTATGCAGTAAGCGCCGAATCAAAAATTTGCGTTGTAGCTGCTGGTGTACGTCAAGTTGAAAATGAAACTCGATTAAGTTTAATAGCACGGAATTTTGAAATATTCAAAAAAATTATACCAAATATTGTCGAGTATAGTCCAAATGTTGTAATTTTAGTAGTGGCCAATCCTGTCGACATTTTAACATATGTCGCCTGGAAGCTAAGTAACTTACCAAAAAATCGTGTCATCGGTTCTGGAACCGTTTTGGATTCAGCACGTTTTCGTTACTTTATCGCACAACGCTTAGGTGTGTCACCTTCGTCGGTCGAGGGTTGGATTATTGGCGAACACGGTGATTCAAGTGTAGCAGTTTGGTCAGGTGTGAATGTGGCAGGTGTCAGGCTGTTGGATGTAAACACTAAAATTGGAACTCGTGATGATAACGAAAAATGGGAAGAAATTCACGATGATGTTATACAGTCGGCAAATCAGATAATTCGTCTTAAGGGCTACACCAATTGGGGCTGTGCATTTTGTGTGGCGCCAATTTGTAATGCAATTTTAAAAAATTCGGGATGTTTGTTTCCCATTACAACGTGTGTAAACGGTGAACATGGTATAGATCGTGATATTTTTTTATCACTACCTTGTATTTTGGGTTCGCAAGGTGTCACACATATTGTGAAACAAATTTTAACCGAAGAGGAGAATAGCAAGTTTATGCAGTCGGCAAAGATTGTTGGTGATGTTATAGATTCTCTTGTATTTGATCAATAAAATTTTAGGAATTTACAATGTAATTTTTAAATTAAGTTTTTCGAGATTGTCCACAACCGGTTGCAACGCCAATTTTTCGGTTTCAGAAATGGATAAATTGACTATGTTTGTAATTCCATTTCGGCCTATAATACATGGAAGTGATAAAAATACGTTACCACTAATTCCAAAGAGGCCTAGCGCAGATGTTGCAACTGAAAATATTTTGTTTGAATTTTTAAGAATGGCTACCGCAATCTCAGTACAATTTAAAGCAATTGCCCAGTTTTCAAATATTTTATTCGATTCATTTGGACGTTCAGGTTTAGTTATACTTTCTAGATCAGATGTTTCGAGCTCGGTCAACTTTACTCCGGCAACATTTAAACTCGACAATAACTCATTCTGACCGATGGACCAACCAGTCAGATTTGTTGTTCCTATTTCTAATTTTGACGCAGCACAATGTCGAAATTTCAATGAATCTAAATTGATGGCAACACCAAATATACGATTTTTCGGCAGACGACTAATTTTCCATGCAGCAAACGTTAAAATTCCAATCGGTTTTCCGACCACAACGATAACTGTATCGGGACTGTGATGTACTAAATTTGGTAGAATCGATTTATAAAGTTCGACATATCGATTAAGATAATCTATTTCCAATTCATCCGGCTGCTGTTCAATCGATGATGTTACTATGCATAATGCGGAATGTGACGTAATCGCATAATCTTTACCAGCCAAAATTTTAGCATTATTTAAGTATATCGAAGCGTGTAGAAAATCAAGCGCTTCACCAATTACTTTCGATTCATTTTGATCGACAAGTGCCAAATGACATGTTAAATTTTTTAAAAGTATTGCGGCGGCACATGACATTCCAATAATGTTTGCACCAACAATGGTAACCTTATTTGAAGGTACCATATTTGGGTATAGACAAGAAATAATTATGTAACGACCGTAACAATTGTCTTGTCAGTGTCAGTGGCTCACTTTGGTTATAAATTCACTATAGCTCATGACATATTAAGTACAATATTTGCTCGTATTTGGGATGAGCGTGCACATGAGAAAATAATAAATAAATCGTGTTTTTCTTTACTTTGTGTATACGTGTGTGTGCTCCCCAATTTTCTAAATTATAATTATGAAATAAAAAAAATTATGTGGTTTCCTATTTAATTTTTTGTTTTTCTTTATTTCGGTTTAAAATGAAAAGTTGAGGAAAATACAAAAAACAAAATTCTATTAAGTGAAAATAAAGCAGCAACAAAGGTTATTCGTATCGATTTTTTCTGTATTTTCTTTTAAATGGAAATTTTTTTCACAGTAAAGCTTAAAATGTATAATAAAAAAAAAATTTTTTTTTGTAAACCGAACTTATAATGAGCAGCAACATACATATACACAGCACGATGAAACAATGAACAACATTTGTGCGGTTTTTTTGGAAAAACTTTTTTCGATACATTTTATAAAAAAAAAATTGTTAAATTGTTTCCACTAATCTCAATTATTGACACCTAATTAGCAAACACGATGATATACTGGAATGTGTACGCGTGTGGTTCAAACTTGATACAGAAATGTAAAGAAAAACAATAACTTGCTGATATCTAACATACATTGTAATTTAAATCCATCATTCTGTCAATTTATTTTTGAATTGCCTATCAATAAAAAGCTTAATGCAAACAAACACACACACACATACATTTGTATATACCAAAATATACGAAAGAGAAAATGCTACACAAAACTAGTTCAAGAGGAATAATAAATAGTTTCTAGTTCAATTTATCATGTCCTCGAAGGAAACAAATATTTTATATATCGATCTTAATAGTACGTGTGTATCGTTTTGTTTTGCTTTGTTTTTGACAGCAATCAAAATTTAAAAGCACAAACTTGGATATACTTGAAATAAATCGATTTTAAGTATGTCACTTTGTTGTGAGCTTTTATAAATAAATATATCTTTATTGTTTTTATAAAATTTAGAACGACTCAAATTAGAGCTTTCTTTGGTTAAAGCTTTTAAAGCTTTAGTATTTAGTATAATTAATTCGTTAGTATGGGATGAAACGTATAAATCGGATCATTCTTGTTCAAGTCCTTTGTGTTCAGCGAATCAGGGAACTAAAGCCCTCCTAAAGGCTTTATTCTTTTTATGCGCTTCGGTCCATTGGTGCCATCCAATTTGTAAGTTCGGAGTTTTTTCCTCAAGCCAGTGCATTTATACGAATTTAAATTTGGAATATTGGATTTATTGCGAATTTAGGCTAATCTGACAATTTTTTGATTTCCTCTTTGTAAAGTGTAAATCTTTTACTCCCGATTCAGTAAACATAACAACTGTGTCATCAGCAACCGTTCATTTTATAGCTTCTATACTATGTTTGGTAGATCATTTGTATGCAGTAGTTATAATTCAGGGTCCAGGACACATTATTAGACGTATTTGTCATTAAACAGTTAATTCAATTGATTTGTAATGTTTAATCAATTTTTTAACATCTAATTTTTATTAATTTTAAAGTTTTGTGTCAAATAAAGTGTATATAAATTAGATTTTCAGCAATTAAATGCCGTATTTATCATTAAACAGTTAGTTTAATTAATTTGTAATGTTAAATAATTTTTTTAAAATCTAATTTGTATTAATTTTAAAGTTTTGTGTGAAATAAAGTGTTCATAAATTAGATTTTTAGCGATGACATGACGTATTTGTCATAAAAAGGTTAATTCAATTAATTTGTAATGTTTAATAATTTTTTTTAAAATCTAATTTGTATTAATTTTAAAGTTTTGTGTCAAATAAAGTGTTTATAAATTAGATTTTTAGCGATGACATGCCGTATTTGTCATTAAACCGTTAATTAAATTGATTTGTAATGTTTAATCAATTTTTTTAAAATCTTATTTGTATTAATTTTAAAGTTTTGTGTCAAATAAAGTGTATATAAATTAGATTTTTGGCGATGACATGACTTATTTGTCATTAAACAGTTAATTAAATTGATTTGTAATGTTTAATCAATTTTTTTAAAATCTAAGTTTTATTAATTTTAAAGTTTTGTTTCAAATAAAGTGTATATAAATTAGATTTTTGGCAATGACATGACTTATTTGTCATTAAACAGTTAATTTAATTGATTTGTAATGTTTAATCAATTTTTTTTAAATCTAATTTATATTAATTTTAAATATTTTTAAATATTTTTTTGTAGATTACAGTTGTAGAGTGACATAATACAGAATACAGAGCAGTTCAATAAAATTGCGATTGTCTTATGCTAACAGTAGTTTGAATATTGGCTTCCGGGAAACCGGGCCAATCCTGTCATTAATTACATACCTTTACTTTTCCTACTCGATAAAAATATAGAATAGAATTGTGCCGTAATGATCATGGGGTGTCTGAAACCGGGTCGTTTTTATCATGAGAATAGGACCAGCGTTAACCGGAACACTTGACAAGCGCTTAGTCTTACAGTCTCATCAGTCAATCAATCAAACAATCAATCAAAAAATTAATCAACATTAAAACTTTTAAACTTATATTAAATTAATTGTTTGATATTCACTTTATATATTTACAAATATAGATGTTATACAGATCCACGCATTTCCATCAAAACGTTGAGGATTAAACTTTTATAGAAAATTGTAAATAAAAATATAAAAACTTTATAGTTCTTTTGTTATTTATAGCAGCAGATGATACACCATTATTTATCATTACTTTGTGCTGGCAACAAATATTGATTGGAGCTTTTTTTTTTGCTTCTACGAAATTTTTGATTATATATGCGAGATATATTGGTAATAACGCCAGATAGTCTAACTGAATCCGTTACTTTTTGTTTTGTAATTTTTCAGCTCAACATATTGAATTAATTTAGTGTTCCTGGTTGATTTATTGCCGAAAATGTGTTTACGATCCATTAAAGTTAAATTTTTTTGTCAATTTAAGCAAAATAAACTATGCACTAAATCTAGTATTTGTAATATTGGTCTAGACAATTTTGTTGATTTCACAATTTGGTGAAAAGGGCTATGAGTACAGTGTACGTATTTCATTGAGATAAAAAGTAAACTTTTTGTGGAGTTCTAACAAGTAAATACAAATAGATACAAATTGATACAAATAAATATATAAATCAAATGTAAAGTGGAGGAATGGCGGAAATATTAAATATGTGAGCGATTTCATAAGTTTAAATAGACCTTTTTCATATAAAAAATTAACATTCTACTGAAAATATTAAAAACTTTTAAAAGTAACAAAAATGTAATCCCACTACCAACTGTTAGTTTATTTGTCTTCTTTTTTACCATGACCATAATTTATGTACTATTTTCTAATTTTATCTTTCCCTAGCTATTAATGGTTCTACTGCACTTCTTTCAGAATTGGTTCGAAATTATGTACCTTATACAAGCTATGTTTTATTACCTTTCAAATTCATATCACGTTTTAGTATCGAATTCGGCACCATAGCGCAATAATATGAAGTTTAATGTTTTAAGTTGAAATGGTAGATCTTTAAAAGCTTTAGAACTAACCGCAACCAGACCTTTAAAACTAACCCACAAATAAGGATTAAACGAGCTTTAAGTCTAAAATATATATACATGCATATGAATACCTGTTCTGTTGCTTTTATATAATATAATACATATCCTGGCGCATAAAAGGAAAAAGTTTTCCTATTAAATTACCAACTCACTTAAAACTTTTTTTACCAAAAGCTTTTTTTCTACCGTATACAGCAAACAGGTGGTTTGTTCATTTTAATTTCATCTATATATACAGCAAATAAAATTATGACTTTTTTTGTACATTAAAATCTACTATTTTCAATATTCTGTTGAATGGCAAAAATCGTAATAATTTTTATTTCCATTATTAAAATAAAAAAGCTCTTTAAACCTATTATTTTGAATCATTTAGTTTTGTCCGTTTATGCATGGTGCACGGCATGTGTTTTGCTAGAATAAACAATCTGAATAGTTTTAGGCCATAATGTAAGCAAGTACGAGTATATGGGTCCATAATGCCATAGTAAATCATCTCGAAAATAAGAAATATGTTTTGTTTCTTTTTGTTATGATAAAACGAAAAGCATAACTTTTTCATAAAATTTATAAATGAGTAACTTTTTTTTGTATCGAGCTTTAAAAAACGATAGACGTAGCATTTAAAGCAAGAGAATTTGGTAAACAAATTGTAAAGGGGCGTTATGAAAATGTAAAAAACATTTTTAACGGTAATTTTTTAAATCCCTCTTAGTAGTTTACCTACTAAGTTGAACTGTATTAAAGCTCTTAACAGAGTTTAGCTGAGACAAATACTGCTAATGGTTATCTGAAACCGTCTTTTTAATATAAACATATGACATTATAACACTATAAATGAACTTTAAGGCTTTAGACTTTGGACTTCGACTTTATAGTATAAACGGTAGAATTTAGCCTTTTTCATTTAGACTTTAGACTTTAGACTTTAGACTTTAGAGTTTAGACTTTAGACTTTAGACTTTAGACTTTAGACTTTAGACTTTAGACTTTAGACTTTAGACTTTAGACTTTAGACTTTAGACTTTAGACTTTAGACTTTAGACTTTAGACTTTAGACTTTAGAATTTAGACTTTAGACTTTAGACTTTAGACTTTAGACTTTAGACTTTAGACTTTAGACTTTAGACTTTAGACTTTAGACTTTAGACTTTAGACTTTAGACTTTAGACTTTAGACTTTAGACTTTAGACTTTAGACTTTAGACTTTAGACTTTAGACTTTAGACTTTAGACTTTAGACTTTAGACTTTAGACTTTAGACTTTAGACTTTAGACTTTAGACTTTAGACTTTAGACTTTAGACTTTAGACTTTAGACTTTAGACTTTAGACTTTAGACTTTAGACTTTAGACTTTAGACTTTAGACTTTAGACTTTAGACTGTAGACTTTAGACTTTAGACTTTAGACTTTAGACTTTAGACTTTAGACTTTAGACTTTAGACTTTAGACTTTAGACTTTAGACTTTAGACTTTAGACTTTAGACTTTAGACTTTAGACTTTAGACTTTAGACTTTAGACTTTAGACTTTAGACTTTAGACTTTAGACTTTAGACTTTAGACTTTAGACTTTAGACTTTAGACTTTAGACTTTAGACTTTAGACTTTAGACTTTAGACTTTAGACTTTAGACTTTAGACTTTAGACTTTAGACTTTAGACTTTAGACTTTAGACTTTAGACTTTAGACTTTAGACTTTAGACTTTAGACTTTAGACTTTAGACTTTAGACTTTAGACTTTAGACTTTAGACTTTAGACTTTAGACTTTAGACTTTAGACTTTAGACTTTAGACTTTAGACTTTAGACTTTAGACTTTAGACTTTAGACTTTAGACTTTAGACTTTAGACTTTAGACTTTAGACTTTAGACTTTAGACTTTAGACTTTAGACTTTAGACTTTAGACTTTAGACTTTAGACTTTAGACTTTAGACTTTAGACTTTAGACTTTAGACTTTAGACTTTAGACTTTAGACTTTAGACTTTAGACTTTAGACTTTAGACTTTAGACTTTAGACTTTAGACTTTAGACTTTAGACTTTAGACTTTACACTTTACACTTTACACTTTAGACTTTAGACTTTAGACTTTAGACTTTAGACTTTAGACTTTAGACTTTAGACTTTAGACTTTAGACTTTAGACTTTAGACTTTAGACTTTAGACTTTAGACTTTAGACTTTAGACTTTAGACTTTAGACTTTAGACTTTAGACTTTAGACTTTAGACTTTAGACTTTAGACTTTAGACTTTAGACTTTAGACTTTAGACTTTAGACTTTAGACTTTAGACTTTAGACTTTAGACTTTAGACTTTAGACTTTAGACTTTAGACTTTAGACTTTAGACTTTAGACTTTAGACTTTAGGTTTGCATTATCTGTATGTTGCATTTTTCATTTCATTGATCATTTTTTAACATGTGCTTTTATATTTTTATAATTGGTTGAACAAACCAATTGGTTGATTTATCATCAAATTAAAAAGTGTCTAGTCAGTATCGTCACACAAAATTAACCAAAGTATTTTGCGCTTAAAATATCAACAAAAAATTTTCAAACCAACCACCAATAATTTTATTTAACTCTATGCTCGTAGACTCTAGATTCTAGAAAAATGAAAAACACAAAAATTCCACAAATAGCTTAAAACATTTTTTTACACTAAAGTCTAATTTACCCGGAAAATGTTATATCTGTAAAAGTTTTTTTATTTTTTATTATCATTTCGACAAAGGTAAAAAAGTACATACCTTCCAAGAAATACAGAACGAGAATATAACCAAAATCATTTTTTGTTGTGGAAAATTTGGAAGACACGACAGTAAAGTTTTGTTTTATTTTACTTTGCGCGTTTTATTTTCAGCAGGATGGTTACAAATATAAAAACCTTGTCAAACCGTACCGTCGACGACAACAACAACATCAAAATTCTAGTAAGATAAAAAAAAAACAATTGGCCCGGAAGGTTATAATAATATTATATACATATACGAGAAGATATTCAGGATTATATTGGGAATAGACGAAAATTCTAAAAAATTTGTATTTTCTTCGTATTATATTGCTCTCATTGTTTTCCTAACAATCCTTGTCAATTGTAATTTGGATCAGGCAAAATTATAATTTTATATATACATATACGTATTGTGTTGAAATGACTCCGGTTCGGTTTTTTTTGCCTTCATTTGTAGGTTTTGTGTCCAAATGTATAATACACAGGACACATATTATATAGATTTGTAAAGAGTTTGTCAATTTAGTAGTCGTTAGTCAACGTTAGTGGTCAAACGAATGTTGAATGAAAATTAAAGTCAACTGACGTGCACTATTTTTTAAGATTCAGAGGATCTGCCAGAGCACTAACCGTAAATAAAGAGAGAGGCTGAAATAAGTTTGGAAATTCGCACATCGAAAATGGAAAACCCTTTATATATTTGAACATACATTGTTCATTTTCTATAAATATATAAATGTAAATAGCCTGAAGAAAGGATATGTTGGGAAATAAAATAAAAATATGTATGTCGTCTAAATGTATGCATGTTTATATTGGTTAAAGTATGTGCTTAATATTTTATTTCGATTTCGTCAATTATGCACACAAAAAATGTGAAAATTGAGTTGTTATTCTTTAATAAATTAATTCGACCAACACTTTACCTTCGTTGTCTGTTCATGATTGCGAGAGCTTTTAATCACACCAAATACTATATCCATTATGTAAATTTATTTAAATTCAAAGTATGTTCCATTTTATATCAAAAAATTACAGAAATCAGCTGGATCTACAAAATACCCTAACTAGAATTTGAACCAAACGCATTTGACGGTTCTAACCCAAATGAAAGTGAATAAGTTCGTATTTTTAGTCCTTCAAAAATATTATAGCAGAAGATGACCTTACCAATTTCTACTTCCAACTTTTAAATAGTTTGTGATTATGTACCTAATGCTAGATCACACTAAAATAAGATCAATTTATTTATTGATTAATTGATTAGAGTGTAGGGCCAAAGATTACCCATAAACTGACGGAACACCGGTTAATATAATAATATAATAATATAATAATATAATAATATAATAATATAATAATATAATAATATAATAATATAATAATATAATAATATAATAATATAATAATATAATAATATAATAATATAATAATATAATAATATAATAATATAATAATATAATAATATAATAATATAATAATATAATAATATAATAATATAATAATATAATAATATAATAATATAATAATATAATAATATAATAATATAATAATATAATAATATAATAATATAATAATATAATAATATAATAATATAATAATATAATAATATAATAATATAATAATATAATAATATAATAATATAATAATATAATAATATAATAATATAATAATATAATAATATAATAATATAATAATATAATAATATAATAATATAATAATATAATAATATAATAATATAATAATATAATAATATAATAATATAATAATATAATAATATAATAATATAATAATATAATAATATAATAATATAATAATATAATAATATAATAATATAATAATATAATAATATAATAATATAATAATATAATAATATAATAATATAATAATATAATAATATAATAATATAATAATATAATAATATAATAATATAATAATATAATAATATAATAATATAATAATATAATAATATAATAATATAATAATATAATAATATAATAATATAATAATATAATAATATAATAATATAATAATATAATAATATAATAATATAATAATATATTAATATAATAATATAATAATATAATAATATAATAATATAATAATATAATAATATAATAATATAATAATATAATAATATAATAATATAATAATATAATAATATAATAATATAATAATATAATAATATAATAATATAATAATATAATAATATAATAATATAGTAATATATCAAATCAAATATTTGATCAAAAAATAATCAAAATCCATATAAATTAGATTAAAAACAATTATTAAATGCTAAAATCAATAAAAACAACTGTTAAAATGACAAAATACTAGATTACTCACTAAAGAGTTAATTTAATCAATTGTTGCTAAATGTACCAATTCTAAATTAATATAATAAGCTATTTACATATGAAATAAGCTACTTACTTAAAACTAAAGCTGATTTTTTAAGGTCTAAGTGAGCTATAAGCCCAAATAAAAGTAGTGCTTAGGTTACCTAATTTTATTTTTAACCATTAAAATTTATTTTTAAGTCATGGCCAATATTTAAATGTAATTAAACTTATTTCGTTAATTGTGAGCTTAAGTCGAAAGTAAATGGATTGAGAAACTTAAGTTCTTCATCTTATATTTATATTTAAGCCACTTATTTGAGCCAATCTTTTATAATTTTGATCAATCACTTATAATATATACTTATAATATATTTTAATTACTAATTTTTTGCTAAATTATTTTATAGCCAAAATCACTCAAACAGTCTCATAATCATCCTTAATCAAATAATTGCGAGCTTAAGTTACTAACTTCAAACTTTTCGTAAAGACTAAGAAAGCTTTAAGCAACATTGAATTTAATATATGTATTTAACTTTAGTCACTAACTTTTAAATAAAATCACTTAAATTTAGCTTTAAATAAATTTATGGACAACATATATTATATTTAAACTTAATTCGTAAAATGTGCACGAATTTAAGCCAATTGGCTTAGAGTTAAATTTACTTATTTAAAACTTAACGTATTATCTTCATTAATCGATGCTCACTTACTTAAGTTAAAGTCAATTATTTGAGCTAATTTAGTATAGCTCAAATACTTAAAGTTTAAGTAAGCTTTAAACTCAAAAGATGTCGCCCCTAGGTGTTTCTAAGTAAAACAAATTTACCTAATTATTATTTCTTAGGAGAAGCTGAATCAAACCCTAATACTATTTAAAAATCGTTGACTAGGCAACGTAAACTTAACGACCCAGTTTAGAAACCGAATTTCAGAGGGAAATTTAAACCTTTCTTTGATTCATTCACCGGTCATAAAACCGATGTTTAAATAAGAAAACCTCGTATATGCAATAATAAACTCACTATAATCTCTTTAGTTCTCTCTTAAGGAAGAAACAAACAAAAACATTAAACAATTGAGCCAATTGCTTCCCGAAGCACAAATCAATTGATTTAAATGCAAAGTGAAAAACAGAAAATATCTTAACCTGATGAAGAAATATGATGATATCCATCGCGATCTAGCATAGCACTACGATCTAATTTCGTATAGGTCACTCACTTAAAGTTTAAGGCAGGGCAACTTTTTATTGGTAGTAACATGTTTTGCCAGGATATTCGCGATTATCAACTAATTTTAACGAGTTTTTGATTCGGAATTCATCACCCATGTCTTTTAATTGCCAAATTCAAGCCAAATTAATTTTACAAGCCGTTCTTGTAAAATTTTACTACTTCACAAGGATTGCCTTTTAAAACAAAACTTCTGTCGGTTATTGCTTTATAAAACACTAGTCAACACATCAACGCTAGTCTAAGAGCAATTCAAAGAACTGATATATATATATATATATATATATATATATATATATATATATATATATATATATATATATATATATATATATATATATATATATATATATATATAAATTTAACGATTAATGTTACCAATGATGACTTCATACAAATGATCTAAAAAAAAAACCAACCGACATATACACACATCTGGTACAACAATTTTGAAATTGATGCCAAGAACAGCCAACGAACGTAGCAAACAAAAAACAAAATCATTCATAATCACTAAATCGCAAGATGAAAATTATTATCCTTTCGAAACAAAGCAACAACACCAAAAATAAGTGATAAAAATGATATTATCCTTGATTGTAATGGATTAAAATATAAAAATTATCTGAAAGCTCATTTACTTTGTTCTACACAATACATCGTTGTCGTCTTCATCTTTGCCGTTTATTATAATACATGTATATATAAGTTAGGTTAAGATTTTGTTGTTGTTGTCATTTTTAGCATTTTTTTTTCCATAAATATTTTTTGTTTACTTTATTTTTATACCCCCATCCTTGGACAAAAATTATGTTATCATTAATTTAACGATTAAAATGATAAACTCGTGATACATATGCGTTTATGTATATACGTATAGTATGTACCATAAATATTGAGCTAAACAAAAAAACAAGAATAATAAAGCAAATTTAATATAGATGCAGGTCTTGATATATTTATGGATTTATTTTTTCATTTGCAGTAGCTCATTTTTAAATGACACCAATACACCTTAGTCGATATACTATTGTAATCGTATAAACGTTAGTTAACATAATTTAAAGGTTATATTGAGCAAAATTTTCAAATTGTTTAAATTGAGCAAAACATGTAGATGTAACAATAACTAATAATATATGCGTTTTACAAATTACCTCAAAATAATAAAAGTTCCTCTATTATGAGCTTACGATCATTATAAATTGAGCTACTTATTTTGGTTTATTACGTATTCCTAGCGAATTGATTGGTTGATATCCTAATATCAGATTTATTAGCAGTTCGACCAAATATTTTTGTATTCTTTAGTATCTTTATTGTAAATTACCAGTTTTTTTAATTTCTGCCAGGTGGAGCTTATCGCAGTAAAAAGCATACCAATAACTCAGAATCATCAAAAGGACCATTGCCATATTATTTTCTAAATATTCTAAATGCGGTGTATCTAGGGTATTATAAGGTTTTTACATGACCTGCCATCTGGTGCTCAAAGGAAATCAGGAACTCTGCATTTTTGTCAACTTTGGTTTTTAGTGGCTCAGGTCTTCTCAGAAGTAAAACAGACACTCATTAACTCAAAAATTTACTGAATTTACTTCCAATTCGTCCATCAGTATAGACGATTATAATGCGTGTAACTGGCAGGTATATCATTAATTCAAATCAAACAAACTCCTGAAGAAAGCGCCATTTTTTCACTAGACTGAATCACACGAATATTTTATTCAAATTTCAATCATAAACTGTCTAAGAAAACTAACTAATGAGAGCATTCTAATAAGTGATTATTCACTTTGGAAAGCAACCAAACGAATTTAAAATTCAATAAAGTAGAATTCTCTAGAAGGTGAGAAAGAGGCTCGAAGTCGTCCAAAAAAACTCACGTGCGAGATAAAATATGAATACGAAAAGCCTCCTGGCTACGATCTTATCTGGAGAAATTAAAAAATAAATTAACAATTAAAGCTCTAGTTAAGCTCACCAAACGAAACTTTATCCTTTAGACCAATTTCGTTGTTGTCAGATATCCACTAAGAGCGGAGACAGGAAAGAAGACTTCTGAAGGCAATTTGGCTTTTAAACAAACCGTACAAGACACTGACATAACAAATGTTTTGTGCATTCCTCAATTGTGTACTAATTTGTTGTCGATTAGTCAAATGGTCAAAAATGGAAATCGTGTGACATTTGACTCGAATGGATGTACAGCTTTTAACAAAAATCACAAGAGAGTGATTACCACAGTAATGAGAGTGGATACACTGGGTGCCAAAAAAGTAATGCTGTCAGCTCTTATTTCAGAATATGATTTATAGCGCAGGAGATCAGGTAATTTAAATGCACATAGTATGAAAAAAATTAAGTAATAAAGAACATGCGGTTTTTTTCAATGACAATTAAAATGGTGAATCATGTGTTGCCTGTTTGAAGGGCAAACAGACACGACTACTGTTTCATAACTCATGTACACAGTCAGATAACTGTCTAGATTAGTAACACTCGGGCATTTATGGTCCGATTGTGGTCCAAACAGCTCAAATGTATCCACCAGTTTCACTATTGCCGGTCGAGAAGGTTCTGCACGACGACCAAAAAGTGCTGTAGTTTTGCGAACTGTGACTGCAAAATTTTAACTATTTTTCTAGTGAATTTTAACAATTTCAATACGTTGTGAAAGCGTGTTTCGTACCATTTTTGGTAATGGCGTAGTGTTTACTTGTCAAATGTCAAAAGATGACAGCTTCAAAATTGACAGTGGCCCAAATAGCAGGCTATTCAAAATGAAACTTCTTATTGGGTAACCCTGTATAATCAATCGTTCACCGACACGCTGTTTTCCGGAATATAAGTGTCATGAACAAATTTGGACTGGACGCAGGGCACGTTTGGAGTATCTGAAGGTATTTGGTACCACAGCCATGTTTCAAAGCAGAAAAGGAGAAAATTTCACCAGAAATCCGAAAAGTGTATTATGGTGGGATACTCTAAAAATTAAAAGGCATATCGCTTATTCAACTCAATAAAACGAACAATTGGCATCAGCCGAGGTGCTGAGGCTGATTTGAATTTTTTGGATGAAGATTATATACCGCTTCATATACAAATTCCATCAGGGTCAACACCAAAAAGGTCAACTAGGCAACCCAAGCCTAAAGGGCTATCTCATTTTGTCACTTTTTGGAGAAATCATCCGAGCTATGTGATCCAGTATCACCGCAAGATGCATTTAGCAGAGCAGGTTTACATTTTTGGAAACAGGCAATTGAAGAGTTCACTCCAAGAAAATAAGTCATGAGATATTAACGATTTACCGAAATGGAAGATACCCATTGACTGCTGTTGGGTATTTAAAACAAAAATAGATGCTATAGTTCAGATTTTCGGTATAAAGCCCGCCTAGCCATAAAAGGATGTTCACACAGGGAAGGTCTAGATCTATAAGACAACTTATTAGTTTGGCAGCAAAATATGATCAGATGGACGCAGTAACGGCTTTTTGCAAGGTGACTTACCTGCGGAGATTTAAACGCTGCAGCTAGAAGGTTTTACAAGTGGGACTAAAGTATGCAAGCATCGAAAATCTCTGTATGATCTGAAATAGGCGAGCAGAATATGAAACCAAAAATTGGGTAGCAATCTGAAAGAAATGGGACTTACTTGCTCAAAAGTTGGTCCTTGTATCTACTTCATGTTCGAAGGCAGCAAAATGCGGTTGCTTGCAGTTTTTGTGTATCATTTTAAATGATTTTATCACTTTTAGCAAAGATGAAGGCATGGCTTAAAAAAGAACTGATGAAGCGGTTCAAAATGTTGGATTTGGATGAAGCCATTTATTGCCTTGGTTTTCGCATTACCCGTGACAGGACAGAAGGACTCATATCCATCGATCAATAAAAATATATTGAAGAGGTGTTATAGAAATTTAACATGCTGGAATGCAACCCAGTTTTAACACCCATTGATCCTTACCAAAGAATCTCAAAGGATATTTGTCCAAAGAATTATACTGAACGAAGACAAGAGACGAAATGTAAGTTCAGTTCTACTTTTGTTATTTAGCCGTCTAATAAGTCGTATGGATTTTTATAATTTTTCATAACAACAAACGTTAAAATTACGCTTAAATTGCAAATAAATATAAGGCATAAGCGAGTGGTGAATGTCACGTTTTTTTACGAAGCTTCTATTTACACTAAAACATATATAAAGGTTACTGTTTTAGTGTAATGTTTACGAAAAGTTTAATATTGCAAAGTTTTCGTAAACTGTACGTAAACGTAACGCCGTGCCTAAAGGGCAAATGCTATTTTATGTCAAAACTAACAACAACCACTTTAATATAAAATATATAAATTTAATCCAAAAATTTACCTTATCAATAAACACTTGATGTACTTCCATAAACTCCAGTATAACCAGTCCCGTAGCTATACAATCGTCGATAACCCATTACACGTAATTTTACACTACACAATACACTTAATTTATTTTTCGTTACACAATTTCACAATTTTATTTTGATAATTAAAAAAAAACACACAACACCAAAAAAACCGTTAGAAATCACTAAATATTATTATGGAAAATTTTTGTATAATTCCTTTTTTATTCTCATTGGAAAATCTAATGTCAAACTTACATATTTCCGAATGAATTATGAAGTAAATTAATTCACTTAATTTTAATATAAATGTAAATACACACAAAAAAAAAAGTCCGAACAGGATTTTAAGAAAACTACACTTTTTTCAATCATTTTTCAATCAGACGCGATGTTGTTCGGTCCAATATCGATTGAGAAAGAAATATTTTTTTATTCGTTGGTAATTTAAACGTTTTTAACCGTTGACAGTGAAATAAACGAAATAAATAAATTTGTTGTATACAAGTCAACATTTTGGAGAATTATTAATTTCGTGTCCAATTCATTTGTTTTTTGCCGGATTAATGCATAATTATGAATCGCATCATTTGCATCAATGTTTTTTTTTATCCGAATCAATTTTTTTTCAGGCGTTTTAGCAAATTAAATTTGTAATAAGAAAACAAAATTTATCCGTTAAGCCGGTATTACACCATCATATTTCTATATCGTAGAAATGGTACAATATTTTTATACGACATTGTAATATTAGTTGCTTGCCAATCGACAAGTATTTATATGTGCTGTGTGTCTTTGCTAAATTTTAACAACTCGTAACTGCTCTTACTAGTTTGCATGAGCAGTTATAAGTAGTTAAAATTTAGCAAAGACACTCACCTAAGTAATATTGCATCTACAATGTCGGATAAAAACGTTGTACCATTTCTACGATATAGAAATATGATGATGTAACCGGTCTCGAATCCGATTTGCCAAAAAGCCTCAAAAAGAATTGATTCTGGTAAAAAAAAATTGATGCAAATCAACAAATATGCATAATATTCATAATTATGCATTGACCCAACATGAAAAAAAAAAAATCTCCAAAATGTTGACCTAAATAAATACATCAATAATTTTTATTTCATATAAAAACAAATGATACAAATTTACCGGTTGGTTTCCGGTTTTTTCACCCCACTCTTCTGTCAACGGTAAAAAACGTTTAAATTACCAACGATTAAAAAAATATTTCTTTCTCAATCGATATTGGACCGAACAACATCGCGTCTGATTGAAAAATGATTGAAAAAAGTGTAGTTTTCTTAAAATCCTGTTCGGACTTTTTTTTGGTGTGTAGCTATTTATATTTATAATAAAAGTGAATTAAGTTACTTCATAATTTATTCGGAAATATGAAGTTTGACATTTCGTTTTTCCAATGAGAAAAAAAAGGAATTATGCAAAAATTTTCCATAATAATATTTAGTGATTTCTAACGGTTTTTTGGTGTTGTGTTATTTTTATTTTTTTAATTATCAAAATAAAATTGTGAAATTGTGTAATGGAAAATAAATTAAGTGTATTGTGTAGTGTAAAATTACGTGTAATGGGTTATCGACGATTGTATAGCTACGGGACTGATTATGCTGGAGTTTATGGAAGTACATCAAGTGTTTATTGATAAGGTAAATTTTTGGATATATTTTTTATATTTTATATTCGAGTGGTTGTTGTTAGTTTTGAGAAAATTATTTATTGCGCACTAAGGATTATAAATTCAATTTTCAACTTGGATGTAGTGAAAAATGGTATGAAATTGACAAAATTGGATTTGGTGTATAACGAGAGTCGAGAACGATATGACTCAGTCCTAATGCACTTCAACCTAATTTTGTGTGAACTTTGGTCTCACTTGTATACGATTTTTCTCAACTGCCGTTGATTTTACAATCAAAACATGCGAGTCTTACATTAAATTCCATGTTCTCAGTATTCTGTGGCGTTTTGATTAAATGTGGCTGAATTTCGTTGATGCAGCGCTCCAACGAAAAATTATACGACCAAGGTTAGATTTGACGGAAGGTACTCCGAATCGACTGATACATATCTTGTTCGCGGGGTGATGCTTTGTCTAGATTTTGAATTAGTGCGTATGTGATTGGTTTATGATCGGTGTATAGCACAAATTTCCGTCGACAAAGTGATTGAAATGCTTAAAGGCTGCATATACGCTGCCAATAACTCTCTATCGTTTACATGTTGTAATTTTCTTCTGCATCTGTGAGCCTTCGTGAGAAGATGCATATTGGTTGCCAGCTTCCTGCTACATATTTTGGTACCACCGCTCCGACTGATTGGTTTGACGCATCGAACATTATAGCTAGTTTGTGTCGACGGATGAGCAAGCTGGGTTGTTTCGGCTAGTCGTGCTTTACATTGCTCGAACGCCTGATCTGCTTCGTCGTGCCACACTATTTCACTGTTGTCATTTTTTTGTCACTTAATAAGCTCGTATAACGTTTGCGCCGCATTCTGTTATCCGAACGTCATGCGCGGACAGTCAAATAATCTGAACAATATACAAATGGCTCTTTTTTTTATATCCGCTTCGTCGATTGGTATTTGGTGATACGCTCGAATGAGATCAACTTTTGAAAAAATCTTACATTCTTCTAATTGATGATTAAATTCTGTGACAAATGGTATTGAGTACCGATCAGGTTTTGTTTTCTGATTTAGTCTGTGGTAATCTCCGCAGAGTCTCCAACTACCATTTTTCCAACGCTCGGCATACTCCTTGGTTTACCCAAAGGTCGATTTCTTTCCTGGCGGTCTGCATTTTCTCCGAATAAAGACGTCAGATTTTCGCAGAACATGGTTGTCCCTCCGTCTCGATTTTATGTGTAACGGTATGTTTGAGTATTAGATTTTGAATGCGTAGGTTGATTCCATCCAGCTTGACGACGGTTAATTGGTAGGATGGTAACGCGATTGAGATTCTAGAAACCGATTAGGTTGTTAATGGATCGATGATTTTTTTTGTTTTTACGTCCACTAATAATACGAAATGTACCAGAAAATCGGCTCCAATGATGCATCTATCGACATTATGGTAATCAAATCATTATGGTAATTTGATTAGATTTGATTAGATTTGATTAGATTTGATTAGATTTGATTAGATTTGATTAGATTTGATTAAATTTGATTAGATTTGATTAGATTTGATTAGATTTGATTAGATTTGATTAGATTTGATTAGATTTGATTAGATTTGATTAGATTTGATTAGATTTGATTAGATTTGATTAGATTTGATTAGATTTGATTAGATTTGATTAGATTTGATTAGATTTGATTAGATTTGAATAGATTTGATTAGATTTGATTAGATTTGATTAGATTTGATTAGATTTGATTAGATTTGATTAGATTTGATTAGATTTGATTAGATTTGATTAGATTTGATTAGATTTGATTAGATTTGATTAGATTTGATTAGATTTGATTAGATTTGATTAGATTTGATAAGATTTGATTAGATTTGATTAGATTTGATTAGATTTGATTAGATTTGATTAGATTTGATTAGATTTGATTAGATTTGATTAGATTTGATTAGATTTGATTAGATTTGATTAGATTTGATTAGATTTAATTAGATTAGATTTGATTAGATTTGATTAGATTTGATTAGATTTGATTAGATTTGATTAGATTTGATTAGATTTGATTAGATTTGATTAGATTTGATTAGATTTGATTAGATTTGATTAGATTTGATTAGATTTGATTAGATTTGATTAGATTTGATTAGATTTGATTAGATTTGATTAGATTTGATTAGATTTGATTAAATTTGATTAGATTTGATTAGATTTGATTAGATTTGATTAGATTTGATTAGATTTGATTAGATTTGATTAGATTTGATTAGATTTGATTAGATTTGATTAGATTTGATTAGATTTGATTAGATTTGATTAGATTTGATTAGATTTGATTAGATTTGATTAGATTTGATTAGATTTGATTAGATTTGATTAGATTTGATTAGATTTGATTAAATTTGATTAGATTTGATTAGATTTGATTAGATTTGATTAGATTTGATTAGATTTGATTAGATTTGATTAGATTTGATTAGATTTGATTAGATTTGGTTAGATTTGATTAGATTTGATTAGATTTGATTAGATTTGATTAGATTTGATTAGATTTGATTAGATTTGATTAGATTTGATTAGATTTGATTAGATTTGATTAGATTTGATTAGATTTGATTAGATTTGATTAGATTTGATTAGATTTGATTAGATTTGATTAGATTTGATTAGATTTGATTAGATTTGATTAGATTTGATTAGATTTGATTAGATTTGATTAGATTTGATTAGATTTGATTAGATTTGATTAGATTTGATTAGATTTGATTAGATTTGATTAGATTTGATTAGATTTGATTAGATTTGATTAGATTTGATTAGATTTGATTAGATTTGATTAGATTTGATTAGATTTGATTAGATTTGATTAGATTTGATTAGATTTGATTAGATTTGATTAGATTTGATTAGATTTGATTAGATTTGATTAGATTTGATTAGATTTGATTAGATTTGATTAGATTTGATTAGATTTGATTAGATTTGATTAGATTTGATTAGATTTGATTAGATTTGATTAGATTTGATTAGATTTGATTAGATTTGATTAGATTTGATTAGATTTGATTAGATTTGATTAGATTTGATTAGATTTGATTAGATTTGATTAGATTTGATTAGATTTGATTAGATTTGATAAGATTTGATTAGATTTGATTAGATTTGATTAGATTTGATTAGATTTGATTAGATTTGATTAGATTTGATTAGATTTGATTAGATTTGATTAGATTTGATTAGATTTGATTAGATTTGATAAGATTTGTTAGATTTGGACATAAATAAGTTTGAATTTTAAATTGGTACTGCGACAGACAAAAATGTCAATAGTTTTAGGTCAAAGAATTAATTGCTGATAAGGAAATTTTTCTTAATAAAAAGGTTACTAATAACCTGCATACTAATAACCTGTTGATTGAAATAATTAAAAATTTAAAAAAAACCTTTCTTAGACCTAAATATTAAATTTTTAAGAATAAACAATAATATAAAGCCATCGGTTGCGTAGCAATGGAAAGATACTTTACCATCGCTCACCACGCTTTGGCCTCTAATGAATGTATCACCTGCTAACAAAAATAAGTATAAGTGAAGAACAAAATCACAATTCGGTAAAATATTTTCAGCAGACATGCGACAAGTTCTATCTTCAGCCTATATGTCATCTAATTTTTTTATTGTTAGGTTGGCACAAAAAATCTAAATTTGTTTTGCTGCTGTAGTATAAATTCCATCAGATAATTTCATAAAAAACCTTGAAATCATTCTTCCTATATTTTTAAATGGGAAAATTTATACTTAAAAAAAACAGACAACAGACAGTGATTGAAAGAGATTACTATTCATTTTTTTTTAATAAAAGATTAATTAAGAAGATAGAAAATTCAATCTGTTTGTTTATATTTTCCAGAATATTAATTTAATATTTAAAAAAAATATAACCCCTTTTTTATCATATAAATGGTATGAAAAGATCTATTTATTAGTCCTCGATTTGGTTTTGGGATCAGACCTAACATTTATAACTAAGCATATAGAATTTTTAACTTGTTTTGGAAATATTCCAAAAGTATTCAGTTTTTTTTTGTTGTTCGTTAAAACGTTGTAAAAAAAACCAACCATAAAATCGAGTAAAGTTCTGACCGGAAGAATTGCAGGACAGTGCATTGTTATCCCAAAGATTGAAATGGCTCCTTCTGATATACGACTGGCTCTTTACGACTGGCTCTTTAAATAAAAGTTGGTTCTATGCCATTCTATGCCATTTATGTTTAAGCAAGTATCTTAAAAAATCGATGACTTAACTCAACCATCGCTAAAAAAACAGTGACGGTAAATTAGAATACCAACAAAAAGTTCTTCATCAACGAGCGCCACTTCCCAACCCAAAACTATCATTGGTAGCTTTTTAGAGCAACAAAAAAACAAATGAAAATTATCTAATTTCATGTTGTTTTTTTTTAGACAACTTATCTATATTTTATGTTAATTATGTTTTCTATGTTGAACAATGGTGAGATTTTTTTTCGTGTATCTACTGTTGTTGTAAAAGCTTTCCATTGGAAATTGTATAGTGTGATATTGCTCTATATACGTACGAGAAGATATGTTTATAAATGCAAAGTGATTTTTTTTTTGTTGTCTGTTGGTAAATTTTTTTTTTATACTTTTTTTTACGTTCATATAATATGTATATGATTATTGGTGTTCGTTGTCTGGCAAAAATATACATTTTGATTAAATTTTTTAAATATTTACACCGCATTTTTTTTGGTATCAGTTAAAACGTGGTACATTTGTTATAAAAAACAAGTTAAATAAATTGTTACAAATTTGGCAAAAAAAAAAAAATTCTGGCATTTTAAAAATTTTGTCTAGAACAAAATACACGCTATATATATATATTATTTTACCGATATTTGTCTAACATTTTCTTTTATTCAAGTAAACATTATAGGTAGATATATTCGGTTGATGGTTTTTGCCAAATTTCTAAGAATTTTTAATGAGCTCATTATACTAAACATGTTTACTGTACATTTCTTTTGTACTTCTTACAAATGTATAGCTAATTTAGGTTGTTGAATTTTTCCAAAAACCGATCGATTATATCAATATGTATGTAAACCTGTAAAATAATTTATTATTTACCCTGCATTAATGTTAAATTTAAAGATTTTAGACACAAGTTATTTTTATTTGAACGATTGAACTTAAAAAAAATATTGAGCAACAGAAACTTTATTAAAATTATGCAGGTTATTAGTAATCTTTTTTATGTAACTATTCTCTGATGTATGCTGTATATTTGTACAAAAAAATGATAGTAGCTCAATTTAATTCTTGTTATAATTGTAATATGTTACATGTCACCCATATAAATTCAAAAGTAGACATTCGGAAAACGCTTAAAAAATCACTTGTAGTTTTTTCGTATTTAAAGCCACACTTTGCGAACTGCATTTCTTACTTAAAGAGCTCAATTATAATAAAAAACAATCTATACAGAATACATTACCCGAAATATTTAAAGAAATAAATATTGAGCAACATTTGCTTTACTAGTAGGTTTTTTGAAAAACTAAAAGATTGTTAAAATGTAATAAAGTAGAGTTCAATTTTTGGTGTTGCTCAATTTTCAAATAATTTTACGTTACTGCTCAGTATGGTTCCATACCTCCTTTCCTTAGTTGACTCAATTTTTCAATATGGCCTTTTTTTCTGGGATATAGCATGCAAAACCACATTAAAATCATTTGTTTTAAAGATATGCTATTACTTTCTTGGCCCTTATTCCAAGTTCTGGATATTTTGCCATCTTATTTAGATTTTAGTCTTCGATCGAAACCAAAAATTGTCCTGAAATTTAATTCCGATCTCAGACGAAACAAATATAAATGGTTAAATACAGAAAAAGTAATACTATTTAAAAGTTCAAATGATCTTGAGAAAAGGTAGATTTTTTAAAAATGTCGAAATTAAACTGCTATTTAAACTTCATCGAATCTACATCAGAAATGATCCAATAAACACTCTTAATCGAAAGAAGAGCTTTTTTTATATTTTGGCGATTCCAAAATATAGGAAAGACAACTTAATAATTTGTCCGTAACATGTTTCCGTGCGAACATACATAAACCAACATAATTAAAGGCGATAGATTTCTATCTTTCCTGAATAAATTAAAGCTTTAAATGGTCAAAGAAGGTTTAGATTAAGAAACGTTTCTGAGAAACAAAAAAAAACATATTACGTGTCAAACGAACCAAGACAGATTTATCAATCTCAAACTTAAAGTCCTTAAAATGAAACTACGTTTAGAGTCGAATATTGCAATATATATAAACCTTTACAAAACCTTGTTTCACCTTCCCTGTAACTAAAGTAAATTTGAATTCTCTTAATAAGCGAACTGCAATATCGACCGAACATAAATTTGTAATCGAATCATAACTTAAAACACTTCATAATATAAATACACATAGTACTACCATCATAAGAAAAAAAAAACAGTTTACCCATTCATGTTCCCGATATCGGGTCGATAGGATATCGTCAACATTTAGTATAAATATATGACATTTAGGCGATTTTACAAATACAAATATTTTGTTTTTTTTAAAACGATACCAGTAGCGACATCTAGTACGTCAATGGGCTAACGTACCATGGTAGTACTGTGTGTATTTATATTATGAACACTTATAATATTTTATTAATTTTTTTATAGTATTTTAAGTGCATCAACTTTTTTAAAAGCACCTTACAACGAAGTGAACAATAGAAAGTTTTATTCAAGAACTATATATATATAGGGGAGAAACTATTTTTGTTGCTTTCTCAAGGTTTTGTATAAATGTGCTTTCTATAGCATAAGTTAAAAAATATAATTAATCTTCAGGAAAAATTAAAAATGAAAATTCATAAAAACGAATAATTTTCCAGATTATTTTTTTTCATTTTTTTTCAACAAAAATAATATTAAAACTTTTAAATGGTGACAACAATAAAAAAAAAATTATAGTTTTAGTATTTTTATTTTTTAATTTTTCATTTTTAATTAAAAATTAATTTTCTTAACAAAACTATCTTGAACAAGAGTTTGAATACATTTTAGTTTTTGTCATTAGTATCCTTATTATTATTAACATTATGCAAGAGATGTAAAATAGTTAGATAAATTTATCATAACTTTTTGTGTTGTGGACAGTAAAGTTATGATGGTAAAAATGTATGTTACAAAAAGTTATGCATGCTTTTAAAATATCTATATGTAAAACTGCTATATGAATATGCAAACAATTTTAACAACAACAAAATGTTTTTAAATAATTATAATATAAACTACAATGTTTTGAATATTTTAAATTAGACAATAATTATCTGTGTGGTGCCCAAATTAGTATGTAAATATTTAAAATTTACCTTTAGTTGTATTATTTTTCAAAAATACTTGTGTAATTTATTTGATGTTAACTACTGTAGTTAGACCTGGGAACCACCAACATGGCTGGAAAATACTATAAATTGATTATTCGGGTTAGATCGTTACCCAATATTTATTTTATCTACAAAAGTTTCATTTTCGTTGGATAAATTCTAATATTAGTTAGATGAAAAAAATATGATTAGACCATTGTCAGTTATTGTGGGTGCATCCATAAAATTGACTTCTCCATATTCTGATTGCATTCTTTAATAATGTGCTAAGGCATTGACTGTGTTTCTTAGTTTTGCTTGCATGGAGCGTAAAATTATGTTCCTGCAAACAAATGTTTTTGTGGCAGTTGATTCTTAGCTTGCGTTGAACATCGTCTGTCTCCCGGGCGTTTATTACTGCCGCAATATTGTATGAATACCACACTTTGAAGGTGTCCCCTGGCATTTCTATACGCAAGATACCATCGTGTGATGCGTTCCATATGTCAGGTTCTAGGAATGACCCTTGGGCGTCACCTCCTTTGATCTCTTTGCTGCGATGGACCTCCGAGGTTTCAAATATTATTTTGCAACTATTCATCTTCCGCTCTATCCTATAATTGTGCCTATTTCCACTTTCAGTTGTTTTAGGAGGGCATCCGCAGTTTTTCTTCAATGAAGGTTTTCTAGAAAACCTTTTACCTTATAAGTTTTTATATTTGACTTGCTCAAGAGCATGGCTATACATTCGACAAGCGCTTGACCCTGGTGTGTGTTTGGCTTGTACTGGCCCAATTTTGTTTTCAGCATATAGAAAGCCTCCGCTTTAAATTCCTTTTTTCAGTACATCTTATGGTGGCCATAAAGAAAGCAGGCATAATATCGGACCACCACAGTGGTGTGATGAATTCTAAAATATAGCCAGCCTATTTTTATGTTTATAATTTAATAATTTAATAATTTAATAATTTAATAATTTAATAATTTAATAATTTAATAATTTAATAATTTAATAATTTAATAATTTAATAATTTAATAATTTAATAATTTAATAATTTAATAATTTAATAATTTAATAATTTAATAATTTAATAATTTAATAATTTAATAATTTAATAATTTAATAATTTAATAATTTAATAATTTAATAATTTAATAATTTAATAATTTAATAATTTAATAATTTAATAATTTAATAATTTAATAATTTAATAATTTAATAATTTAATAATTTAATAATTTAATAATTTAATAATTTAATAATTTAATAATTTAATAATTTAATAATTTAATAATTTAATAATTTAATAATTTAATAATTTAATAATTTAATAATTTAATAATTTAATAATTTAATAATTTAATAATTTAATAATTTAATAATTTAATAATTTAATAATTTAATAATTTAATAATTTAATAATTTAATAATTTAATAATTTAATAATTTAATAATTTAATAATTTAATAATTTAATAATTTAATAATTTAATAATTTAATAATTTAATAATTTAATAATTTAATAATTTAATAATTTAATAATTTAATAATTTAATAATTTAATAATTTAATAATTTAATAATTTAATAATTTAATAATTTAATAATTTAATAATTTAATAATTTAATAATTTAATAATTTAATAATTTAATAATTTAATAATTTAATAATTTAATAATTTAATAATTTAATAATTTAATAATTTAATAATTTAATAATTTAATAATTTAATAATTTAATAATTTAATAATTTAATAATTTAATAATTTAATAATTTAATAATTTAATAATTTAATAATTTAATAATTTAATAATTTAATAATTTAATAATTTAATAATTTAATAATTTAATAATTTAATAATTTAATAATTTAATAATTTAATAATTTAATAATTTAATAATTTAATAATTTAATAATTTAATAATTTAATAATTTAATAATTTAATAATTTAATAATTTAATAATTTAATAATTTAATAATTTAATAATTTAATAATTTAATAATTTAATAATTTAATAATTTAATAATTTAATAATTTAATAATTTAATAATTTAATAATTTAATAATTTAATAATTTAATAATTTAATAATTTAATAATTTAATAATTTAATAATTTAATAATTTAATAATTTAATAATTTAATAATTTAATAATTTAATAATTTAATAATTTAATAATTTAATAATTTAATAATTTAATAATTTAAAAATTTAATAATTTAATAATTTAATAATTTAATAATTTAATAATTTAATAATTTAATAATTTAATAATTTAATAATTTAATAATTTAATAATTTAATAATTTAATAATTTAATAATTTAATAATTTAATAATTTAATAATTTAATAATTTAATAATTTAATAATTTAATAATTTAATAATTTAATAATTTAATAATTTAATAATTTAATAATTTAATAATTTAATAATTTAATAATTTAATAATTTAATAATTTAATAATTTAATAATTTAATAATTTAATAATTTAATAATTTAATAATTTAATAATTTAATAATTTAATAATTTAATAATTTAATAATTTAATAATTTAATAATTTAATAATTTAATAATTTAATAATTTAATAATTTAATAATTTAATAATTTAATAATTTAATAATTTAATAATTTAATAATTTAATAATTTAATAATTTAATAATTTAATAATTTAATAATTTAATAATTTAATAATTTAATAATTTAATAATTTAATAATTTAATAATTTAATAATTTAATAATTTAATAATTTAATAATTTAATAATTTAATAATTTAATAATTTAATAATTTAATAATTTAATAATTTAATAATTTAATAATTTAATAATTTAATAATTTAATAATTTAATAATTTAATAATTTAATAATTTAATAATTTAATAATTTAATAATTTAATAATTTAATAATTTAATAATTTAATAATTTAATAATTTAATAATTTAATAATTTAATAATTTAATAATTTAATAATTTAATAATTTAATAATTTAATAATTTAATAATTTAATAATTTAATAATTTAATAATTTAATAATTTAATAATTTAATAATTTAATAATTTAATAATTTAATAATTTAATAATTTAATAATTTAATAATTTAATAATTTAATAATTTAATAATTTAATAATTTAATAATTTAATAATTTAATAATTTAATAATTTAATAATTTAATAATTTAATAATTTAATAATTTAATAATTTAATAATTTAATAATTTAATAATTTAATAATTTAATAATTTAATAATTTAATAATTTAATAATTTAATAATTTAATAATTTAATAATTTAATAATTTAATAATTTAGCAATTTAATAATTTTAATAATTTTAATAATTTTAATAATTTTAATAATTTTAATAATTTTAATAATTTAATAATTTTAATAATTTTAATAATTTTAATAATTTTAATAATTTTAATAATTTAATAATTTAATAGTTTAATAATTTAATAATTTAATAATTTAATAATTTAATAATTTAATAATTTAATAATTTAATAATTTAGTAATTTAATAATTTAATAATTTAATAATTTAATAATTTAATAATTTAATAATTTAATAATTTAATAATTTAATAATTTAATAATCTAATAATTTAATAATTTAATAATTTAATAATTTAATAATTTAATAATTTAATAATTTAATAATTTAATAATTTAATAATTTAATAATTTAATAATTTAATAATTTAATAATTTAATAATTTAATAATTTAATAATTTAATAATTTAATAATTTAATAATTTAATAATTTAATAATTTAATAATTTAATAATTTAATAATTTAATAATTTAATAATTTAATAATTTAATAATTTAATAATTTAATAATTTAATAATTTAATAATTTAATAATTTAATAATTTAATAATTTAATAATTTAATAATTTAATAATTTAATAATTTAATAATTTAATAATTTAATAATTTAATAATTTAATAATTTAATAATTTAATAATTTAATAATTTAATAATTTAATAATTTAATAATTTAATAATTTAATAATTTAATAATTTAATAATTTAATAATTTAATAATTTAATAATTTAATAATTTAATAATTTAATAATTTAATAATTTAATAATTTAATAATTTAATAATTTAATAATTTAATAATTTAATAATTTAATAATTTAATAATTTAATAATTTAATAATTTAATAATTTAATAATTTAATAATTTAATAATTTAATAATTTAATAATTTAATAATTTAATAATTTAATAATTTAATAATTTAATAATTTAATAATTTAATAATTTAATAATTTAATAATTTAATAATTTAATAATTTAATAATTTAATAATTTAATAATTTAATAATTTAATAATTTAATAATTTAATAATTTAATAATTTAATAATTTAATAATTTAATAATTTAATAATTTAATAATTTAATAATTTAATAATTTAATAATTTAATAATTTAATAATTTAATAATTTAATAATTTAATAATTTAATAATTTAATAATTTAATAATTTAATAATTTAATAATTTAATAATTTAATAATTTAATAATTTAATAATTTAATAATTTAATAATTTAATAATTTAATAATTTAATAATTTAATAATTTAATAATTTAATAATTTAATAATTTAATAATTTAATAATTTAATAATTTAATAATTTAATAATTTAATAATTTAATAATTTAATAATTTAATAATTTAATAATTTAATAATTTAATAATTTAATAATTTAATAATTTAATAATTTAATAATTTAATAATTTAATAATTTAATAATTTAATAATTTAATAATTTTAATAATTTTAATAATTTTAATAATTTTAATAATTTTAATAATTTTAATAATTTTAATAATTTTAATAATTTTAATAATTTTAATAATTTTAATAATTTTAATAATTTTAATAATTTTAATAATTTAATAATTTTAATAATTTTAATAATTTTAATAATTTTAATAATTTTAATAATTTTAATAATTTTAATAATTTTAATAATTTTAATAATTTTAATAATTTTAATAATTTTAATAATTTTAATAATTTTAATAATTTTAATAATTTTAATAATTTTAATAATTTTAATAATTTTAATAATTTTAATAATTTTAATAATTTTAATAATTTTAATAATTTTAATAATTTTAATAATTTTAATAATTTTAATAATTTTAATAATTTTAATAATTTTAATAATTTTAATAATTTTAATAATTTTAATAATTTTAATAATTTTAATAATTTTAATAATTTTAATAATTTTAATAATTTTAATAATTTTAATAATTTTAATAATTTTAATAATTTTAATAATTTTAATAATTTTAATAATTTTAATAATTTTAATAATTTTAATAATTTTAATAATTTTAATAATTTTAATAATTTTAATAATTTTAATAATTTTAATAATTTTAATAATTTTAATAATTTTAATAATTTTAATAATTTTAATAATTTTAATAATTTTAATAATTTTAATAATTTTAATAATTTTAATAATTTTAATAATTTTAATAATTTTAATAATTTTAATAATTTTAATAATTTTAATAATTTTAATAATTTAATAATTTAATAATTTAATAATTTAATAATTTAATAATTTAATAATTTAATAATTTAATAATTTAATAATTTAATAATTTAATAATTTAATAATTTAATAATTTAATAATTTAATAATTTAATAATTTAATAATTTAATAATTTAATAATTTAATAATTTAATAATTTAATAATTTAATAATTTAATAATTTAATAATTTAATAATTTAATAATTTAATAATTTAATAATTTAATAATTTAATAATTTAATAATTTAATAATTTAATAATTTAATAATTTAATAATTTAATAATTTAATAATTTAATAATTTAATAATTTAATAATTTAATAATTTAATAATTTAATAATTTAATAATTTAATAATTTAATAATTTAATAATTTAATAATTTAATAATTTAATAATTTAATAATTTAATAATTTAATAATTTAATAATTTAATAATTTAATAATTTAATAATTTAATAATTTAATAATTTAATAATTTAATAATTTAATAATTTAATAATTTAATAATTTAATAATTTAATAATTTAATAATTTAATAATTTAATAATTTAATAATTTAATAATTTAATAATTTAATAATTTAATAATTTAATAATTTAATAATTTAATAATTTAATAATTTAATAATTTAATAATTTAATAATTTAATAATTTAATAATTTAATAATTTAATAATTTAATAATTTAATAATTTAATAATTTAATAATTTAATAATTTAATAATTTAATAATTTAATAATTTAATAATTTAATAATTTAATAATTTAATAATTTAATAATTTAATAATTTAATAATTTAATAATTTAATAATTTAATAATTTAATAATTTTAATAATTTTAATAATTTTAATAATTTTAATAATTTTAATAATTTTAATAATTTAATAATTTTAATAATTTTAATAATTTTAATAATTTTAATAATTTTAATAATTTAATAATTTAATAATTTAATAGTTTAATAATTTAATAATTTAATAATTTAATAATTTAATAATTTAATAATTTAATAATTTAATAATTTAGTAATTTAATAATTTAATAATTTAATAATTTAATAATTTAATAATTTAATAATTTAATAATTTAATAATTTAATAATCTAATAATTTAATAATTTAATAATTTAATAATTTAATAATTTAATAATTTAATAATTTAATAATTTAATAATTTAATAATTTAATAATTTAATAATTTAATAATTTAATAATTTAATAATTTAATAATTTAATAATTTAATAATTTAATAATTTAATAATTTAATAATTTAATAATTTAATAATTTAATAATTTAATAATTTTAATAATTTTAATAATTTTAATAATTTAATAATTTAATAATTTTAATAATTTTAATAATTTTAATAATTTTAATAATTTTAATAATTTTAATAATTTTAATAATTTTAATAATTTTAATAATTTTAATAATTTTAATAATTTTAATAATTTTAATAATTTTAATAATTTTAATAATTTTAATAATTTTAATAATTTTAATAATTTTAATAATTTTAATAATTTAATAATTTAATAATTTAATAATTTAATAATTTAATAATTTAATAATTTAATAATTTAATAATTTAATAATTTAATAATTTAATAATTTAATAATTTAATAATTTAATAATTTAATAATTTAATAATTTAATAATTTAATAATTTAATAATTTAATAATTTAATAATTTAATAATTTAATAATTTAATAATTTAATAATTTAATAATTTAATAATTTAATAATTTAATAATTTAATAATTTAATAATTTAATAATTTAATAATTTAATAATTTAATAATTTAATAATTTAATAATTTAATAATTTAATAATTTAATAATTTAATAATTTAATAATTTAATAATTTAATAATTTAATAATTTAATAATTTAACCCTTTAGTGCATGAACTCTTAGATTTCTGATTAAAAATTATTTTTGGATGTATTTTTATTCTATAATTTCAAAAATGAACATCAAAAGTTGTGAAAAAAATTAGTTTTCATGGAAATTGGAGTTTTTCATGTATATCATATATGATACACTGCGCATTGAACATAATAAAATACCCGCACATATTCATTAATAAATTTTATTTATTGATGAAGTTATCACAAAATAATTCAATATAGCGATATAAAATAAATAATTCAATTAACTAAAAAAAATAAGTCTTATAATAAATTAGTAATCACATATATGTTTCTTTAGTCTTTTATCAGGTAGTTGGGTTTCATTTTAATTTGTTAGGAATGGAACTTCTCGTAACAATTTCTGTCCTTGTTCAAACACAGCTGAACTTTGCATTTCGAGCAGCCAATAAACCCAAGTTTATTGCAACCCGGGAGTTTGCACGATAATCTTTTTTCAGTCCATTGTGGAGTATGCCCTATATTATCCAATCTAATCTCTTTAGGAGGTAACTGCGCCGCGGTGGCTTTTTTACGTTTTAAATTGATATGCTCATTTATTTCCTTGGATGGTCTTCCAATACGTACATGATCTGCGAGCTTCATTAAAGTTTCAGACAATTCAGTTTTGAAATCAGCGAGGCCTAATATATCCTTATCACTTGTACCGCGTTGTTTTTCGACACGTCTAAAATTTAAAATTATTTTACATACAATTACGGAAATGAATACAATTTTCAATTATGAACTTACTTATACAATATCCAGGCGTTTGCTGCAGTTACGTCAAGTATATGGTAAAACACTCTAATGTACCATTTTTTGGAGCGCATTTTAATTTTATACCGCCCCAAATTTGCATCCAGTAAATCTACGCCTCCCATAAATTTGTTGTATTCTTTAACAATTGAAGGGCAGTCAATGTTGATGCTACTTGAATTTTTTTCTCGTCGAGATGAGACATGTAAAGGATTTTTACCCACAAACGTAGATACAAGCGTTACAATTTTTGTATCTTTCCATTGAACTGCTGTGATTTCGCGTCCATCAATGCTAGCGACAATCTCGAAAGAAGAGCCTCTTGGTTGTTTCTTCCAGTAAGCGTCATCAGGCAATTTGGAATTTGGCAAACGATTTTTCCGGGCAGTTCCTAAACTATGGATTCCCTTTTTAGACAGTTCCATCATCAATGGAATCGAAGTATAATAATTGTCAAAAAATAATTTGTAATTTTTATTATTTGGTACTGGTCTTGCAAGGCGCATAACCACATTCGAAGCTGCTCCCAAATTTAGTTCAGTTCGCGGACGTTTTTGATGGTCATTTTCTTGGCCTGTGTATATTTCGAGGTTGTACGCATATCCGGAAGTTCCACAGAGCACAAATAATTTAAAGCCCCATTTATGGGGTTTAGCTGGCATATATTGTTTCATAAATGAACGAATTTTGGTGGAACACATTTGTTCATCGATTGATAGACATTCCTCTAGAGGCACTTTTTGAAAATTTTGAATGAGGCTATTCAATAATGGTCTTAGTTTGTGCAGGCGATCATGGTTCTGATGAGTTCTGGGATTCATCGTTTCATTGTTGTTAAAATGAAGATGTTGTCTAATTTTTTCGAATTTATTTAAAGGCATGGTTTCCTTTACCATTGCGAAGCCGAGTTTCTGATGCCAGTACATTCTTGTATTTGGAAGTTGCGCAACTGATGTAAATATGCATATTCCCATATAATTATGTATATCTTTTGCGGTAAATGCAATGTTGCTGTTAGGGTTTTTTTGGAATCCGTATAAATTGGTTTCTTCCACAATTTTCGCGATGACATCATCATCAAAAAAATACTTAAAAAACGCAAACGGTGTGCTGAGCTCCATTTGTTCCTCGGTTAGGCGGGAATCTCCAAGAAATTTGTGTTGTTCCGCAGAAATTTGGAAATCTTTACTTTTCCAAAGCAGTTTCGAACAAGCTTCTTTAATTTGCTTCAATTCATTTAAAGCAGTAATGGAATCACTAAACTCTGGTATTTCGTCAGCATATATGAATTCCATTTCTGCAATATTAAATGGTTCATCATTGACTTCAGAGTGCACCTCGATCGGTGACAGATCTTCTACCGCTTCTTCAGAGATTTTATTAATCTCTACTTCTTCGTATATATTATCTTCAAGAAGTGGATCGCCCTCATCAAACCCATCTTCACTGTCTGACCAATTATTTATGATTTCCTCCACTTCTTCGAGAGTAAGATAACGCGGCCGTGAACCCATTTTGCCTACCACCAAAATTTGTTATTTAGTGCATGATATATCATATTTGATATCGTATCATATTTGATATAGAGAATTTTTATTTGCACGTTGCGTAAAATATCATATATGATATGCTTTTTTAAATTAATGAATTTACATAAAATCAATTTGATATTAATTTAAAAAAACTGTTAATAATGTAACTTATACTACTATATAAATGAATTCATACTTACATTGCACAATTAATCCACTATTTAAAACAAAAAACGAGAAAGTATGGAGCAACTTTTCACGCACCTTCTTATTGTAATGTACACATCAAATAAATCGTTTCCCGCCAATATTTTGACAAGTAATTTTACCCAACTAACCGCAATTTATATAAAATAAGACAATGAACCATTATATTAGTAGTCTAAATTTTGTATAGGAAACGTAATATTTGCGAAATAAATTTTTTAAATTAACATATCATATTTGATACTATATGCAGTAAAGGGTTAATAATTTAATAATTTAATAATTTAATAATTTAATAATTTAATAATTTAATAATTTAATAATTTAATAATTTAATAATTTAATAATTTAATAATTTAATAATTTAATAATTTAATAATTTAATAATTTAATAATTTAATAATTTAATAATTTAATAATTTAATAATTTAATAATTTAATAATTTAATAATTTAATAATTTAATAATTTAATAATTTAATAATTTAATAATTTAATAATTTAATAATTTAATAATTTAATAATTTAATAATTTAATAATTTAATAATTTAATAATTTAATAATTTAATAATTTAATAATTTAATAATTTAATAATTTAATAATTTAATAATTTAATAATTTAATAATTTAATAATTTAATAATTTAATAATTTAATAATTTAATAATTTAATAATTTAATAATTTAATAATTTAATAATTTAATAATTTAATAATTTAATAATTTAATAATTTAATAATTTAATAATTTAATAATTTAATAATTTTAATAATTTAATAATTTAGTAATTTAATAATTTAATAATTTAATAATTTAATAATTTAATAATTTATTAATTTAATAATTTAATAATTTAATAATTTAATAATTTAATAATTTAATAATCTAATAATCTAATAATTTAATAATTTAATAATTTAATAATTTAATAATTTAATAATTTAATAATTTAATAATTTAATAATTTAATAATTTAATAATTTAATAATTTAATAATTTAATAATTTAATAATTTAATAATTTAATAATTTAATAATTTAATAATTTAATAATTTTAATAATTTAATAATTTAATAATTTAATAATTTAATAATTTAATAATTTAATAATTTAATAATTTAATAATTTAATAATTTAATAATTTAATAATTTAATAATTTAATAATTTAATAATTTAATAATTTAATAATTTAATAATTTAATAATTTAATAATTTAATAATTTAATAATTTAATAATTTAATAATTTAATAATTTAATAATTTAATAATTTAATAATTTAATAATTTAATAATTTAATAATTTAATAATTTAATAATTTAATAATTTAATAATTTAATAATTTAATAATTTAATAATTTAATAATTTAATAATTTAATAATTTAATAATTTAATAATTTAATAATTTAATAATTTAATAATTTAATAATTTAATAATTTAATAATTTAATAATTTAATAATTTAATAATTTTCTAATTTTATAATTTTATAATTTAATAATTTAATAATTTAATAATTTAATAATTTAATAATTTAATAATTTAATAATTTAATAATTTAATAATTTTAATAATTTTAATAATTTTAATAATTTTAATAATTTTAATAATTTTAATAATTTTAATAATTTTAATAATTTAATAATTTTAATAATTTTAATAATTTTAATAATTTTAATAATTTTAATAATTTTAATAATTTTAATAATTTTAATAATTTTAATAATTTTAATAATTTTAATAATTTTAATAATTTTAATAATTTTAATAATTTTAATAATTTTAATAATTTTAATAATTTTAATAATTTTAATAATTTTAATAATTTTAATAATTTTAATAATTTTAATAATTTTAATAATTTTAATAATTTTAATAATTTTAATAATTTTAATAATTTTAATAATTTTAATAATTTTAATAATTTTAATAATTTTAATAATTTTAATAATTTTAATAATTTTAATAATTTTAATAATTTTAATAATTTTAATAATTTTAATAATTTTAATAATTTTAATAATTTTAATAATTTTAATAATTTTAATAATTTTAATAATTTTAATAATTTTAATAATTTTAATAATTTTAATAATTTTAATAATTTTAATAATTTTAATAATTTTAATAATTTTAATAATTTTAATAATTTTAATAATTTTAATAATTTTAATAATTTTAATAATTTTAATAATTTTAATAATTTTAATAATTTTAATAATTTTAATAATTTTAATAATTTTAATAATTTTAATAATTTTAATAATTTTAATAATTTTAATAATTTTAATAATTTTAATAATTTTAATAATTTTAATAATTTTAATAATTTTAATAATTTTAATAATTTTAATAATTTTAATAATTTTAATAATTTTAATAATTTTAATAATTTTAATAATTTTAATAATTTTAATAATTTTAATAATTTTAATAATTTTAATAATTTTAATAATTTTAATAATTTTAATAATTTTAATAATTTTAATAATTTTAATAATTTTAATAATTTTAATAATTTTAATAATTTTAATAATTTTAATAATTTTAATAATTTTAATAATTTTAATAATTTTAATAATTTTAATAATTTTAATAATTTTAATAATTTTAATAATTTTAATAATTTTAATAATTTTAATAATTTTAATAATTTTAATAATTTTAATAATTTTAATAATTTTAATAATTTTAATAATTTTAATAATTTTAATAATTTTAATAATTTTAATAATTTTAATAATTTTAATAATTTTAATAATTTTAATAATTTTAATAATTTTAATAATTTTAATAATTTTAATAATTTTAATAATTTTAATAATTTTAATAATTTTAATAATTTTAATAATTTTAATAATTTTAATAATTTTAATAATTTTAATAATTTTAATAATTTTAATAATTTTAATAATTTTAATAATTTTAATAATTTTAATAATTTTAATAATTTTAATAATTTTAATAATTTTAATAATTTTAATAATTTTAATAATTTTAATAATTTTAATAATTTTAATAATTTTAATAATTTTAATAATTTTAATAATTTTAATAATTTTAATAATTTTAATAATTTTAATAATTTTAATAATTTTAATAATTTTAATAATTTTAATAATTTTAATAATTTTAATAATTTTAATAATTTTAATAATTTTAATAATTTTAATAATTTTAATAATTTTAATAATTTTAATAATTTTAATAATTTTAATAATTTTAATAATTTTAATAATTTTAATAATTTTAATAATTTTAATAATTTTAATAATTTTAATAATTTTAATAATTTTAATAATTTTAATAATTTTAATAATTTTAATAATTTTAATAATTTTAATAATTTTAATAATTTTAATAATTTTAATAATTTTAATAATTTTAATAATTTTAATAATTTAATAATTTAATAATTTAATAATTTAATAATTTAATAATTTAATAATTTAATAATTTAATAATTTAATAATTTAATAATTTAATAATTTAATAATTTAATAATTTAATAATTTAATAATTTAATAATTTAATAATTTAATAATTTAATAATTTAATAATTTAATAATTTAATAATTTAATAATTTAATAATTTAATAACAATACACACACAAAACTATAAAAAGTATATAAATTAGATTTAAAAAAATTTTTTAACACCAAAACTAAATGAAATAATTGTTAATCCGACAAGCGTCACTGCATTTACAATAAATCAAATTAGTATCCATTTTAATGCACACAAAACTCTAAAATTTATGTTATTTAGATTTAAAAAAATTATTATCCAAAATTAACACCAAAATTAAATGAAATAACCATTATAACGAAAACACTTGAGTAATTGTTATCAAATTCCTTGGTTTTGAATTGTTTGAATTCAAGGTCCTTCTCTAATAACACAAAATCAAGAAAACGGGTCTAATCGACATCGCGGGGTATACGTATAAACAAAACACGGTTACCCCGCCAAGATTTGCCTTAATATTTCCTTTCACATAGTGGACATAACAAACGATCCGAATAAGATCTTTCTGTTGTTATTCAAGTAAACTACACGGCTTTTACCTTAAGGCTTTTATTGTATTCCGATTCAGATAAGCTTTTTACGATGTCTGTCAACACCTTATCTCGCCACCACTATTACCACAATTGATTACAGTAATTTTAATTGCATTATATACAAATTTTGAAAATATGAATGCGATGTACCAGGTAACATAGAAAATAATCGATTATTTCTATTTATAGAGTACTAACTGTCATCATGTTCTCATCTGTGCTGTGTTTGTGGAGACTTAATTTTTCTAACTATATATGCGGTGTATCTGCGGCTGTTGTTTGCATATATACTACGTTTGTTAGTTTACATGTTGTTTATGCTACAAAAAGTTATGCTGAATAATGATGTCTATACCTACGTTTGTTTATTTCCCAAGAGAGTAAATATGAATAATATGTTTTCATAGAAGTTATGTTTCTGTGCAAACATGTTTTTATGCTCGATACGATAATTGAAAAATTCATTTATATCGAAAATTCAATTCAACACTCTTTAGCACTGACACAAAATGTGTGCTATGAAAATATTGTAACCATATCACAAAATTATTTAGCGTCTCTAATATGGTCTAGAGAGATGCTATAGAAATATTTATGAAATACCAGTGGGTGCATATAAATATTTTTTGGGGGGGTCGTTTAATTCATATAATTCATATAATTTTACGAAACGTGATAATATTATTGAAAAGGTTATATATTTTGGTATACAATTTATAGGGTACGCTGGGCATATATTAAGGTATATGTGAACATGTCTCGCAGCTGATGGGCCGTACATTATTTTCTGTAATTATGTGGTTGCCCCAAATAATAGAAACAATTTGTATTTATTGTTGAATATCGGTTAACGATTTTTTTCTGATACAGAGAATAGAGGAAAAAAATAAAAGTACTCCCTACGGATAAATAATATTAACCGTGATTAGAATCTGATAACATTCACAAAGAGTAGATAACATAAACATAAAACAACTTTTTGCCAACAGGCAGATCTTTAAAGAACTCATGTATACTTGCATCATGGAATATGGCATTGAAGCTCTTATGAACTCAAAAAAGGAAATGTGGTTATGTGTTTCTAATCATCAGCAAATCAGTCAAATAAATGAAGGGTTGTGACAATGGGAACAAAGTATTTGACAAATATCTCAGTTAGAAAAACTAACCTATGACCGTTCACTGACCCAACAGAATTCGATATAATAGGAATATGGTAAAATCACCATTAACATATATTTAGTAACCGGAGGTAGGGATGGTCCCATAAAATCGTTTAAGAATTGTATAATAATACAATTCCAAATGTAATACATACACGCACGCAACTATCACAAATTTGATTAAAAAAATGATTCCCATCCTTATCCCATTTTTGATTGTAAATCAATCATATACTCGTATACCTATATATACTGTTAGAACTGAATACCCGGTATTATTGTTGCTGTGGTGTTCTACCCCACGAAAACATTTAAAAAAATTATGTAAATTAATTTGCGTCGTTGTTTCCTATCAAAAATTTTTTTTTGTTTGGAAAAAAGTATAAATTTTTTTTTCTGTTGATGGGAAATTGGAAAAAGGGAAAACTTTTGTACATTTTTTCATTTTGTTGCGTACAATAGTATTGAGCACAAGCTATAAATCTTTTTTATTGTGTGCGCGGGAAGGACGAGAAACGTTGAGACAAAAAGTGACTTTCATTTTTGTGGTTCTGTTGTTGTTGCGTTCCGATTAAAATTAATCATAAAACATAAAATTGTTTGCGATAAATTTAGATTTTATGTTTATGTAGTCGATTTTATTTATTTTTACATATTAGATATATGTTCACGTACGAATAAGCTGTTCGATGTTATAGTTTGTATATCGCAATGGTACGTGATTTTCAATGCATATTACAAACTGATTATAAATTTATGACCGGTATTAGATAGTTTGGAAATTTTTTATTAGAATTGAAATACCTTCTGTACGATAACGTGAACGTGGACTTTGTATGGTCTTTCTAGTTCTACCTGATCCTGCCACAGTTAACTTTTTGATTTGTTGAGTTTACGTAATTTATGGAAAATGGGCCAAGTATTTGGCCGTAGTTAATGATATCAATATCACCAGCTGATGTCAAGGTTATTAGTTCAAACTAGGCCAAATTCTTCCATATAGTCTCTTCCATATATTTTACTTGGAAATGTTCTTCATTCAGTTTAAATTACAGTTTCGCTCTTTGGCTTTAATTAGACACTATATTAAAACGAATTAATTAGACACAATATTAAAATAGCGGTCAAAAAATCAATGCAATCAAACCAGGCCGCGACATGTTTCTGAAAGTCGAAAAAAATGTCTACCGATTAGAAATCGAGGAAACAGATACAACATCCATGATAAAACTTGGCAATTGCACAAAATAAAAATAGGCACAAAATACATCAGTGATAGCAATATACTAAAACATTCCATTTCAATAACAAAATAAGTCACAACACATTTACCAAGTTTTTGACAACCAACATCGCCAACTCGCCATCCACACATCAGCAATATTTTACAAATACAATAGATTTTGCTGCAATTTTACGTTGTTCAAATTTCAAAAAACCGTTCGGACTAAATATTATTCCCGGAATAGTGTTCAAACAATTATCAGAAGCCATTAGTGAAGAGTTATGCTCCTTACATAATAATCTATTAAATAATCGCACATTCTCTGAATGCAAGAATCCTCCCGATTCTTAAAAAAAATAAATTGTCTAAAAACTCAGACAGCTATCGACCGATTAGCCTACTAATCGGCTAGCCTACTAGGATCACAAAATATCACATAAACCGGATAATCAGTTTAGTTTCCGTCATCAACATTCCACGGTTCACGCAATCACCAAGCTCACTTCGGACGTCTGTTATAATTTTAATACGAGATTTTGCACGGGTTCGGTGTTAATCAACATGAGCAAGGCATTCGAATCTGTTTGGCGGGATGGTTTGCCATTAAAAATGATACAAATGGAATTCGGCAAAGACCTGATATCAGCATCTCAACCAATGTACAGAGACGAGAATACAGGATACAAGCATTACCTATCCAACATTTTCCACTGTACACAATTCAAGCAAGACTGAATGAACATACACATACTGAAACTTGTTCGGAATAGTCTTATCCATTTCTGAGCCTAGTCGACTTAAATTTTCGAAGCAATCCCGTTTGAAGCTTTTGATTAGCCTATTTACTTTGTTACTTATTCGATTGAAAGTTGTCTTGTCAGCGGGATTTCTGATGAGATGCCATATTCTTCTTTTCTTGATTTGTTCCCTGATGTCAGCCGGGTATTTGACTTCAATCTCCGCTTTGTCCTTTAATTCTGGAGTAGCTAGACTGATTGTTTGTTTATTGTTCCAATTCTTCATTACTGTTAATACTAACTTTTAATTTAACTAGCTCTTCCAATTTTTCTCTGAAGAGATCTCAATCCGTGGATCGGTTAGTAACGTTTTTCTTTTTCTTTTTCTTGATGACTATAGCGTTTACTGACAAAAGTCCAGGAATGTGATCAGATGGTAAGTCATTAATTCCTTCGACTTTAGTATAACTAGATGAAATACCTTTTATAATGAAGAAATCAAGTAGATCTGGTATTGTTCCTGCATCCGCTGGAGGTATTCGCATTTGTTTTCATGAATGGCATTGAACAAAGCATTTCCTTTCCCAGAAGAAATTAGCCTGGAACCCAAAGCTGTGTGTTTTATATTATAGTCCCTTCCAATAATAAATCTTGGACCGAGTCTATTGAAGAAGTTATTAAATTGTAACTTCGTTGGTGTATGTAGTGGAGGACAGTATGCTGCCGCAATATTTAGATCAGCGCCATTATATTGGATTGAGATAACAGTTGCTTGCATGCAGCTTTCACGAATATCCTCTTGTTAAACCACTTTATTCTGGTAAAGCTTTTGTTGGAGAAGTGCATTTCTGAAATCAGTGGAACATCTTTATTGTTTGTATGGAGAAATACTTCTAGTTCTGGGGCTCATTGGCTTAGCCCATTAGCGTTCCAGGTTACAATACGTAGGCACGAGTTAATTATTTGTGTATATGCTGACTTTTTTTGCTTGACGAAAAGAAATTACTTTCAAGTTTTGCAACCCTTTCTGCTAAGTGACCAAGTGTCTGTTGAATTTGACTAAGGATTTTATTAATTTCAAAGTTATTAGACTCGTTATTAACTATTATGTGTTTGTTGTTTTGGTTTGATTCATCAGCAGATAATTTGGTGATTTGCACATAGTCCAATTGTGGATGGTGTGATTGTTGTTTGTAGCTTAGCAGTTTTGGTTTGTACTCGCAGTACTATGCTTATTCTATTATTCTGTTGACTTTTATTTTTGTTCTGATATACACAGCATCCTTTATAATTTGCAATATGTTCTTAGTCGTAAAGCTGAGAATCTTACATATTTCCTGTTCTTTTCAAAAATGTAAGGTAAAGTTTGACTCATTTCGTTATTATCCTAACCTAACACTAGTTGCTTCCCTTCAAAATCCATGGAACTTACCCCCAAAAAGTGGATTTTCCCGGATAACAGGTATATCACCTAGGATAGTTTTATTATTTATTGATTTAATCATTGCTATTTGATTTCGCATACCACGTAGAGGTATACTAAACACTTGGTAGATTCAGATAGTTTCAACGCTGAAATATTGTTCATAACCATAGTCGATTAGACACTATTTATGCTATCCTCCACTCTAAAATCATTATCTACCAATGTGATAAATGTTGTTGATAGTATCATAATGTATTTTATAAAATTATAACGGTAATGCTACCGATATAATTAATCGCCCGACATACCACAAAAAAAAAATACAGATTAAGAATTGTTTTCTCACATATCCTATAGATACACAAATGAAATGATTCGTTCATCAGTAAATTTTCAATTGAAAAATCCAAATCAAAAGAAAATCACCCTTTGAAAAGGATATTAGAACTAAAACCGTACATGGTATATAAAGTAAATCCTATAGAAAACCGAAAATTGTTGAAATTCCTATTAAATTGAGTTTTTTGTTTCGGTGCTACATATTTGTAAGACAAACGAACATAATTTTAAGCTTAAAACATTTTTGTTAATGCTTTAAAGTGCTTGAATCGGTATACCAATGAGTAAATTAATTTTTTATATGTTGTGCTTTTGTTGGTTTAAGATTATCGACAGACGAGCTTATGTTTTCTAATTGAAGTTACCATTTATATAGTAGATTTTCTTAGACAAAGTAAAGTATAGTCAAACAAGCCAATTGTGTAAAGTAGTTCGACCAACTATGAACATTTAATACTATAAAAATATATTGTGCTAAATATCCTCGTTTCGATATACCCAAACCATTGATTTGAAGGCTTTTTGAAGTATTTCGAGTAATGAAATTCTCAATTTTGATTGAATTATTATTAAAATAATTTTTTCGGAATGTTATTGCAATGTTGTGACTACACAATTTTAAGTTCATTTGTAGAGCTTTATTTTCATAATTCTCAACAGATATACTAAGGAACTTCTTACTCAACAATATTTTTATTAGTGCTGTTCGTATTAATTTACCGAAGAGAAATTTAAAAAAATAAAATTGTCGATGGGATACACAAGTGTCATTTAGAAAAAAATGTACATTCTGTTTATTGCGTACACAAAAACGAAATATAGATAACGTGAAGCAGATGCACAAAAGTACATTTGTCGTGAATGCTTTTGATAAAAATATAATAAAAGTTTATCTTTGTAACGAACTTTTGTTCTACTTTTCTACAATTCTACCTCTATAGTAATGTAAGCGCTAGATATATTTTCATTTTCAAAACCAAAATACAATTTTTTATATCGAAATAAAATTTTAATTTTTGCGTTTTTGATTACCTAAACAAAGAGATATATCCTAGCCAATATGGTCTATAATGGTGGTTGTAAAACCTATAACAAAAATAATTTTAGTATAAAATTGGAATTAGGCTTTTCATTCATTAATATTTATTATTCCTTGGAATAGAATAATTGCCGTCTGGCTGATATTTATTCTAGTTCGTTCGCCTTTTCTACGTATACGTATTTGTATTTAGTTTATGCGCGATATACAACACAAATTGAATTGTGTGATAAAATTTCCAGGAATTATTAACAATCACAAGTTTGTGCAAATAAATGCTCTGTATATTTTCCAGTCATATATACGAGTTGAGCTTATGTGACCTTCTGTTATAATTAAATGATAAAAATGTCCAACAAACCACAAAAATAATGTTATCTAAGTAATGAGATATATTATATATATATATATATATATATATATATATATATATATATATATATATATATATATATATATATATATATATATATATTTATTTATATATATATATATATATATATATATATATATATATATATATATATATATATATATATATATATATATATTTATTTATACTTAAATATTTTGTTGAAATTTAATTATATTGAAACTACCAAAGAATGCTTTTATATTTCAACTAAATAATATACTTTTTGAAAAGTAAAGTCGGGTCAACTGTGACGGAAAATATTTATAAGCTTCTTGACTTTACAGTGAATCACATTAAGTCTCATGTAATTCCATCAGAAAAGGTGAAATTTATTGGTAAAACATGCTTTTTCGATAACAAAAGAGCACCTTCTAGTGGTTTCTGGAGAATGTAATCTGTTTATCCGAGTATGATTATGATAATAGCTCAATAAATAGCTCAATTTTCCCAAAATAGTTATATCTGCACCTTCTTTTTATTATTCTAAGTGTTATGGATTCTCCTGTAGGTTACAACCTATTAGCATATTATGTGTGTTCAAACGAAATTAGCGCATCATTTAAGAGCTATTATAAAGCACTCAAAAACCAAAATAATGGATGATAGTGTTTTTGTCTGTTTAAAGGTGAGATTTAAGTTCGGAGCACAAATAAATTCAAATGAATGTTAAAATTTCTGAATATAAGGATTAAATATATTTGCTATGTAAAGTTCAGTCATTTTTTAATAGTTCATGGAACACAGAAGATGAAAAGGTGGATATACTTGAATCCTTTGAAGTACAGTTTAATTAACGCGGAATTGACAACAACAAATAAAAAACAAAAAAATCATAAAAAAAATTGGATGACTAGTTAGATTAAAAAGTCACTAGAAAATAAAAAGATATAATTACTTCCTTTCTTGAAGCTTTTCCTTTATTGACATCTATGATAATCGGAAAAAATATTTTTAATGTACAATGTCTGACATTTCTTAGACGATATTAGCACTAGCGCCAATTAATGTCAACAACTTAGTGTATTTTGTCAAAAATAAAATAGCTCTATGCAGTTTCGAGTTATTTTTCTCAACAAACAGCGTAGTTTGTTGAAAAAAATACAACAACAATTGCATTGAGTTATTTAACTACCGCGAGGAGTAATTGTATTACTCCTCGCGGTTTTTAAATAACTCCTATAAATGTTTGAATTATTTAAATCTGTTCCAATTTAAGTTATAATACCCAACACCATTAAAATGTGGCGTTGGATATCGCTTGTTAAACTATTTTATTTACAGTAAACAAATAAATTTTCTACTGCCAACACATAAAAAAAAAATTAACTCCAAAGGTTATTTTGCTGAAAAAAAAATAATAATAACTCGAAACTGAGTAGTTTTTTTTTTCAACACACTAAAAATAACCTTCAAGCCGCTTTCACAGAAAAATTCTGCAGAATTCTTCAGTAATATTTCTTCGGCAAAACATGACGGAATTAAATTTTGTTTACCTTTTTTTAGTAATTTTTTAGTAATAAATAATAAAATTCAATTTTAGGTTTGTATACACTTTCGGAATTTACTAAAAAAGATAAACAATATTTAATTCCGTCATGTTTTGCCGAAGAAATATTACTGAAGAATTCTGCAGAATTTTTCTGTGAAAGCGGCTTGAAGTTAATTGTTTTTTTATGTAGAAAATTTATTTGTTTACTATAAATAAAATAATTTAACAAGCGATATCCAACGCCACATTTTAATGGTGTTGGGTATTATAACTTATGCTGTGTGCCTCAGAAGACTGTTCAGCATATTGCTTGAACAGTCTTCTGAGGCACACAGCATGTGCAACAGATGTCACTAGTACAAAAGTCGTTTTCTATGCCTTACAATCGACTTAACTTTTGTAAAATAAAATTTTAAGAATTTAGAAAAAAGTTAAATATTTTAAAGATTTTAATTCTTATTCCAGTGTTAATGCGCTAATAAAATGCACTAAATGAAACGATTGCGGTTGGTAAAAAGTAAAAACAAATAAAATTACATCGAACAGAGAAAATCTGGCCATTTTTCTATTTTTCTTTATTTGATTGTTTTTATACCAAAACAAATTAACAAAATCATTAATTTACGTCACACAATAAAAGGAAAAGTCTTTGAAAAGTAACCTCGTAGATTGACTTTTCAACTTTCGCCTATGAAACAGTAGCGGAAGCTTCGAATTTTAAAAAATTTAGTTCGAAAAGTCTTCTGAGGTACACAGCATTAAATTAGAATAGAGTTAAATAATTCAAGATTTTTTGAGGAGTTATTTAACTACCGTGAAGAGTTATTCATTGCAATTGTTGTTGTATTTTTCAACAAAATACGCTTTTAGAATAAATCAAATTATTTTGAACATTTTCTGCTGCTTGAACATGATGCTGCTGCATCATAGTAATTTATTATAAATATTTGAAAGAAAATGTTGGCATATACAAAAAAGTTGCCCTTAATCCGACCACCGCAAATAGTATATTTAAGCACCTATAAGTACTTAAATGTTTGCTTCTGCTAAATTTTAACTACTAGTAAGTATGATTACTATTTTGCATGAGCGCAGTTAGGAGTATTTATCATTTAGTAAAGACACACACACCCAAGTACTTGCGGCGGTGGAGTGGAAAGCAACCAGTATTATTGGCAGGGTCCTAGCAGAAAAGTTTAAATCTAAAAATGAAGAATTCTTTTAAAATCGTTCTGGCATGTTGTGTTGTGCACAACCAATTATTAACCAATAGTTTAAAAAAATGTATCAATTTAAAATACACTAGCAACATTTAAAAACAAAACTCGAGAATGTTTCTTTTGACCAGGAATTGAATTCCAATTTGAAATTCAATTCCATGGCAAATAAAATACCACTAATATTGATATCGCCGTATCCCTACAAGATAAAAATGTATAGTAATTTAAACACAAAACAATAATACATAATATAAATTGTTACATGGACTGCTCTATATAACATAGAACTATCAGTTTATGAAATTAATGTATTCCCCCAATCAAATAAAAAGCCAAAATAATCGGCCAGAGGCATACAGCCTAAAATTGTGTTGTACTAAGGGTTTCAATACATCGTTTTTATGCTTTTAAACTACTTATGTATGTTAAGCCAATAATTCGACGAGTCGATAATATACCTTACCCTTTTTTTAAACATCAGCAAACTTTTACATTACATGGGTGGGTGTCTCGGCTAACGATAGAAATTGGTCACTACCGAAAAACAAATTATTTTACTTCTTAGGGTCTTAGCAGCTTAATTCGGAAAATTGAACAAATTATTTGATAAAAAGACTTATTTGAATTTTTTAAAGCTTTTTAAATTCCGACTAAGGAATTTTGTGAATGAATTGGGGAAAAAGTTGAAATAGTTAAAAATTTGACAGACAAATAAATGAATTGCATCGGTACACAATATACGCCAACTATGATTTCAATTTTATAATTTTATTACTAACCACAGTGATTTTGTCAAAAATAAGGTAATGATTTTTTAACATCACTTGTCACAATTTATAGACGGACGTAGTGGTCATACAACAGTTAATTTAATTGATTTGTAATGTTTAATTAATTTTTTTAAAAATCTAATTTGTATTAATTTTAAAGTTTTGTGTCAAATCAATAGTAAACTTAATAAATTTTAGCAGTGTTATGATGAAAGAATAAATTTGTAATTTACAGGTGAAAACTATTGCCATCTGTTATAGCCTACGGCTTGGTGAAATAAGTTCATTATTAGATTTTGTTCTTAGAAAACATTTATAGATTACAGTTGCATGGTGGCCCACTGGAGTTGCTGATAAAAGACGACAGAGTGCAGGGCAGATTCAGTAAAATTGTGATGGTCTTGTGCTAATAGTAGTTAAACATTAGTTCTCGGCCGTACATTCCAATCAATCAATCAATCACTTGTCAAAATTTATAGACAGTCTCTACGTCATAAAATTTTTTATTTATTTTTTGTTGTGACTAAAAAAATTTAACATTGGCTGTCATAATTTTCATTTTTAACATATTTTTAAAACATTCACAAAGATACTAAAGCCGTGTGCGAATCGGTTAAAAAGTTAAATATTTTAGCTGTGATTGAAATAAAAATAGATAAAATAAAAAGCTAGTCAATTTTTTATCTATGGTTATATGAAGCTCAAAACGTCAAAGGAAAATATGATTAAAATTTTTAACTGCACCGTGACCAGTTAAAAATTTTGTAGTGAATAAAAAGTAAAAACTTTTAACTTTTTAATTTTAACGCGTTTTTTTTTTCGGCTCGCACACAGAGTAAATGTCAAAATTTTCGAAATGTACTTTAATTAAAACTTTTTAAAAAAAATTAAATCTATTTAACTTTTAATAGCAAAAATGTTAACTGTTTATGAATAATAAGCAATCGCTTAAAAGTAGATTTAGTTGGTTCATCCAGAAATAACTTGCACTTTTTTAATAAACTAATTCTAAAAGTATTAATTTTAGGTTAAAGTTAAGTATTAATATGAGTGATTCATTTGGATGCTTAATTTAGTAAGCTTAGTAAGCATTTTATTAAATGGCCATAAATTTAAAAATAGACTCTAAGACTGTGTCCGAAACCCATGATAAATATTTGTGAATACAAATTTTTGACATTTATGTGATTAAAACAAAGGCACCCAAATTATCACAGCCGGTGAAACTGTCTATAATAAAAACCAAACTCAATGCGTAGCACACTTGGATATCTACAATAAAACATAAAATCACTATACTTTGTTTTAAAGTAGTACCATATACGAAAATTTTTAACTTTTTCGTTGCTATGACAATTTCAATAAACAATGCACACAATCTTTAATTTTTCTTCATAGTTTTTATACTTTACAAAAAATGAATTTAGAAACATATTAGGCGGAGAAATATTTTAATCAATTATTGTACTTTGCGGACAGCGTAATAAAAAACTTGGGAATGTAGGGAATATTTTACAAATTAATGTCAAAAATTAAATTCACAAATAATTATCATATGGGTTTTCGGACACAGTCTAAATGTATTTCAACGAAAAAATCATCATCGTTACCGTCGTTGGTTCTGTTAGCATAGTATGATTTTTGTATATTTTTATTTTACAGGCGACGACGTTCGCCGTTGACGCTCTTGTTTTGTTTCGAGCTTAAATGCGTTGTTTTCCTGTCATGATCGTATATACGAGTTGAGCTTTAGTTGCCTTTAGTTTTAATTAAATAATGTGAGGAGCTCATATCAGGTTAAAATTCGGAGTACACACCAAAATTCTGCTAAAACAGAATCAGAATATATATATATATATATATATATATATATATATATATATATATATATATATATATATATATATATATATATATATAATATATATTTTATTTAAGGATTAAATGTATAATTGGTATGTAAAGTTTTAATTGAAAACATTCTTTATGTTTAACTCACTAGACAATTTAAAGATACATTTACCCTCATTCTTTAACTTTTTTGCAGCTTAAAAGAAATTTTATTGCTCCGCAATAAATTGTTTAGGTATATTTTAATCCCTGTAATTCTTAATTCCTGATGAAAGCTTCTTTTGAGGATCGTCAAAATATCAAAATATAAAAAGTTATTGACCAAAATATTTTGTAAGGATGCCGTTTATTTATCCTTTATTTTCTGGGTTTGCGTATCTGATTCGCTAAAAGATTCTGAGTTTGTTAAAAAGCATCGAAAATAAGGATCGACAAACAGTCATCAAGTTCTTCTTCAATTGAACTTGCTTTTTGTATTGACCTAACCCGGATAATTGGTATTTTCGGATCATTTTCTGAATAAGTTTATCATAAGTATATTTTTTAAAACTAATTCGTTTTACATTTTTGTAAATTTCAGAAAGGAGAGAATCAACTATATGCAACATCCTCAGATGAGCTCTTCAACCAAAATAGTAAGGTTAGTGACTTTAATTGTACATAAACTTTAATAAATTCTCAATAGAATATAAGCTCATTAAAGTTTTATCTTTAATTTATTATCGTAGACAATTATTTGATACACATAGTATAAATAATGGCAAAGGGTTAAACTTTAAAATGTAATTTAATTTAATTAGTTTTAATTACAGTTGTAATGATTATGATTATTATTTTTGTAAATTTTCTCCATCATTGCTTATCCAAATTGTTTGCACCCTCGTGTATTATAAATATATTTTTAAGGCAAATGTTTGCGGTTTAATTAAGATAAGAGTTAGAGGGGATTTATGTTAACATAATATTTTGATAATATTCAAAAAAAAAAAGTTGTTAATGTAAAGTCTATTAAATATAAAAGCTCTTTTGAAAGTCACATATATATTGAATTGTTTCTAAATACGATGCCAAATATACACTTATTTTAAACACTTTTCACTGTGATCAATAAATATTGCAATTGACAACAAACGCTTTTTACACTTATGATTTATATTATATATTATAATTCATATTGAATTTGATAAAAAAATGATCCCAAAACAATAAGTCTTACATTATTTATATCAACACTCAGTTTATCATTTTAAAAACTCGCATACTCACTATCCCCATAGTACCAAAACATTTTGGTATATTCTGAGGTTTATTTGCATTTAAAATTTCTGGTTTTGGATAGATATGCTCGAGTGCACAAAAAGTTTGGTATCCCAAAGTAGTACAAAAAAAATAGAAGATTTATGCATCCATAAAAAAGTTGAACTTTATATATATGTTACGAGTATATAGAACCAAAAAATATATATATGTTATATTGGGTAAAGCTAAACTGTTTTTATTCATTTATGAGCTAGAAGAGTAGCTGGATTTTTGTTGAAAAACTATAAATCTTATTTTATGTTCAAAGATAGAGTGCCTCCCTCTACTCCCACGAATAATGATAAATCGAGAAATATATATGTCGAACGTCTATAATTTAACCAACTTATCGTATATATGCGAGAAAGAAATTATCAATATATGTTTTGGAATTATAATATATTGAACAGTTGAATTATAATATTTTCACACAAAAACGGTTAAAAGCGATGCAGAAGCAAGATGATTTTAAAGTAAAATGGTTTTTGTCGACAATTCTAATATTTAATGATATTTTTTGGATCGAAATATATACAGTCAACATTTGATTTACACAACAAAGCATAAATATAGGTTATTGACATTTTAAAATTTAATCTGCCTCAAACAAATAAACAAAACCACTTGTTAAAGAAGACTGCATTAAACACAGAAGGTATAAAGCATATAAAAAATTTCTCATTTCCGGTACCTTTAAAATTTTTTAAACGTATTGGTCATAAAACGGTTAATTCAACTGATTTGTAATATTGAATAAATTATTTAAAAATCTAATTTGTATTAATTTCAAAGTTTTGTATCAAATAAAGTGTATATAAATTAGATTTTTGGCGATTGCGTGACGTATTGATCATAAAACGGTTAATTCAATTGATTTGTAATGTTTAATAAATATTTTAAAATTCTAATTTCAATTAATTTTAAAGTTTTGGATCAAATAAAGTGTATATAAATTAGATTTTCGTCGAATTAATGACGTATTGGTCATAAAAAGGTTGATTCAACTGATTGTAATATTGAATAAATTTTTTAAAAATCTAATTTGTATTAATTTAAAAATTTTGTAGCAAATAAAGTGTATGTAAATTAGATTTTTTGCGATTCCGTGACACATTGATCATAAAACGGTTAATTCAATTGATTTGTAATGTTAATTAAATTTTTTTAAAATCTAATTTGTATTAATTTTAAAGTTTTGTGTCAAACAAATTGTATATAAATTAGATTTTCGTCGATTTCATGACGTATTGGTCATAAAAAGGTTAATTCATCTGATTTGTAATATTGAATAAATTTTTTAAAAATCTAATTTGTATTAATTTAAAAATTTTGTATCAAATAAAGTGTATATAAATTAGATTTTTGGCGGTTGCGTGACGTATTGATAATAAAATGGTTAATTCAATTGATTTGTAATGTTTAATAAATTTTTTTAAAATCTAATTTGTATTAATTTTAAAGTTTTGTGTCAAATAAAGTGTATATAAATTAGATTTTCGTCGATTTCATGACGTATTGGTCATAAAAAGGTTGATTCAACTGATTTGTAATATTGAATAAATTTTTTAAAAATCTAATTTGTATTAATTTAAAAATTTTGTATCAAATAAAGTGTATATAAATTAGATTTTTGGCGGTTGCGTGACGTATTGATCATAAAATGGTTAATTCCATTGATTTGTAATGTTTAATAAATTTTTTTAAAATCTAATTTGTATTAATTTTAAAGTTTTGTGTCAAATAAAGTGTATATAAATTAGATTTTCGTCGAATTAATGACGTATTGGTCATAAAACGGTTAATCCAATTGATATGTAATTTTACATCAATTTTTTAAAATCTAGTTTGTATTAATTTTAAAGTTTTGTGTCAAATAAAGTGTATATAAATTAGATTTTCGTCGATTTCATGACGTATTGGTCATAAAACGGTTAATCCAACTAATTTGTAATATTGAATAAATTTTTTTAAAATCTAATTTGTATTAATTTTAAAGTTTTGTGTTAAATAAAGTGTATATAAATTAGACTTTGGGCGATTACATAACGTATTTTCATAAAACGGTTAATTCAATCCCGAATCTCTTCTAGTCCCGAATCTCTTTCATGTTTCTTCGGTTCACAAATACATATTACTAAATATATCCTATATATCCTATAAATCCTATAAATCCTGTACATTTTATGTATTAAATTTCTATATCAAATTTAAAATTATTAGGACAATGAAGTTGTTTAGTGAAATTTCTGTGCCGCATCGACCAGCACGTCCTATTTTTTGAATTTATTTAACTCATTTGTCGCTGAACAATTTATGTTTATGTATATTTTCGTAGTTTTGGTTCTATGAAAAAAAAACCGATTGACCGGATAACCGCATAATTCAAATTTGACAAGCATAATATATTAGATCAAACCAACTTTAAAAATTAGTATGGTTCTTTGACTTTCACATATTATATTTCCTAAATCCTAATAGCCAAAAAAAAAAATAACAAAAAGAATCCGATTTATTTTAATATTCCACCATACCAAAAAACGAGAAAAGTTTAATTGTTAACTTTGCAATAATCATAAAATGTTACCGAATTTATAGTCCGTATATAGACGAAGAAGTCGAATAAGAAGTCAACGATAATTATGATAAATGTTTCAATTCAAAACAACAACTTTGTGGTATATAATAATTTGTACGGTTCATATTCTACCAAAAACACCATCAATTATTTCGTTAATTTCCCATTTCCACCGTCGCAACACAATAATTTTCAATCCCACTACTAAACACGATACCATACGCAAAAACCATCAAAGGGCGAGAGTTTAAAATATGAAATGTATACTAACGGAAAAATGATTAATTGATGTAAGAAATTTTTTTGGCAACCATAGAATTTGGGGTTGCTGTTAAATATTTACAGTGTTATTCTGTTTTGTTTTTCTTATGCCCGATCAAAAATTCGTTTGCCCTAAAATCAATGGTTAAAAGTGAGTGAATATGCCATACTTAAATAAAAAATAAAAAAAAAAAATGAATCATTTAACCCATATAGTGGCAAAAAGGATCTAAAATTGATAACAACATTTTTGTATTGTTTGCGAACTATAGACTGAAGCACCATCAAATTTTATCGTACATTTTCAGGCGTTATATCGAAGAAATATAATGAAAAATCAATAGCTCGATATCCGATTTATACATAATGTTATGTTATCGACCGTGGTACATATAAAATAAATTCATCGTAACATAAATCAATTTCCCAGACAAAATTTTTATAAGATTTTAAGTTTATTATATTATACACTCTTATATGGTATATTGTCAGTATATCGTTGAAGACGAACAAAAAACATACAAAAAAAAAAATAAAAACGGTCCATAAAATAGTTACAACAAGAAAGTTCCTTTTGGAAAAATTCTTTCGTTTCGATGCGGATCAGAATCACAAAAAAAAAATATCAACTTTACTATAAACTTAACGTTCCTGATGTGTAGTGTATTTATGCTGTACATGTTTTTGTTCCTTATATATAACGAGAAATATTTATATCCATTTTAAAAAAACCTTAGGGCTTAAAGGATACAAAATAAATATTTTCTAAAGATTTACAATGGAGGTTTATAAAAAGAGGACACAAATTTGGTTCCTTTGAATATTTTTGTACTATACACAGTAAGAGGTAGTCTCTTCATCTTGTCTACGGGGCGTATGCAAATTTCACAAAATATAATTTTTAAATGGATAGTATAATCTTCATCCACTAGTGACAAAGATAAAATTAACAAAAAATTGTATTGCTTTTGAATGTGATGTAATGATGAATGATTTTTAAATAACTATCGGATATGGATCGATCCCTATATACGTATAAATATATAGATTAAGATATTTTTGTCGCAGCTATAAACAGCTATGAAAACTGTGCAAAAATCATTAAAATTTGTTTCAATATAAAATCAATGCTGTGAACTGTAGGAACAAAATGTATCCACCCACTTCGATTTTGAACTAATACACAAAAATTTTCTACATTGATTAATAGATAAATTTTTGTAATATGATGTCAACAGCAATTCTCTTAATTTATGTTCCATAGAAAAAAATATTCAATTTCTAATTTATAATTTTGGAAATAATCTACGCTAAAGTGAATTTTTTTTTTTGAAAACTCATCAGCATATATTATCCGCCTTTCTTGAAAACTGTCCAAGCAGAAGAACATTTATGATGTCACTAGACTTGTCTGTGATTTAATTATTTTTGGCAAAATCATGTCTTTCTTATCTGGCTTGAGACTGTCTGCTCTTTAAGCAATGCTTAAATAATATGCCACTATCTATATTACTAATACTATTTTTTAGCTTTTCCAGGACACTTTTAAGTGGATCGGTGCTAATTCTGTCGTTATTAGAGACTTTTGGTTGATTGATTGATGAGACTGTAAGACCAAGTGCTTGTCAAGTGTTCCGGTTAACGCCGGGCCTATTTCCATAGCCTTTTTTACAAACGGTAAGATAGAAGAGATTTTCATATATTTATATTTCTATAAATATATTTCCATGCATGATAGAAACGACCATTACGATCATTATGGCACAGTTCTATTCTATTTTTGTGGAGTATGGAAAGGAAAGGTATGTCAGAATTGTTAAATAATGACAGAATTGTTCTGGTTTCCTTGTAGTCAATATTCAAACTACTGTCAGCATAAGAAAATTTGCTATGCATTCTCTTTTCTGTATTCTGTCATTTTGAAACTTCACCAGTGAGCCACCATTCAACAGAAATCTGCAAACAAATTCCCTAAAAACAAAATCTATTAATGAACTAATTTCTCCAAGCCCCGTAGACTGTAATAAATTGGATTAGTTTTTGCCTAAAATTTACAATTAATTAATTTATTACATCATTAAGAATATAAAATTATAAAAATTATAATATTTACAAATTAGATTTAAAAAAAATTGATTAAACATACAAATCAGTTGAATTAACTGTTTTTTGGTCAATACGTCATGCAATCGACAAAATTCTAATTTATATACACTTTATTTGATACAAAAACTTTAAAATTACTAAGAATTAGATTTTAAAGAAAATGATTAAATTTTAAGCCCATATTTTAACTTTTGCAGAATACATTATACAATTTTTGCATGGCACAAATAATTTTGACTACGACTGTATGTATGCATCTCACATACCCAAACATTACTACGAATGCCATATACAATACATCCACATTACAGGCACACAAGATAGGGAAAATCGTTATAAAAATTAAATGTTATTAAAATTAAAATAAAAATACATTAAATAATATATTTTCATGGAAATATAAAGCTGAATGCTCATGAAATTTTCATCTAATTCCCAAACGTTATATATATATATATATATATATATATATATATATATATATATATATATATATATATATATATATACATATTGTGTTTTTCATTTTCACGGTAAAAAGTAAAGAATAAAAAATAAATAAAAATAATAAAAAATATTGTGCTAAAGACGATAAAGAATTTTCATTTTCGTTTATTACTTATTTTTCCGACAATTCATTTTTCGTCTTTTTTTTTTGCTTTTTTTACGAGTGTTCGTTTCTCCTGGGAAAGGATTATAATTTTCCTCAGCATACTAAGACAAATCAATTTTTCGTTTTGCTTTGTGTAAAATCGTAACAAATTACAACTTTTGTATTTAAGAAAATCGTTAGTAATAATAACATTGGATATAAGTTAAATATCAAAGAATTAATAATAACAATATTTATAAAAAGAATTCATTGCAAAAATCTACCTTTCCGGGCAAAAAAAAAGCAAGTTAAAATACAAAATAGATCTAGATGTTAGCATAAATATTTTTAGATTGCAATAAATGTCGTTTTGGGAAAATTAAGTCTAGAACGGGTCTGCATATATAACATTGCAGTTCAGCGTTGGAACTAAGTTGCTTCTAATCAAACGAAATAAATCAAATAACCATCCAATCATCCACTGACTAGGATGCAAATTGTTGTCTTTGATAAGTACAACGTCATCAATGTTGAATTTGACTTCAACTTATTGCGTTGTTAAAGGGAACTCAAGTAGTCCCGATACTAATGACGCCAAAAACATTGGAATATTTGTTAAATATTTTGATAAATCTAGATAGCTTATTTGACGGTACTTCATTCAGTCTTGGTTCCGGTATTGACGTCAAGGCTTACCCAATCAGGAAAGTGATGGTGGCAATACTTCCAGATTTAATGGATTGCCGTTCATTTTACGCAGTGGCCTTGAGTTTAATAGTGCCTCAATTTGAATGCGTAACGAGGTCAATTCCTCGAATTTGAGATTAGTATTGGACACCCGTTTCAGATGAAGTTTGAAGGATTTGAAGGACGCTTCCCACAGTCCTCCAAAATTTGGGGCCCGTTGAGGATTAAAATGAAAATGAATCTCTGCAAATAAAAATCATGAATTATGGAATTGTTTGATAGCGAAATAATTTATTGTTTTAGATGTTCTTTGCTGGCTCCAATGAAATTGTTGCCGTTATAAAACGTCGCGAAATAAAACGTTTGAGGGCAGCCAAAAATGATGCTGTGTCAACCCCAGACACGACTTCCAAGTGGACTGCTTTCATGGCTAGGCACACAAAGTATATTTTTTGATTGATCATGTTGCCACCTGCTTCGTGGGATGGTTTCGAGGATTGTTGCTGTTCGGTTTCTTATGAAAATTTTCCAGCGGCAAGGCGTATCCGACAGCCAATGTAGGACTATCATTCAGTCGGTCCACGCAAACACTTAGATATTATCGTATGCTAGTGATTTGATGCAAAATTTGATAGCATTGCATATAAGAACTGCGCCCACAGCTCTAGTCTCGGTAGTGATACTTGTCCTAGCAGCCTTGCTAGGACAAGTATCACTACCGAGACTAGAGCAGCCTTGCTTTTGGCGTAAAAAATATTTGTGGTGATAATTCCACTGTCATAAACAGCTCCGACATATATTACTGTGCCATATGCTGCCTCCGAAGCATTACAGATTGCATGTATTCGGACACGCCTTGGATTTGCGATGGATATCAGGCATTGAAGAATTTGTATTGATTCTAACTATGGTAATGAGCTATAAATGCTTTTCCAAGTATTAGTGATGTGGTCAGGCACATTGGTGTCCCAGTCGAGCTCGAGTAGCGCAATTTTCTGTAATATAATTTTAAACAATATTACTGTGGGTGCTAGCCACTCTAACGGATCGTACACTTTAGCAGCAGCCGACAGGATCTTGCGTTTAGTCCAACTTACGCTACATTCATTTGGGCGTAACTTGAATGTGAAAGTATCGGTTTCTGCATTCCATATGATTCCTAATATTTTTACTGATGCATCATCTTCAATGGTCTACTCGGTGTACTCACCTCTTCAATCTCCCAAAATATTGTTAATAATTGATGAATCTCGTCATGATTAGTTTGGATAATTGGCTCGGTGATGGGGTGTAGAGTCACGGATGATATTTCATTAAGGAATTTACCTGCCTCTAACCAGCCACATTTTGATGCGTGGAATATCACAAACCCTGATATGTTAGTTTTCTCTGGTTGTACTTAAAAAAAGACATCTGCTCCTAGCAAAATGTTTATTTTATTTGGTAGGTAAAATTGAGGATCTGCTAATTCGAGATCTACAATTTGTTTTTGTTACTTAACTAGGTGTGTTGATAACATGCTAATTATATTACTCAAGATATAAGTCTGAATTTTTAGTGTTTGTCAACACGTGATTTCAATGTCAAATCGACTTTTCCACGGATTTGTCAATGATGATCGGGTTTGTTGATGAGTTTAGTAATGGAAGATGGGCTTCGTTTAAGGCCTAGGAGATGGGCACACGATTCGGTCACGAACGAAGTTTGTTAATAAGAATCCATAAGTGCTCTTATTAGCTGGAGCTTTCCTGTTTGTATATTTGCACATATACGACGGCAGTGGATAATACCGTGTTTGTGTTTGAATACATGGTCGTTCGTGGAGTTGATTATTGATGGTGATATGCCATTCAACGTAAGATCATGACTTGATGCTTGATTCTGAAGTGCCAGTTTGATTATAATGAGAATGTAGTAGCGTATGATGACGTCTTCTGCAAATGACACAAGCAAATTTGGAAAAACACTTGCTACTTGTATGACTCTCTTTAATCAATTGCTACATAAATTTCGTTCGGTAATAAATTTTGTTCAAGCACTAATAAAATGGGTTTTAAATACCGAACATCTGATTCTCCACAGTTCCCATCCGTTGGTGGTTGGACATTGTTTATGTATGAACGAAAAATATTTGCGGTATTTTTTTGGTTTGGCACACATATACTTAGAATCACTTAGGATATATTTAGACAACATTAAGATTATCAATGCATTAAGGAAACGATTAAACGTTGATAGGGTTTCTAATTTTCTAATCCACATTTATCTATTCATGCATATATTGATAAAATAAATATAGGTTTCAAATTTCAACTTTAGCACACCATAATATAATAAATAAATTAATGTTTGTTATTATACAATATCTTTCACCAGACTACAGTATGCTACATAAAATTTATGTTGAGTTTTATTTTTATTATGCTTCTTATACCCACGCATATAATACTAAACATTCTTATTATATACTCTAGAAACATAAATATGAAACACTTATCTTCTCGTAATTGATGGAGAAAAATACTAAAAATATGATAGTCTATCACAGGATAGAAAATAAATAAAACATTAGCAAATTACCAATCTGTCAGTATTGTTAATTAGATTATCATAACCAGGCAAATTTATATATATATCATTGTATTATCTATATATGCAGGGCTGGCTAGATTATTTTTTACCTGGTGCAATTTGCAAAATTGGCACCCAAACAAAAATCCGTTCCCACATTACATCAAAGGTGGAGTTTTCTATTCGTTTTGAGGTTCCCCACTGAAACATAACCCTCATAACTAAACGTATGTTTTAATACAATAATTTTACTAGAAAATAATTGATTGTGGCTAATAAATACCTCATAATTCAGGACTGTATTTGTAAATTTAAAAATTAAAAAATATTTAAAAATAAAAAATGGATTTTTAAAAATTTGTTCTATTCGTCTATATTTTGGATAAAATCATCTATGAATATCATCTATCTAAAAACTGCGTTTTCCAAAATTTACCGTTACTGGTATCGTCATTAAAATATGTAGAACTTGATACTATTATAAGTTATTCTAAATTTCGGAAAATCTATAAAATTAGAAATGTTTGCATCAAATTATTTAAATCCATTTATGCTAGATTTTCAATTATAAAGAAGTAAGGTTTTTCTCCGACTTTTAACAATTACTGCGTAAATTGTTGGGAGAACTAACGAAATTTAATGAGCACATTTTAAAATATCATTGTGGTCTGAAATTTGTTCAAATCGCGGTAACAGATTTTGCACATGATCAATAATTCCCAAATAAATTTCAACTTTTAAACCCTTCTGCTCGTTTTAGTACAAAGTACTAAAACAGAGGAAAACGTAAAAGCCGTAATCACTTCTTAAACTATTAAAAAATATTTTGGTCGAGTGAAGCATGTTTACATGTATCCAGTTATGCAAACTGCAAATAAACTTCACTTTCAGTATTTTATTGCCATAATCTTCAGCTGAATTGCGTCAATGAGTCCTTGTCATTTCTACTAAAGTTTTATATATATATATATATATATATATATATATATATATATATATATATATATATATATATTTATATATATATGTATATATATATATATATATATATATATATATATATATATATATATATATATATATATATATATATAATAAATGCAAAATTAACAATTGCAAGTTCAACAATTATTAGCGTCTCAAAATTCCATTTTGTTTTTTTAGACACGTCTCCATTACGTTTTAATCTTAACGAAACCTTTTCATTTTAATGACCCATTAGAATAATATAATATTTGTAAAAAAATCACCAATGTTTTTGTTTTAATCGTACACAAATAATTTAACGAGAATTTGACGAAATAATAAAAGTTTTTAAAAGGTAAATTATATTTATTAATTGAAACAATTTTAAACTTCAAGTAATTTAGTTCAAAGCGTTGCCAAATATTTGTAATATTTTCACTTCAAACTTCTATTACTCAGGAGGTCTAATTTAAGAAATAACAATTGAAATTAAGAATTATAGAGTCACGACCGATATCAGGGTTATATTAATATCTTTAAACTTTTATCTGTTTGGACCATAAAGCCAAGAACGATTCAAAAACGGACTTAACGAAAATAACTGATAAAACATTAGCTATTTAAACAATAGTTAAATCAAAGATTGTTTATATTTAAACCAATCAATTTGTTTGCTTCAAACAACTCCTTTCCATTAAGTTAACTTGACGAAGCTTTTCAAGTTTAACGAACCAACGTATATTTTTTTATATTGATTGTAACGTTATTCAAAAACTAACCAATAAAAATTAATTAAATTTTACTCAAAAAAATTAACGAGTTTTAGCAAAACTTTTTATAAAAATGCATCTTACAAGTTTTTTTTTTTTTAAATAAATTAACGAATTATAATAATTATTAAATTTTAAGTATAAAGGTGTGGAAAATATTTAAAATATTATTGGAACTGGCAAAGTTTCCATCACTTAAAATAAAATAGCTGTTGCTATGAAAAATATAAAATACAAACTAAAGCTGACAAGATTTAATGGCAAATATTTTAATTAAACATTGAAAAACTTAACGAAACATTTTTTATATTACATTTTAGCGTGATTCAATGATTACTAAAACTTAACGAACAATTTAAGTTAAACTGAAATGGTTTATTTACTTGATAGGTTTTCATCTTAAACATGGAAGGTCCCGGACATATTGTAAGATAGTAGTAGGGAATAACTTTTTAGCAAGGCCCTTCACACTTATCTAAATTATTTGAAAACCATGATAATATCAAATGTTCTTTATCCTTTTTAACTCACAGCGAGCTTAAGTTTTCACAGTTTAAGATTAGTTTGTAAAATGTTTTCTATTTGCGCTATTCTGACTAGACTGATCTCAAATCGAACTTAACGAAACTAAATTAACGAAAATTATCAATGTCGATTAAGCACTTCATTCAAAAATTATTAAATTTTTAGTAATTCTATTTTGTTTTTTAACATATTTGCGTTAAGTTAACTTAACGAAACTTTTAGTCCACTTAATAGCTTGAGAGATAAAATCTTCACTTCCTCTTTTTAAGAATTTTCCAACAAGAACTAAATTAGCATAAAATACATATAAACTTTGAACATCGTCAGAAACTGCCTGTGTCAAACGTTGATCTGCGTCTGTAAGTATTAAATTAACAGAATGAGACGCGCACTGAACTAAAGATGTCTGTGATTCTAATCCTTCAATTTGCTTCTTTATTTCAATATTTTTCCACTTATAAACGACGCATTATTAATTTTTTGCCCTAAAATCATTTATTAAAAATCCTAAAGGGAATAATTCATTGAGAACTCAACCAATCTAATTAGAATAAGAAACAAATGATACTACGTTTGTTTTTTACTAAGTGATGTAATTTTTTGTACAAAGTTATTTCGTCAAAACTTTCTATAATAAAAGCCAAACCCATCGCTTAGCACACGCCGAGATATAAAAAATTAATAAAATTGTCGATTTGGTGTGGTGTTAGTAACATTAAAAACCATTAAATAACTTACACGAATATAAATCTAAATATCACTAATGCTATTACAAATCTAGAATTTGTACAGTTTTCGTTTGGATGAAATCTTTTATTACAAAAGGTTTTGATTTCGTCTTAACTTGTCCACTTTTTCCGATTGACAATTTTTGTGACATATTCAAATTCGTCTCGAATCTGGCGTTGGTATTTAAATGGTTAATCAAATTGATTTGTAATTTTGAATCTAATTTGTATTAATTTTAAAGTTTTGTGTCAAATAAAGTGTATATAAATTAGATTTTCGTCGATTTCATGACGTATTGATCATAAAACGGTTAATTCAACTGATTTGTTAACGAAGGTAGACTAATACATTTGTAATTTACAGGTGAAAACTAATGCCATCTGTTATAGCCTACGGCTTGTAGAAATCAGTTCATTAATAGATTTTGTTCTTAGAGAACCTTTGTAGATTATAGTTGAATGATGGCACACTGGAGTTGCTGATAAGAGACGTTAGAATGCAGAGCAGTTCAGTAAAATTATGATTATCTTGTGCTAATAATAGAAAACCATTGGCCACCGGGAAACCGGACCAATCCTATCATTACTAACTTATCTTTGCTTTACCTACACCACAAAAAAATTATTAATTATCTATTGCTTATAGGTGTCAGTAGAATCATGATTGGAAATTAATGGTTTTGAACAAAAGACTTGAATTACTATCCCAAATTCATTTGAGCGCCCATTTTTAGAATATGCAATGAAGGAATTTACAGCTTTAGAAAGTATAATATACTTATTTCTTCTGTATAAATTAATGTTGAAGTGAATTAAATCAATTAGTGTATCAATTACAGATTTAAAAACAAAATAAATTAAATAACCGTTAAACTGACAAAACACCTCATTGTAATTACAAGTAAATTTAATTGATATGCCGAATTTTGCATCCATATTCATATGCGTACATTTCAATAAGCATCATTTTTTCTCTGTCACGCACGTTACATTAAATGACGTATAATGTTATACGTCATTTAATGTCTTATTTTTTTGAAAATGGAATATGGGTAATTAAATTTCACGTGCATTATTTCAGGTCTATAGAAATTGCAAGTATATTTATATAAAGGTTGTTATATTGTTATTATGAATAGTAAAAATAAAATTTTTGAAGACAAATATGCATTTCATATTCATAATAACACTATTAATTTTAGTTCAGTGTTCACTACAAAAAGAATTAAAAAGTGGCAATCAAGAAAACAATAATATTGTCAAAGAACCATATGAAGTAGGTTTGAAAATAAAATGGATGAACTATACACTTTTGTGTGGTGGCTCTTTAATACACCCTAAATTTGTGTTAACATCGGGACTTTGTTTCCCACAGTAAGTAAACTTTTTTCTTTATTTATTTATTTATAATTCCTGTTCTAATTTAAGCAATATTTCAGGGATAAAGGTGAAATTAAATCGTTAGACATTTATATTGGTACAAAATTATTACATCAAAAGGACCCTGGTACAGTTTTGCCGAAGATTAAAAGGATTATAAAATATAACGAGTTTGATAGTCATTTAAAAATCAGTGATATTGCTGTCGTAGAGCTACAAAAACGGGTTATATTAAGTGATAAAATAGCAGTTGTAAAATTATCAACGATATCTGATACAAATATGTTAGTGAATAAAATTGGAACAGTGTGTGTTTCGGACGCTTTAGAGGAAACAAATAAGTCAGCGTTTCACCTAACAAAGGTGAAAGTTCGTATTGGTACTTTGCCTCGTGCTAAAAATATAAACGTAACAGATCCATCTCGAATAAAAGTAGTCAGTGAAGTAAAATCGAGACACCGTTTTTTTGGACTCTTGGGTAGTGCACTTACACTAGGAAATACGAATACACAAGTTGGAATTAATACAATTTCGAATTCACAAATTTATCAAGGCAACACTGGCAATATTTTTACAAATATTGGACCATATTCAAACTGGGTAAACAAAGTAATTAACTAATTTGAAATAAGTAATAAGTTAAGACCTACACTGTTCCAGTACCGATAAATATAGTATTTCTCATTTTTTATACATGTTAAAATGTTTAAAAATAATAAATTTAAAATAGTGTAAAAAAATAATATTATGTTTATATTTATATTATATTTTATTTTATATTATGTCTCGGGCGTAGTTAAAAGGAGGGTAACTCCGCTGCCATTAAGTTCACTAAATAAAATTTTTTTTGCTAAGTGATGGTACGATAAACGATTGATTTTTATATTCCAATATTAAAACTGTGCGCTACATTTGCTACGCGATTTCATAGAAAAATGTTATTACGTGCTTTATTACCTCAGAGGTCATTTGTAAAATTTACTCACCGCAGCTGTATAATAGTATAATATATAGAGACGCCGATAAGCCATTAAATCTCTAACGAGTCATTAATAGCTTAGCTTAGTTGATTTATTGTCAAATGAGTTATAAAATGAGTATTATACATAACCAATTTGAATTTTAAATTCATACAGTAAGAATAAAATTACTGATTATAGTATAAATATAGGAGAAATTTTATCTTTCCTCTAGGGGCCACTTTTTGATGTGTTTTTTTACTTACTTAAGATTATTAAAATATTAGAATGGATAGTCAACAAATTCCCTCTAGACAAACCACTAATATAGTTCTAATAAAATAATCTAATAATTTCCTCGTTATAGCGATGACACAAAGTTATGATACCCCAGGGTTATTTAGATTGGCATCCACAAAACAATTGTATATAAATAAAAAATTGCACATTGCACATAATTGCAATGTAAACAACTATATTATTAAAAGTAAATTACACATTTTTTTTTTCTTCATGTAATCGTAAATAAGTAATTTAATTTAAATTACAATTTTCTCGTGCTGAAATACAAAATTTTCTTGTAACAAATTTTGTTTTTGTTGTATTTGCCACTATTTAGATTCTTATCAATAATTTAATTTCATTGTTGGTTTCGTGATGCTTAATTTTGTTGCATGCGCTGGTTTCCGTTTTTTTTTTTGTTGTATTGTTTCGAAAGAGTTCGATTTATAACAAATTGGTGAACGGGATTTGGAAAAAACAATAAAAAATTATGTGTATACTTGGGGTTGTGTTTATATATAAAATCCATGTTAGACACGTACCTGGTACCAAGTTAACTGCCATGTGTCATTAAATTGCATTTCTCATTGACTTGATATATACAATATTATAGAAATGAGGCAGGAATGTAGAACAAATTTTAAAAAGTTATAAAAAATTTTGGTTCTGATACGCCCAATTTTTGGAACACAAGAAATATTGATATCACAAGTCATATTATATAACATAGTTGTTGTTATATTTTGTGAAATGTAAAGAAAATTGGTCGGAATTAAGGAAATACCAAAGTTAAAAAAATTACTTCCCAATTATATAATAATTGGGAAATACGAGTATATATATATATATATATATATATATATATATATATATATATATATATATATATATATATATATATATATATATATATATATATCTGTAAAATTATAAAACAAATTTTTATATAATTTAATGATTAGTGAATTAAGAAAATGTAAATTTTTCTTGTATTTTCATAATCAATCTGAAAATCCCTAATGAGATTAAATTAGAAAATTATGTCTGGTTATTTTATTTTCGCATCTGTGTATGCGCATATAATAACAGGGTTGATGCGAGGTCGTCGAACAATATAATAAAATAATATTGGAAAATAATTTATTTTTAAATTTTCCATTGTATTAATAATAATATATAATGATGAAAAATTTTCCAATTTAATTTAATTACATTTTATAGTGCAAGTTTTAAAAATGTAATAATTTAGAATAATAATCGTGTGAAAGCCTATTTGTAAAATTAGTGAAACACATGATTTTAATACCTATTAAAATTAAAACTGTAAAATAAACGATCGTATTATGTAAATTATAGTTAGAGAATAAACAAAGTTGTGTTTAGTAAAACCGTGTAATTAATAGAAGGGGAAAATTTTAATTAAATTTTCGATGGTTTTATTCGTAATGTTTACTAAAAATAGTTAAAGAGCGATACACATTTGTTTTTCAAAACTACTAAAATATGGTGCTTGGCATTTCCGGAATTCATCATTTTGAGAAGGGTGATCCATGAGCAACTGCAATACTTAGCTATACAGCTAAGCTATAGCTTATCTTTACAATATTAATCGTGATTCAAGTAATAAAAATTCAAGTAATAAAAAATTATTTAGCACGAAAATTAAATGAAATAACCGTTAAACAGACAAACTACTTCATTATAATTAGAAATATATCTAATTGATATGACTTTGGAGAGTTAATCAAAATCAACACACAAAATTATAAAATTTGTATGAATCCCAGATTCAAAAAAAAATTATTTAGCACAAAAACTAAATGATATAAGAAACAAACATAGTACGTCATTGTTATTAGAAAAACAATCCTCTCAATAAACATAAAATTCAAAAATATATATATGTATATCACAGATTCACAAAGAAAAAATATTTAGCACGAAAATTAAATGAAATAACCGATAAACAAACTACGTCATTGTAATTAGAAGAAAGTTTAATTTATGTGACAAAAACACAATTACAGATTCAAAAAATAATAAATATTATTTAGCACGAAAATGCATTTTAATTTTTTATATCGTTTTAAAGTTGTGATAAATATTCAACGTTCAAAAACCCTAATACACAACGTTCAAAAACCCTATAAAACGGTGAATTCGATCGAATTTAAACGTTTAATTATGTTAATAAAATTTTATATATATAATAATTCCGATTTTTTGTATCAAGTAAGTGAATATAAATAAAATTTTCATGTGAGTAGTTTGTGATTGGTATAAAACGGTGAATTTGAACGAATTTAAACATTTAATTATAATAAAAATTCATATCGGTGTGTTTGTGTCGAGTAAAGTGAATACAAATAGGATTTTCATGCGAGTAATTTGTGTAATTGCTATAAAAACGGTGAATCTGATCGAATTTAAGCGTTTAAATATTTTAATAATAATTTCGGTGTTTTTGTATCGAGTAAGTAAATATAAATATAAATATATCATGCGAGTATTTTGTGTAATTGGTATAAAACGGTGAATTCGGTCGAATTTAAACGTTTAATTATTTTAATACAATTTTATTTATAATAATTTCGGTGATTTTATGTCAAGTGAATATAAATAGGATTTTCATGCGAGTACTTTGTGTAATTGCTATAAACGGTGAATTCGATCGAATTTAACCGTGTAATTATTTAACTAAAATTTTATTTATAATAATGTCGGTGTGTTTGTGTCGAGTAAAGTGAATATAAACAAGATTTTTAAAACGGTGAATTCGATCGAATTTAAATGTTTAATTATTGTAATAAAATTTTATTTCGGAGTGTTTGTGTCGAGTAAAGTGAATACAAATAGGATTTTCATGCGAGTATTTTGTGTAATTGCTATAAAACGGTGAATTCGATCGAATCTAAAATTATTTAAATAAAATTATATATATATATATATATATATATATATATATATATATATATATATATATATATATATATATATATATCAATATATATATATATAATAATTTCGGTGTTTTTGTGTCGAGTAAGTGAATACAAACAGGATTTTCATGCGAGTATTTTGTGTAATTGCTATAAAACAGTGAATTCGATCGAATCTAAACGTGTAATTATTTAAATAAAATTTTATAAATATAATAATTTTGGTGTTTTTGTATCAAGTAAGTGGATATGAATAGGATTTCCATGCGAGTACTTTGTGTAATTGGTATAAAACGGTGAATTTGATCATATTTAAACATTTAATTATTTTAATAAAAAATTTTTCGGTGTGTTTGTATCGAGTAATGTGAATACAAATAGGATTTCCTTGCGAGTAATTTGTGTAATTGCTATAAAACGGTGAATTCGGTCGAATTTAAATGTTTTATTATTTTAATAAAATTTTATTTATAATGATTTCGATGTCTTAAGTCGAGTAAGTAAATATAAATAGGATTTTTATGCGAGAACTTTGTGTAATTGCTATAAAACGGTGAATTCGATCGAATTTAAAAGTGTAATTATTTAAATAAAATTTTATTTATAATAATTTTGGTGTTTTTGAGTCGAGTAAGTGAATATAAATAGGATTTTTATGAGAGTATTTTGTGTAGTTGCATTAAAACGGTGAATTCGACCTTTTGTATAAATTTAACGGTCCAGCATATGTTCAATTTTAAGTTTTGGGGTAACTGTTAAACATTTCGTCTTATGACTTTACTTTTTATATTGCAAGTCACAATTAGCAACTTATTAACTACTTTTTGGCCTAATCCAAAAAATTTAGTAAAGTAAGCTTGTTGAACGGATAGAAGTCAATATTTAGAAGCTTCTGTACAACACATAATTTCGATCAGAATCACATAGAACAGAAATTATTGTGACTATGATTTATGTTGAACTACTTGCGACTACCGCTAAACTATGTTCGCTTTTGTATTGAGATTTCTTGCATTTAATTCTAGGAAGCACAAGGTATGCCCTGTATATTTCAATGCCGCTTAACCGTACAACGACGTTGATTGATTCGTATAAAATATTTATTTTACATTTTTATATGATTTATTGTACATATGCTACAGTAACTACACATAAATATACAAAGTAGACATAATTAATTCTTGTTAATAAATTTTATAAATATACAATTTTCTATATTCTTGAAGTGCATCAATAAAGTAAAACCACAACAGCAACATTAAACTGTAATTAAGATTTATAATGTGGCAATAAAATCGAAAAATAGTACTTTCATTTGATATATAATTGATTCCAAATGCAAAAAATGTTGGTACTAACCGAGCATAAGCTTTGGAGTGGTCAAAATAATTTAGTTTTATTTTTTTATATAGAACTATTGCCACAAATATTTTAAACTCTAAGCAAAAATATTAAATTCGATTTTTTTGCTAATCGTTGAACAAATTGTACAGTATATATATACTGCGTTGGTGCCATATAAAAAATATAATTAAAAATGTATACAATGAACCAAATTTTATGTATACAAAACGAATGATTATTCCCTTTTTTTGGTATTCATTTGCTTCTAAAGGAAATTGATGAAAATTTTAGAGTGAACGAACGAATGAAAAAATAAATCTAAAAGAAAAACGAGATATGATTAATGAGAGTGACAGACCCATCAACCAAAATATATGAAATTGTTAAATGAACTGAAACACGCCGCATCGAAACAAGGTCGTATTTCTAAAAATTTTTTACGATCAATAAACTTTTTAAATCATTTTGGCACTCGACCTCGATATTTCTAACGATCATACTTTTTTAATTAGAATCAATTAGCATCTCTCCATACATTTATAATTTCTGCCCTTCTTATATTTATAAATATATTTCGTCCATCATTAATCGATTGTACATACACAATCTGTGTTAACATTAATGTTTGATGGGAAAACTCAATAAAAATGTACACAAGAACAACATCGAATCAAGACACATAAATTATTTTCTTGTATTGTTCGTACAATATGTACATAAATACATTAATGAACGTGTTAAAATTATGTATATGAAGCACACAATATTCAGTCAATATTATATATATATATATATATATATATATATATATATATATATATATATATATATATATATATACATATATATATATATATATATATATATATATATATATATATATATATATATATATATATATATATATATACATACTCAAACACACACACACAAAATATATATAACTTTATTCTGTCGTTCGAAAAAATAAATTCAATATTAAATATTCATGAATAATTTTCTTGTGTACATTTTCTATTTTTTCACAATGTCTCACCCTCTCCAGCAACTCCATCACACTTTACGTATATAATTATGATTATTCATAACGAATATATAGCACATGAAGACGGAAAATGGATTAATAATATATACAATTAAAATCAATTTTCATCATATGTGTACAGGAACACAGATGACGTAAATTCGTTTTAGGTGATAATCCTATACGTCTCAATCGAAAATTTTCACCTTTTCTAACGTGGGATTATAATTATTACCCTAAAGAGTGGTCATTTTTCCGATATACAACTTCTTCATTAGGTCTCATTTTACTTATAAAATAATATTATCTGTAACTTAATGCCACTGTATTAAAAGTTCATATATGCGATTGTACATAAATTACTCCTTAGATCTTTGGTTTACATGTTAAAGCCGAAGAGAGTATAATTATTTTCTTCTTTTAAAAATCAATTCAAAATTTAATTCGATAGTAATTTTACTTCGTGCATGTAATATTTTGGCTACATTTATTTGTTTTGAGAGAGGGTTGTAATATCCCTGCGTAATAAAAGTATGTGTGGAGAAATTAAAGTGTGCCTTGTCACTATGGAACAGAACGCCATTTAAGAGAAATATTATTAGCATGTACAGAAAAAAGGCCTACTGTGTTGTTTTTCTCAAATATCATCAGTCATCTTAGCATAGGATGTTCGCATGCTGTTTAACGTCTGTGACGGAATTACTAAAACCATTAGACTAGTTGCCTCGAAATTTTGGAGATTAGATTTTGGAATTCGGTTGGCTGATCGCATGCATAAACATAGCATCCACATACTATTATTGATTGCTTTGAAAAAAGTTCTGACATCAACATTGCCGGGGTTATATATACTGTAAATCACCGCATAGCTTTGAGACGTCACTTTTTTACAATCGAGTTTCTTATGCATCTTTTTTTTAAATTGCAAATTATATTTTTGCATTTTTCTCTGTTTCGTGTTATTTATTTTGTAGCACTTTGTTGCAATTAAAAAACCTATTAACAATACACTGACTATTAACATAAAAAAGTTTATTTCATGCATGTTAATAATTCCATTACTAAATTATTTGTTTCACATGTTCGACGAATATCTCAAATACCACATAACTCAAATAACGTATTGCTATATATATGTATATATTTCATTAGAAGAATTGATAGTTTAATAACAAATATTGTAGAGTACAATAAATTAATTTTCAACAATTTTCAATTGTGCTAGTCTTGTCTACCTTGATTTTTGAAGTACGGTTTATCTCCATTAAAATAATGGATTCGTAATAAAGAACTGTGCAATGTGTCACACAAAGCTCTCCAGAGTATAATCAATTTTCATTGATCAACGAAACGTGAGTAATAAAAAGTTATATCGAAGAAAACCAAGTAAAAGAATTAACTTTAATTCAATACACAATAATATAAAAAATTGATTACATCTGTTGTTGATAAATAAGAACTGTTACAATTTAAGATTACAAATGCCAATATTGCAGTACAACGACTGTTTAATGGCGGTCTATTAAATTAAATATATATATATATATATATATATATATATATATATATATATATATATATATATATATATATATATATATATATATATATATATCTTACATTTTTTGCGCTACACTACTAACTAATACCCCTTAAAGTTGCACATGAACCGACATTAATCGATTTTCATTTATTTTCCATTTTACTGTTGAAATTCTGGTAGTATAATTTTGCTAAGCGATTTTTATATTATGGAAAACCATTACTGCATATTGAAGTTTTATAAATTTTCACATAGTGTTGTTGGTGACCTAAATGCAGGTCATATGCAGGTCGTCACTTGTGCGGATTATGTGTCTTTTCATTGACTTAACGCCAGCTTCCTACAAACCTTCTAAACAAAGCGATGGTGGTGGAATGAAATGTCAATCTATTTCATTTGTAGTTAGGAATATTTTTAATTCCTTAACATGATAACCATCAGTGCTCTTCGATCGCCAATAAATGGCGTCAATGAATAGTGATCGAAGATTACTATCTCTTTGTAAGTCGAATCTTTTGTTGATTTGACAATGAAACTCGGTTTGATTTGTCTTAAACCAATAATAAAACCGGTAACACTCAGCAAGTATTTAAATGATCAAATAAAATTATGACGACTTCTTGAATAACAACTACCAAAAATACAAATTCTCCTGTTGTGGCAAAGATAACCTTCCTATAATCAGGTGGTACAAGTTTAAGAAATTGAATGTTTTACATCGCATTAAGATCGCAAAAGATTTCCAGTTCTGCATAAATAATTTACTTCATAATCATTCAACCTCTTCTGTTGGGCTTGTTGTCCACGTCACAAACCAATACTCCATGAAAACTTAATTTAAAGCTTCTTAGCCAATATTAGCACATTTCATGCAACATTTGTTGCATAACATCTCTCAGATTGCAAAAGTCATGCTTCCAGACGTTTAATAAGTTTATGACTAATTTATATGTCGATAATTTGCCGACGTTTGCGACACATGGTTTAAATTAAGAGAATTGGTGTCGAACAACAAGGAATTACTTAGTTTTGTCCTAAAACAGGAGAACGAGATCTTTCTCAAATTCGACAATAGTCAGACGTTTGTTAAAACTCTAGGCCTAGTTTGAGTAACTGGTTTATAATGCTTTACCTTTAAAATTCAGATCCTCAAGGAAGCGGGAGTTAGTACGATAGGAACATTTTTGTCTGCTACCGGCAGAATTTTTGATACACTAGGTTCCTTTCTCCTTGTGCAGGCATCGCTAAATCCTATTTCAGAAACTTTGACTTCGTAAACTTGATTGGGACGATCCTCTGCCGAGAAATATTGAATGGGAGTGGGAAAGGTTCTAATTTGATCTTATTCGAACGTATTAAAATTAGCCAATATAAATTAGCATAGATTTTCTAACGCCTCAGAAAAATATTATTTAGCCATCGTGTATATGAGAACAGTTGACAAAAATGGATTCCCTTATAATAGCAGCCAAACCGCTGGTAAATTTTTAAAATAAATCATACTTCATTCATCTTGGACCAGTTACCATGCTAATTTGAATCATGTCCCATTGAAAAAGAATCCAGCAGATGTATCGTCGCGAAAAATATTTCCTGATCATTTGATCGGAAACTCGCTACGGTGAACAAGCCTTGACTTTTTAAAACAGAAACTATCTGACAGTCAACTTTCAAATATTACTTTCAATGACTTAGACAATGAAAAATAATTTGTCTTTACCGCATCGACGTTCAGTTTGTGCCGATCGATTTCCCTGCGGTTGCGAATTTTAGAGTCGTCATCATTCTGTTTTATCATTCGAACACTTGCTCAGTGTTCCCACTTTTATGATTGTTTTAAGACAAATCAAATATGAGAGCATTTCACAGGATATAAGTTGAACCACCAAAGGCTCAAACTTACAGAGAGGTAGTCAACTTTGATCACCATTCATTAACAATCGGATAGCACTGAGGGTAACATGTAAATGAATTAAAAATCTTTCTGTCTACAGATGAAATAGATTGACAACTGTCTCTATAGGTAAAGATAATTCAATCGTGTCACATATTTTATCTAGAATTCCTCAAAGAAAGGGGTTTCCTTAACTACCGAAAATTACCTGCTCCGTGAGCTTCTTGCGTTGTTTTAGCTTTTTCGTGAAGTTTGCACTAAGTATTGGCGAGCTGGTTATGGCTTCTGAAAATAGTGTCGATTTAATCGAGGACCCCCAAAAACAATGCTTGTTGGAATGATGTTACATTCAAATTTCTTCACAAATTGAATTGTTAGTTCATATGTCCCCAATACAGAATCGGAAAATATAAATTTATCTCACATGAATAAAACCTACCATCTAAAAAACAAATTTCAGTTAACAGTTTGTTAGACTGTTTAGAACAGGTTTCTTCTCTTAGTTTTGGTTTTTGCCTTGTAACTTTTATTTACTGTAAAGGCCATAAATATTCGAACAATAGATTTACCTATGTACATAAAACAATTTATACCAAATTGTAATTGATGAAACTTGTTACTTGCGGCAGATTATTTGTTGAGGTTGAACGCTGGATATGGTCATAAAACGGTTAAATTAATTGATTTGTAATGTTTAATAAATATTTTTAAAATCAAATTTGTATTAATTTTAAAGTTTTTGTCAAATAAAGTGTATATAAATTAGATTTTCATAAAACGGTTAATTCAATTTATTTGTAATCTTCAATAAATTTTAAAAAAATCTAATTTGTATTAATTTTAAAGTTTTGTGTCAAATAAAGTGAATATAAATTAGATTCTTGGCAATTACATGACGTATTGGTCATAAAAAAGGTTATTTCAATTGATTTGTAATGATTGATCGGTTTTTTTAAATCTAACTTGTATTAATTTTAAAGTTATGTGTAAAATCAATAGTAAACTTAATAAATTATAGCAGCATGAAGTTGAAATAATAAATTTGTAATTTACAGGTGAAAACCAATGCCATCTGTTACAGCCTACGGCTTGGAGAAATTAGTTCATTAATAGATTTTGTTCTTAGGGAACCTTTATAAATTACAGAATAATGGAACACTGGAGTTGCTGATAAGAGACGTCCGAATGCAGAGCAGTTCAGTAAAATTGTGATTGCTATGTGCTAATAATAGTTACACAGTGACCACCGGGAAACCGGACCAATTCTGCCATTAATAACTTACCTTTCCTTTGCTTACACCACAACAATGTAGCTTTGAAACCAGTAACTTATATTGCCTATATAATATCTAGATTGTACAATGTCAAACGTCTTAGAAATATCTAGAAAAAATATTCCATATACATATACGCTTGTGCTTAGATCAAATTTCTAGTAAAGTCAGAACAAAACGAAAAATGTCCCCTAATTTGTTGCTTCAATTTGTACATGAAAATCTAGTCCACCAATATGTTAAATATTTTATACATTGAAATAAAGTTACACAATTACCTATATAATTTCTCACCATTGTGAATTTGGTCATCTACAACAACAGTCAAAACTTTATGATTTCAGTTCATTCGTCGTTCGGATTTTTCGTTTTGTATTTATTTATTTTTTTTATCAATGAAATTTTTATTGTAAGACTCGCGCATACTTCCAATGCGCATTATCGCATAATACCGAGAGCAACAATTTCAATTTAAATTGTTCAAACGTACAATGAGAGAAACCGATAATTTTTTTTCTTTTAAATTTTTGGTAATATCCAGCAAAAGTTTTTCATGGAATTTCCCGTGTGAGGAAAATTAAAGAAAAAAGAGAGTACGAGAGAATTGTTTTAGTGTATTTTGGTGTATTGAAGTTTCATATTTATAGTTGGTCTAAAATATAAAATAAATTGTGCCGGAATTTTAGTATAGATTTTTGGTTTTGTACGCTAGTCGCAAGTCTTAAAGAATCGTACCGAAAAGCACATTGGTATAGTGCAATAAAAGTAGATACCAAAAAAAATACTAAAAAACCGAGCATAGTAGAAGTTTAGTCGTCTAGTGTATACATATTTTCATCAAGTGAGAAAAAAAACCTCCAATTTTTTGTTGTTGTGTGTTTAGTATCGAATATTTTTTTATTTTTTTATTTTTTAATCAGTTCAATTTTGAAATTGGTTGAGGTAACTTACATTTTTTTGTGTAGTATACGCTTCTATTGCATAGTTCGCTGCTCGACTAAATTATTAAATAAATAGTGTACGAAATAAATAAATAAATGTATAGTTATTAATGGTTGATCGTTGAGTGTGCTATTTTTAAATGTAGCTTTTATCGGGTATAATGTAAACTTGAAAACCAGCAAGTGTTTTTTTTGACCAAAAAATTTGTTTTTCCCGGTTAGTGTTTTCTTTATACTTGTTTTTTTTTTTTGGTGTTAGTGAAACGTCTGTAAAGAGTGCAAATGTGTAAATTGTATGTGTGCTGTTGATAAGCCACATTTTGAGTGTTATATACAGATTTATAGTAGTTAAATCGAAATCTGCGTAGTTTGATTACATCAACCGAAAATAAAACAAATTAGTGTTAGTGGTTTGTTTAGGTTTAGTTTTTTTTTTTCATTTATTATTTTTCCGAAATGATTAAGTGATAAAAGTAAAAATTTTCTTTGAAATTAAAAAAAAAAATTAAGAAAATTAATTGAAATTTTATCAAAAAAAGTGGTTTATTTATTTTACGTGAATATAAAAAAAAAATCAAATCAAAATATTTAAAAAAGAAAAAATCCAGTGTTTAAGTGAAATTTTGTTTAAGTGAATTTAAAATGTAAAAAGATTGAGTGAGTGATTTTTTTTTTGGATTTGGGGGAGTTCGTTCAGAAGAGAAAGTTTTTTTTTGCGAAAAACTTTTATGCAAATTTTTGTTATTCTGGATAACAATTAAGCAAAAAAAAAATTAAACTAACAGTTTACTTGGTAAACTAACAGTTTTTCAATAAATTTTAAACTTTGAAAATTATATATTGTTTGATTTACCGGACCGTAAATTTAGGTACGTACCTGCAATTGTTTTACTGTTTTTAAATAAACTAAGTTTTTGTTTGGTTCGAATTTATTTTGGGTATTTAGAAGAAGTAAAATTAATAGTGGCTTTCAAATGTCTTTAAAAACTATATGTGTAATAAAACAAAGAATAGTTTTTTACATAAAAGGTTTTGGAAGATATGCAACAGGTAGTCATTTTTGACCTTGAAAAATAATAAAAACTTTGGCTGAAAATTTAAAAATTTTTTGAAGAAATTTTTGAAGCACGTAATACCCAAGCTTAACAATAACTAGGGTTAAATTTTAATTTACGTACCATTAATATAATAAAATTTAATAAAACAAATGAAACGGCGCAATATTGTCGACCGACAACAGTATATACAAAAATATCAGCAGTAAACATATTATTGCTGACTCAAACCCAGAACTTACGTCACCCGTAAAATTCCAATTATAGAAATAATCTCCATTACCAATCAATCAGTAAAAATATTTTGCAATGTTTCTTTATTTTAAACCATTTAAAAGAAATAATGCTGTGTATAATTCATTTTGATAATTTGTTATCATTACGTGTTGCTGACTATAGGGAACATAATTTAACTTGCAATAATATCAACATTCAACATTTATTTAAATTTTTATGAAAAACATTAGTGCAAGGTTTCTAACTAGCCCTTATCTGTTTTTCTGCTAATGAATACAAAAATCAAACCTTTTATACGAATTTACGAGAAAACCGTAATTATTCGGTATAACATAGTTAATCGAAGTGGAAGATTCAAATTTATGTTAAATTATTACCTCTTTCTGTTTTTGATGTTTACATTACAAATCTTTACTCACTTAGTTTTCAAAATTTTCATTTTTCTTTACTTAAATTCGCAGTCAGTTGGCTTTGTCCGAATTTCAGATTATTGTATATACCTGATTATTATTTAGACAGAAATTTTTGTGTCATTTCAAAGTATTTCAACTTAAATTTTACTTTAGTTTTCCAACTCTGGTAAGTGTTGTTGAAATTACCTTCGTAAATGTTAAAATAGTTCTGCAAATGTTAAAATTTGCTGTCAAAATTACTGGATATAACTTAATGAATCCATTTAACAGATCGTACTACTCATCAAGATACATAATTAAATTTGAAATATTTCTGAAATAATTTGGCAATATTTCAATTTAATAAAAAAATCAGTCCTCAAATATCATTTAAAAAATGTCATAAATTTTTAATAGCAGTCGTAAAAAAATTCTATGCGTTTACAAAATTTGAAAACTATTTTATTTCCAAATTATTTTTAATTTTATTAGGGGGCGCTTTTCTCACCTAGTTTCCTACTTTATGCCATTCTGTTCTGGTTAAACTCAAATAAAATGTGTGCCAATGTCATTTTAAAAATATTGCACATCAAAGCTGTCGTAATTCAAAAAGGAATATTTGTTAAAAATATCTTGCAAGATAACTTTTGAGATTACTGAGACTACCAGTGTATGCCGTTCACTGTATATAAATATTTAAATATATATATATATATATATATATATATATATATATATATATATATATATATATATATATATATATATATCGTTATGATTATGTATATGATAAAAATGACGATCGTCGATCAACATATTGTAAAACAAAATATGTTTTGAAGTAGTACATGTAGCTGATATCGAGCCAAAAAATAAATTGACGTTTGACAAAATTTTCAAGTGGTCGATTTGTCTAATTCATGCAATATTAGACAAATCGACACATTTCATTATATACTTTATGTGCCGAGTATAGTATACACCTACTCAAAAAATAAATGTAAATGATGATCAAAAGATATACATGTTGTACGTATATATAACCTAACAATACAACTGTTTTTTTTTTGTTATCTATTTGTCACAATTTTTATAAATCTTATCTCCTAATATTTTCTTACATCGACATACTATTTTGGCATCTTTATCTAAGTATCTGTATATGTGAACGATTACAAATATTATTCGATTGCAACTGAGGTTCGCGCGCGATGATCAAAGTCAATCACCGTAACAACAATTGTTAATTTAGTACATGTAGACTCATTTCTATTTACTGGGTAAATGTATGTACACGTGTTATGCTTATTTCTTATTATATTAAGAAATACAGTGTGATCCGCAGAGTTATATTGTGTATAGTTACGTCAAATGCGATATTATTGGATAACAACAATCGTTAGAATCATGATACTAATCTAAAGATAAATTTTTCTACTGTAGATATTTCTCTATACTGAATAAACTACGTGATTTTATAATCAAGTTAGCATTTACTCAAATAAAAACTATTTAAGCGTGAGTAGGCCATATAATTGAATTTTTTCAATAAACAATCGAATTCATATAAATACTTTTATTAAAATTAGTAGTATATATAATTTCGTAATTCGGTTAAAATTGTGTAAAATTTTATTAAATTTAAATCCAATCCCTATATTGAGAGTGCTATATAGGTGAACGTTTTTATTATAACATATTGGCTGAATGATAAATCGTTCTTTAACCTATTTTTTAACAGTGTACTTGGTAAATTGAAATACCGCAATAAAAAGCAGAGTAATTAAGTTGTTGTTGTGTGTTTGACGTTTAATTGTTTCGATTCTGTAAGTCTAAAAAATAATGTAGCTATGCAATGTATTATCTTTTTTTTTTTGAATAACTGGTTTGGTCAAGAATTGGGAAACACTTAACATTATTTGACGCTTGCCAAAATTAATTATCAGTGAAACCAATATATTTTACCCTTCAAGCTGATTTTGATAAATTTATTTACGAAAGAATACTACTTTAATTAAATCTTAATTTGGTAAACTAATCGACTACGGTTAAAAGCCATATTCTATAACAAATACCACCATCACAGATATACCAAGACCTATTTTTAGTGTGAGTAATTTAAAAAAAAACTTATAATAAATGCAAGTACTTGTAAATATAACTCGGTAACAAGCCCTAACATAACCTATTGTTAGGTTATGTTAAGGTGCTAAATCCACGCTTCGATTTTTTTTAAGGTCGTTTTGTCCCGCCGAAAAATATTTGAAAGCTTTCAAATAGCTACAGAATAATTTTATATAAATTTGTTTGTTATTTTCGTTTGTTGGCAGTATCCTGAGTTTTTCAAAATTCTAATTTATATTAATTTTAAAGTTTTGTGTCAAATAAAGTCTATATAAATTAAATTTTCGGCAATTACATGACGTATTGGCCATAAAACGGTTAATTCAATTGATTTGTAATGTTTAATCAATTGTTTAAAATCTAATTTGTATTAATTTTAAATTTTTGTGTCAAATAAAATATATATAAATTAGATTTTCGGTGTTTACATGACGTATTGGTTATAAAACGGTTAATTTGACTGATTTGTAATGTTTAATAAATTTTTTAAAATCTAATTTGTATTAATTTTAAAGTTTTGTGTCAAATAAAGTGTATATAAATTAGATTTTCAGCAATCACATGACGTATTGATCATAAAACGGTTAATTTGATTGATTTGTAATGTTTAATCAATTTAAAAAAAATCTAATTTGCATTAATTTTAATGTTTTGTGTCAAATAAAGTGTATGTAAATTAGATTTTCGGCGATTACACGTATTGGGCATAAAACGGTTAATTCAAATGATTTGTAATGTTTAATCAATTTTTTTAAATCTAATTTATATTATATTTTTTATAATTTTATATTTTTAAAGATGTACTAAATTAATTAATGGTACATTTTAGGCAAAAACTAATCTATTTATTACGGCTTGGAGAAATTAGCCTATTAATAGATTTTGCTTTAGGGATTTTTTTGCAGTTACAGTTGAATGGTGGCACACTGGAACAGTTGTAAATGCAGAGCAGTTAAATAAAATTGTGATTGTTTTATGCTAACAGTAGTTTGAATATTATCTTCTGGGAAATCGGACCAATTCTATCATTACTGACATACCTTTCCTTTCCCTACACCCCAAATAGGGTCGTATGTATGAAAATGTATTTATAGAAATATAAATATATGAAATTCCCGCCTATCCTACCATTTGTTAAATGTGAAAAGGCTGTGGGAATAGGTCCGGCTTTAACCGGAATACTTGATAAGCGCTTGGTCTCACGATCTCATCAATCAATCAATCAATCAATTGACGTTTTAATTAGAATTCGACTTATCTACAATATAATGATTCGTGGTTCATCTTGAGGGATAGTATCCATGTTTATTTTCCCTATATACTCGTAGTGCGAATTCTTTCTTTCACATAAAAGCAGTTTTAGGGAAAATGTTAAAGAATCTGAGCAATAATACGCCCGTTCTTGACGGATGATGTAAACGATGTTTTCAATAATATGTCGTCTACTATTATGAATGAGTTAATGAAGATATATTCTTTGATAGATTTGCTACTGAATGGTCCCTAAAATGCCCCTCTATAACAGAGTCTAAATAATGGATGCCCGCAAGTAGCATTTACTGTGAATATCTTTACTGAACATTTTAAACCAAACATTGAAAAATAGTGCGGATTAATAAAAAAATTTCTATCTGGTGCTGCAACTATAAGATATAAAAGATAAAGATTGTAAAAAAGTTGTATCATCTCTTAAAACGAGTTACATAATAAACTTGGGCCTGAAACAAAAAAATCTGTAATGGTCATCATCATTAATAATTTATTTCTCTTTATTAAATTTTTATCCTGACAAATTGTTGGTCAATGACCAAGGTGAACGTGAAACTTGTTTTAATCTATGGAACAGCGAATCCAATAAATCAGTAAAGTAGTGAAGTTATACTAGCTTATAAGGCAAATGCGAAAATCGCTTGTAACACTTTGTTCACTTAACTATTAAAAATGTATGCATATGAAGCCAAAAAAGTACAAAGGCTGAGTGCTTTTTTTTTGACCGGGCCAAGTTTACTGAAAACTATCAACTAACTATATTATTACGGCGCCTTGAGAATTTATGTAGGCTTAGCTTGGGTGATATTCCCCAAACCATGGAGAGTTGACATATATAAACTTGTACGTTTCACAAATTAATAAATTGCGCTTGCTAAATTTGGCGGATTTGCGATTCAATTTCTAATTTGCTATAGACATAGCATTCTCGATACATCTACCAAATCCGCCATTTCATTTAATCCAGCTCAATGCTGAATTTTATGTTTGAATAAATCTTAAATCATATCTTCCATTTGTGACTTATCTGTTATAAAAAGAAAAAGTGCAAGGCGAACTTCGATGATGCAGAAATAATGAATTTTTTAAAAATTAAAAAAAAATATATCATCCTTACACTCAAACGGATTTCGCTTACCCCCAAAAATGTTTTCTTGGGATGAGCGTTACATAAACAAACATTTGCTTTTTGATAACTATTTACTAAATAAACTTCATATTTTTGCAAGGATTGCTTAATCGCATATATTACAGGGTCCAACGTCAGCTAAAAATATTTTTTCTTTTACATTCTTTATTTTTTCTGTATATTGCGTGCTCAAAAAGACTGTCGCATTTTTTTTTATGTTTTTGCTTACTAGAAAATTGCAAAATCGATCGAGCATGTCAAAAAGTCATTCTAAGCTCGCAAATTGCCAATTTGCTTGCTAGAAGGTATTGAACATGCTCACGATAATAACAAAGTTATTCAAATGTCCTTAAACAAGTGAAACAAAAAATATAAACTTTTCTTGAGTGAAATCCGTTTTAGATTAAAACTAACTACCCATTTTTTATTGTGACTTTATTTTAATGCATGAATTTTTCTCATAATAAGAGGACACAAAACAGAAATTTTTCTTGCATATCTCTTAACAAAAAAACCAAACATTTTCTTTCATTTTGCGTTGATTTATTTATATTTTAATGAACTTTAATCTAAAGAGCCACAACCTTTTCAACCAATTTAAAAATACACATAGTTAAAATTTACTTTGGCATATGTTCAGAACGTCATTTATTAAGTGTTCTATAGACTCGCTGTATTTCTGTTCTAGTAAACTATGAACACATGTGTAGACATAATAAATGAACGTCATAACCTGGCATATATATCAACATATATGTTAATTTAATTCATCAACATTTTTATATTATGATGTACAAATAAATGACGTCGAAATTTTAAGCCACTTAGGTCTGGTTCATCATAATATTATTAAATTGGCTTTCAATTTTTTTTTTCAATACACTGCACGTTACGTTGATTTATTAGCTAAATTGATTTTAACAACATAAATCAATAACAACAACATTGCATGTTAAATAAAATAATTTCTATTAAACATTTGTATAGTACTTTTTGTTTGGAAAAGTATATTTTCCAGATGCTTGAAAACTAATTTTCTGATAAAATTACAAATTAATATTTTTTTGTACAAAAGTTTTCATAAAAATAAAGTTCAAATGTCAAAAAATCACGAAAATAAAATTTTTGAAAAGTTAGAATATAATAAAAATTTACAAGAATTTACAAATAAATTTATTTCTTTATATACAAAAGATGAGTTAGTGATTTTGTTCTTAAATCGAAATAAAACGGAAGTCAATTTATTTTTAGTATATGTACAGTACAAACTTTGTGATTGAGGCAAATAAAAAAAAGTTTTTTTTTGTCAAAGGACGGGTAAATTTGTTGATTTACATATATTGATTCAATATGTTGAGTAAGCATATGTGGTATACAAAAATATATTTATGAAATTATTTTGAGCTCTACGTTATAGTATCAAATTTACATATGTTGAACTGTCAGGCCAATTTATAGATCTCTACATTTGTTTGAATGTTTTCATTGTCATAACTTTTTTCATGGATGAAAAATTCTAATATATTCGTAAAACAATTTTATGCTTCTGTACAATTTGTCACACTGGCATGAGGCATCAGGAAGTAGTTTTTTTAACTAGTATTTTTTTTTGAGTTCTTAATTCGTTAAAATATTGTTCCTGCAATAGTTTAAATTTTCTAAAACTTTTTTTCAATGAATTTTCGCAATGGGTAGAACTTTGTCCAGCATAAACTATTTTGTAATTTATCAGATCGATATTTTAACATGTATGTCGTATATAGTTCTTAAAATTTAAAATAAAACATACAATTTAATTCGAGAATTAATAAAATATCGTAATACTTTGTGTTCTCGTTTTAACTCTAGATTTTTAGAACTATTATGCTATTTGTTCACCCTAACAAAACAAAACAGTTTAGCTTATGTATTTTTATTATTAAATTAATTTATTTTCTAATTTAACATTTCACTTAATTTTATTTTAACTTAGATAATTTACAATAATCAAAAATTTATTCAATTTAAGTGTGACAATACTACACGACACAGACAAGTGAAAACCAAAGTAAGAAGAGACTATTCGAACCACTTGCAAAACAATTGGGACCTTATAACGACGATAATGGGTCGTTATTTAATTATTCAGATATGAGAGGTGTTCTATGTGTAATCTCTTATTTACGCTGTATATATATTTATGTACTGAGTACATGTGGCGTTAGCGAATTATTTGAAATTGCACGAAATATCTGAATAATTATTTTTATAGCTATTTATGGTGTGGTACATATCTTAATGATTAGTTGAATATTGTGTTCTTTTTAGAATTTGTCGGTTATAGTTCTTTCAAATAGAAATCGATTTAAATTCGTTTGACTGTCCACTGATCGCTTTAAAATCTAGAAATAACAAGTCCACAAGGCGCTTTGGTAATTTTGGTATTCTCATATTCTTTTTGACAACCCAGATCAAAAGTATCGTACAAATTCTAAAATACACCTTTCGTTTAATTTTTTGAAACAGCCTGTGATATATATATATATATATATATATACATATATATATATATATATATATATATATATATATATATATATATATATATATATATATATATATATATATATATATATATATATTGATTGATTGATTTGATTGATTGATTTAGAACGTACGATCCACCATTAAGCAGGATCTCCCGGAAAGCACCGGGCCTACTGTACACTCATTTTTACATATACTTGGAAGGATAAGGTAGGATATTAGTAAATTATTGAGATCGACCCGGTTACAAACACATTCTTGCATACATATGGAGATATGCCCAGAAGGTAAAAATGAGCAGTCAATTGAGAAGCAATAAAACACAATTAAAGGTTACAAACACCTTGACAGTCAATAGTTAGTAAATTTTTGTGGGGAAAGGTATGTTAGTAATAACGAAATTGGTCTTGTTTCTCAGTAGCCAATATTCAAACTACTGTTAGTATAAGACAATCACAGTTTTATTGGACTGCTATGCATTCTGTCATCTCTTATCAGCAACTCCAGTGTGACCATTCATCTGTAATCTGCAAAGGTTCCCTGAAAACAGAATCTATTAATTAACTAATTGCTCTTAGCCGTAGGCTGTAATAAATTGAATTAATTTCAATCTGGAATTATAATTTAATTAATTATAATATTATAAAATTATAAATCTGCAATCCATATGCTGTAATAAATTTGATTATTTTCCCTTGAAATTACAAATTAATTAGTTTATCCCATCGTGAAATATAAATTTAAACTGTTTAGGAGATTTAACAGTGTGCTAAAAATTAAACGTATACTTGCATACATATATGAAGATATGCCCAGAAGGTGAAAATGAGCAGTCAATTGAGAAGCAATAAAACATAATTAAAGGTTACTCACAATCTATTACGAATGGGTAAGATCCATATCAACGAAATTATTGCATCATCATCACCGCTCACTGTCATCGAACTTAATTGGGCAGAACGATTATATATTATCTGGTCACAACTCGAGTTTAATGCAGAAAATACACAAATACAGCGAACAGGTCATGTATCTGATAACAATGAATTGTTATTGCTAACACCATTTCTCGATGAATAAGGCATAATGCGAGTTGGTGGTCGATTAAAAAATGCGGCATGTTCATTCGATACTAAACATCCTGCTATTTTACCAAAGAAGCATTTACTCAGCAATTACCTAATTGATGAATATCATATACGATATTTTCAAGCCGGCTCCTCTTTACTGATATCCCTTTTGCGGCAACGATTCTGGATACTGGATTGTAGAAGAGTAGTAAGGCGTAAGTTAGGAAGGTGCATTACGTGTTTCAAAATAAAACAACACCAAAACATCCAATTAATGGGGAGTCTCCCAAAATTCCGCGTAAATTAGAGCCGACGATTTCAGTATACGGGTGTGGATTATGCTGGACCTATATTTATTCGTAATCGTGAAGGACGTGGCAAGTGCAAGGTGGTAAAAGGTTACATTGGATTATTTATACGTATGGCTGTGAAAGCTATTTATATAGAATTAGTCACCGACATGACTACCACTTCATATATTGCAGCATTCCGTCGCTTCATATCGAGAAGAGGTTTACCCGTAGAAATGATATCTGATGCCGGCACAAATTTCGTGTGCTGCAAAAAATAATTGGGCGAACTATTTTGCTTATCGCCTCACTTTGGTGGGCTGTGGGAGGCCAATATTAAACCCATGAAGCAGCACTTAAATAAGACAGTTAGATCTACCACCCTGACATATGAGCAATTGTTTACAGTATTAACCAAGATAGAAGCGCTATTGAACTCACGTCCATTATATGCTATTAGTGAGGATGTAAATACATATAAGGCATTGACGCCCGATCATTTTTTGCTAGGCTCCCCTTTAGTTGCGTTACCAGAGCCTGATTTGCAACAAGTAAAACCATCACGATTATCGATGTGGCAAAACCTGCAAGTGCATTTTGGAAACGGTGGTTCCTTGATTATCTAACTACATTACAGCATAGGCCAAAATGGAGACAAGAACGAGTAAATATAGACATTGATCAACTAGTTCTTATCCGTGAGGATAATTTACCGAAAGCAACATGGCTGTTGGGTCGCATAATAGGTGTCCATAAATCTCAAACAGACGGACTAGTCAGAGTGGCGACTGTTAAAACTACAAAAAGTGTGTACAAAAGGCCAATTGTCAAGCTTGTGCCATTGCAATTGGCAGATGAGGAAAATGATCAACAAAATTCGAGAGACCAACCATCCGAACTCTTAATCTAAGATTGTAAACATATCAACATGAATTGTGCCTTACATGAACAATTTTTATGTTTTTACTATGTTAGATTAAGGTGTTATTATATGTAATTATTTTATGTGTTGAAATTAATCCAATTTTCGGGGGGCAGTATGTTTGTGCAACAATTCATAAACCTGAACCGTAATAAAAGAAAATTGCACTAATTTCAACCAATGCAACAAATATATATATATATATATATATATATATATATATATATATATATTTATATATATATATATATATATATATATATATATATATATATATATATATATATATATATATATATATATAAATTAACAACAACATTATCGATCGATTTAAATGTTAGTCTTTAATTTATGTTTGTTCAAAATATACATTATATTTCATGTTTAACAATATTATTACAAGAAATTGATAAGAAATTGATTTGAAATTAAGATTATCGATAAGAACACAGAAAAAAATGTACTGTGTATGAAGTACATAAACGACCAACAAAATAAATACAAAAACCTAACAAAGAAACGATACCAATTTTATATTGACATTTTTTAAGTAAAATTCAACTTAAAATTATAATTTTTTTAAAATATATTTAGTAGATAAGATAAACAATATTAGAATTATGAGGCAAAGAAACTGGTTGGAATTCAATTTGTTGAATTACAATTTTTATTTTAACTTAAGTCATTGAAACCACCCACTAAATGTACTCATTGAATAAACTACAGTTGACACCATATATAATTGTGTAAATTTAAATTGGCACACCACATTTTTATATAGTATATAGTGATTACATCATATGCATATATTGTTATCAGAATTTAAAAATTAAAATTAGGACTTGTAATTTCTTATATTTTTTAAACGTTAAAGATTAGCCAACCTTTACTTTGAAATCAATCTACGAGTATTAGTATTAAAATCCTAAATTAATATCTAAATAAACAATTTTGCATTTATTGTTAAAATTTAATAATAAATTAAAATTATCGCTAAATAAATTTACATAACACATTATGCACTCTGTCAAAGTAAATTATCTTTTTATGGATACACATATAAAAAAAAAATTACCATATCATATAAATAATCGTTTCGCAGGTAAGAAAATTTTTCGAAAATTAATTTATCGCAGCTTGGTCTTCACCTCGCAGGAAATTTACAAAAAATTATATAGTTATCAATCGAAAACGTACTAAGTTTTGTAGGTAATTAAATTGTCTGTTAATCTTTACTGCGCGGAAATGATAAGATTATGTGCATGCTATAAATAACGACTACATTACATCAAGTCTATTCAAATATTTACGGAAAGTGTATTCGATTTTATTCAATTAAACTCGAAGATCATGTAATATTAGAAATTCTTGATCTTGGCAACCTTCAATTTATTTAGTAATTAAGTTTTTTTTTTATGCACTTCAACTATTATTTCTGCTATATAGTGTGTGATGATGATCAATGCTCATGATCATATAACTTGAAAAAATGATTTGCAAAAATGTATTTAAGTATTCAAGTGTTTGCATTTCAATCTAATGTTTTCTGTTAATTACTTTGCACCGCAAAGTAGAATTATATGCAAAATAAGAGACATATAGTTGAGTATATGGATATTAAGTAATTAAGTAGATAGCTGACATTTGTTTAAAATGAGAACACCGAATATGACTTATTTTCTTTTTAATAAATTGGCTTTTTTTGGTTTCATGAACCAAATTAGAAACCAATTTGTGATATACAAAATATATCTTCGCCACCAGTTTTAAACCAGTTTTAAACCAGGACTATAATTGTAAATAAATATTTTTGCAAGTCAGATGATATATTATACGTTTTCAGTATATTTCAAGGTCACGTGAAAAATGTAATTAAAATATTCTGCCACTATATTACGTAGTAGTTAACGCTAAAAAAATATATATTTTATCACGTGATGTTGATTGACTATATATATTGACGATAAACGTAATAAATAACTCTCTGAGTACAATCCACCGGCCAACCAATTGTTTTTGTCAGTAATGACATTACTCATTGTTAACATTGCACAGGTCAGATCAAAGATGCTATAATGCACCTATACATCAAATTAAAATAATTAAAATAATTTTTGTTGATGATAACACGTATAATCCATTTGACCGTGATACTAGTATTTATCCATGCAATTCTGAAATCTTACAGCAAAAGTTCCATTTGATTCCAAGATTTATTCAATTCAAACTAATTCGTATTATAGATCAGTATGTTGCAATTTAAAGCCGCACAAATGCCAGTTCATTAAAATGCGTTCAATTAATTCAATTCAAACATCAGTGCTGGTAAGTTCACAACAATTGATCCAAGTCAAAGCCAACAATTTAAACTTTATCCGTTTTCAATAAAGTTAATTTCTATCGAATCGTTTTGGAAATGTTACTATCTTCATTGAAAGGATCATTAAGAAACATGCGCAAAAACATCTCGGTAGATGCGCAAGATGATAATAATTTTAAGACAACTAAAAGAAATGATCATACTGTTTGTGCTGAAATTCTTGGTGTGTCACATAACGAAACTTTATGTGACTCACGAAATGGTGGCTCAAAACATGATTCATGGACCTGTAATTTCGTCAAATCATTTGCTCCATGTATATTGGGCGTAAAATATACAAGACAAAATTCCCGAAAGAATTTCAGACAGTTACAGTTAAAAGTGTAAATAGATATCCACTATTACTCCTCAAATATGACGTTCGCATCAATTTCGAGATTTGTTCGCCATTCACGGCAGCCAAATATTGATTGATTTATTGATGAGACAGTGAGATCCAGCGCTTGTCAAGTGTTCAGGTTAACGGTGGACCTATTCCCACAGGCTTTTTACATTTAACAAATGGTAGGATTGGAGGGATTTTCATATATTTATATTTCTATAAATATATTTCCATGTATGTATAGAAGCGACCCGGTTTCAGATACCTCATGATCATTACGGCACAATTCAATTCTATTTTTGTTGTGTCGAGAAAGGAAAGGTATGTCAGTAATGTCAGAATTGAACCGGTTTCCCGGTAGCCAATATACAAACTACTGTTAGCATAAGACAAACACAATTTTACTGAACTGCTCTTTTCAGCAACTCCAGTGTGCCACCATTCAACTGTAATCTGCAAAAAAAATCACTAAAAAAAAAATCTATTAATTTCTCCAAGTCGAAAACTATAATAAATTAAATTAATTTTCACCTGAAAATTATAAATAATTAATCCATAATATAATAACATAATAATATAATAATATAATTTCTACATGCCGTATGCTGTAATAAATTTGATTAGTTTTTGTCTGAAATTTACAATTAATTAATTTATTACATTTTTAATGATGTATTAAAAATGTAAAATTATAAAATTAAAATTAGATTTTAAAATAATTTACTAAATAGTACAAATCAATTGCATTTACTGTTTTATGACAAATACGTCTGTAATCGCCGAAATCTAATTTATATACACTTTAATTGACACAAAACTTTAAAATTAATCCAAATTAGATTTAAAATTGATTAAATATTAAAAATCAATTGGATTAACGGTTTTATGACCAAAACGTCATTTAATCGCTGAAAATCTAATATATATACATTTTATTTGAAAAAAACTTTAAAATTAAAACAAATTGGGTTTTAAAAAAATTGATTAAACATTACAAATTAATTAAATTAACTGTTTTATGATCAATACGTCATGAAATCGCCAAAAATTTAATTTATATACACTTTATTTGACAAAAAACTTTAAAATTAATTCAAATTAAATTAAAAAAAAAATTGATTAAACATTACAATTGAATTAACCGTTTGATCAATTGAATTAACCGTTTGATGATCAAAACAGTCATTCACGGCAGCCAAATATATCTACAAAATCTCTAATGTTCACCATTGGCGTGAACGATAATGAACATTATTACCTTCGATTTCTTCTAGATTTCAGGTCCAAAAAATTATGCTTATCTAACAACTATCATTGACAACGAAATAGTCTACACGAAGCGTGATATTTCTAAATGTCCCCACAAATTCGCTACACATTGAGATTATTTTGCATTTATTGTGCTACGGCAGGTCCATTAGGTCTTGGGAAAACTTGTGCCTGTCCATTAGGTCTTGGGAAAACTTGTGCTTGTGAACGCTTAGGTCTTGGAAAAACTTAAGCAGCAATTGAATTCAATGTAAGTTTATCAAAATCTTCTTTTTCATTTTTTCGTTTCAATATACCATTTCTAACCCCAGGGGTGCAATTCCGGTTCGATGATATTGATAACTGATAAACTTTTCATCGATAAAACACATATCGCGATTCTTTTTTCGTGGTAAACGATAAACTTGTGTCAAATTTGGTGAAAAACTGAGATATTTTATCAATTTGATTTTGTTGCTGAAAAGAGTTTATCGCCGATGATAAAATTATTCTTTTTGCGCCTAAATGTTTGTGTTTCGTGTGTTGTATGTATTCTATATGTGTGTATTCTATGTGTGTGTTGTGTGTATTCTGTTAATGACAAATTTTAAAAGTCAATCACGAGTTTCAATTTTACTAAATAATAATTAATTTAGCCATAATAATCGTAATAATGTGCTTCAATTTTTCTATAAGACATAATTTTATATAAATTTGTGTATACAAAATATCTATTTCAAATTTTGACATATATTTTATTTAGATATATAAACATATATAACACTGAACTGAAAATATATAACAGTTTTCACTGACATCATGCGTAAAAAACTCAGAACTACTGTATTTTATCAATTTGGTAAACCGGAATCGCGTTTTCGATGTTCATGATAAAATAAAACGATAAAAGCAAATGAAAACATATTGATACAATTTTTTTTCATTCTCTTTTCATTGAAACAGAATCGAACCCCAGGTCAGGTCCGATTTTATTACCCTGGCATCCGTCAGAAGTTATTTTAAAAATGATTCCAAAGTTGGTTCTTTCACTATAATTTTACATATACAAAAATGTTGTCTCTTTGCAGATGAAAACTATAGCTACTTGAGAAATGAAAATATGCTGAGACATATGTTGGTAATCAGCTGATTGTCTCTCTCAATAATTGGTATGCAGGTTTGTTTTTATCTTGGGGGAGATCTTATCGTTTATTTTACTGGTTAAATTATATAACGTTGATCTTATAGATAGGAAGGTGCTCTTCCGCTTATCATGAATTTTTTAAAGATTGCGTCAAAACCAAGGTATTTTGCTGGTTCTTCCACTAGAAGAAGTTTTGAAACTTTACAGCTAGATTTATAATTATTTTATTGAATAATTCGTATTTATAGGATTATTTCGTTAAGCTCAAGGTAATGAAGATAATCCTAGCTTTAAATACTGTGCAAATAGCCCGATTAGAAATAGACTTATGCGTACGATTTATCAATGTCAAATTAAAGACAAATCCACTTGAACTCGTTTGAAACATTTTCGTTGCATTTTATTTTCATTCACGTCAACCGCTGACAAGCAAATGTTTGTTTAAAATTTTTCGTTTTGCCAACTGAATTCAGCTGTTAAATTAATCTCGTACAACCTTGCGACTACGTAAACCATATTATGTTTATACAAAACACAAATTTTTGTTTTAACGACATATGTACAAAAATTTTCAAAGTCTTTAATGTTGATTATCCATTTTTCAAATGTGAAAATTAAAAAAAAAAAAAAAAAAAAGTTTTCCATTTAATTACGTTCGCCTCAAATTAACCAACATTTTTGTATATTTTTACGATGTGTAAAATAAATTTATTATTATTATTTATTTATTTATTTTTTGGTTGTAAACTCTGCGGTGTTTGGTCATGAATGAAATATTTTAATAATAAAAAAAAAATGTTTATAATTAAGTTAATTGAATGCGAAAAGAAACATGGTTTACACATATTATCGTTAATCGTTATCAATCAAAATTCACGCACAGTCATGCGATGCCATCCAACTATATGTGTATATATGTTTATATGTTTTATATACGTACTAAGTGCAATGTCCTACGTAAATATGTTAAGTGTTGGATTATGGCTCGTTTTCGAATTTTTATTTAAATTTTGTACCTATATATACACAAAACTTTTCTCAATCTCTTTAGCACCATCATCATCATCATCAATTAATCTGCACGAAAATTCAACAGGCGAAAATCATGATTTTGATTAATGATTGACCGGAAAATGTTTGCGGTGTTTTTGTTGTACATTTTCTAAAACATTTAATGTTTATTGAACCAATGAAATGAACAAAATGTTTACATTTAAAAACAAAAAAATTAAAAACCATAATTAATTACCGCGCGTAACATAAGGTTGAGCAACTGGGAAGTTTTTCATAACCGTGAAGATTGGGCTAGGGGGTATATAGATTTACTGTCGGAAATTATAATTGATCGACCCTTTTTATAAAAATGGTGATTTCATTTTATTATTGCGTCACTTGTTGAAAATGTGAGCTTAAATTTTAAAATTAAATTTTTAATTAATATTTTAAATTAATGTATAGTCGACAGTGTGTAATAATTTTGAAATTTTTTTTTTCAGGTAAGATACTCGTATAGTGTGTCCAGAAATAATATATTAATTTTAATGTGACGCAAAAGGTTAGTAGGTACTAAAAATCAAAATTGTTAGGCCGCAAAATCATAGTGTCGTTTGTTTTGTTCTTTGTTTGGTTATACTCACAATATATTCGTATATTTGCTTCCTTATAAATTATAAGTATGGTTCAAAAAATAAATTGGCGATGGCCAACTTTAAAATAAAATAAAATTTATTGTACACTGAAACACTTTACATATACGTCATAGCCATCATATAATGATTACAAATATCCAATAAATCAAGGAACTTAAAATTGGTTTGGGCAATTCCTGGCTAGCTTTGACATGGTCTAATCAACATATATAGTCTGTATTTTGATTTATACGAGACCAGTTTTCCGATCTTTTCATGACTTTGTGACTATATATATATATATATATATATATATATATATATATATATATATATATATATATATATCAATATATATATATATATATATATATATATATATATATATATATATATATATATATATATATATATATATATATATATATATATATTTATATATATATATATATATATATATATATATATATATATATATATATATATATATATATATATATATATAAATATCTTATTGCGTTTGACATGAAACTTCATCCAGTAGAGCCTCCAGTTTTTAAACCTTTTTACAGGTTTATAGAAGCCTCACCATAACTTTCAATAATCATTTGATACGAGTCAAGTGCAGATTTTTTTTTAAACTGAAAGCAAAAAACCAAAGTCTCCTCACAAAAAAGTATAATACGATGACATAAATTCAAAAATCTTCACCATGAAAGATGAAATATTTAAACTCCATTGCACTGTTTAATATTACATTAGCAATTTAAACAAATCATTTATGACAGATAGAACCAAATAGGAAAAGACAACAATTCTGTAGTTGTTACATTCTTGGACATTGGAAAGGAAATCAATAGCGTCTGGCAAGAAGATAGGCATATTATAATCAATGAAAATTTTTATTCTTGATGAACATATACCAAATCATCCTCTCAACTGAGGTAGCCCCATAATTCCATTAGATGCGATTAAATGGGTTACTTTGAATAAAATATGAATTTTCTTCAAACATGTAATTATGATGGTTGATAAAGCTACCAGGTGCAATTCTGAATTATCCATCAACAACAAAATTGCAATCGTTTAAACATTATTTAGAACAATTTTGACTCTTGGGGGTGCCTATATGGGGGGTAACTTTGCTAAATCGAATATACACAAATTATTCATCGTTCAAAACAAAAATCGCAACATGGTATCAGAAGGTCAGATTTTTTATTACTGGGCTCTGTGAATCACAAATAATAGCTCTAAATTCTCAGTTAATTACTTATTGTAATTGTAAGGATCAATTTCGAGAATACATTCCAAAATAAATATATCCTTTTTAACCATATAAGCATGGATAATTTACCAACTAAATTTTCAATTTTTTTACTAAAACTAACAAAACCTATTTGAACCGAATATATTATATTATGGGATATGTCTGCTTTAGTATCATATAAACATCTGCGCAAACATCAATATAGCTTCCCCACACTTTATAACCCTTTAACTGTTTTTTCAGGATTTTTAAAAGTTTATGATTTTGAATAGCTAATATATTTTTTAAAATTATAATTTTTCACTTTTACATTTTTTAACATTCTAAAGTTAATTCAAAATGTCATTTGAAATGTATTAACTTTAAAGTTTTGTAAAATTAACAATAGTACACTTAATAAATTTTAACAACAAACATACATATTTTGACATTTTACGTGTCCTTTTTGAAAATTACAGTGTACTTAATTAAATGAGTTAAATAAATTAAGTCTCTATATATAATTACAAACTACAGCTAACGCAAATTTACTGTATATGGTCGAATTTTGCAAAATAAATATCATATAAGTTTGTCCCAAATTTGTATTCTTTAATTTGGTTTCCAGCACTCTGAAGCACAAAGTAAAAACCAGTAAAAAATATTAGTAAATTGGTGTGTCGATTTCAATGGAAATGAAACATTTTTTTAAAATTACAATCTAGCCCCACGTTGGGCGCCACTGTAACGCTTCGAATGATTTTGAACAAACTAAAATCATTCAGATTTGATTCACACAAGGACTTTGGCGGTCGTTGCTGGCTAAGCTTCAGGGAGAAAAAAGCTTGGGGTTTTGAAAGGATGTGTGAATCACTTGTAACCGCTTCAATTAAGCACACCCTATTTAGACAACCAGCTCATTAAAATTTTAAGGAACAATATGCGACTAGGACAACGGTATAAACAAATCGACCGACAATTTTATACTATCGGGGATTAATTCAGTAGCTGCACGAACTCGGAAAACACCTGGACTGACTTAAATATTGACCTATCATGCTTTTATTCCCCTTAAACCGGAGATGACTGTTTACGACCTTCCTATCTGACTCTTCCTATCAGTTTGAAGCCTTAAATCAACCAAATGCAAAACACATCCGTCAGCAGTAGAAAGAATAGCAAATTTAGATCACACATATGTCATCTTCTATAATTGTGAGGATTACGGGTCATGTATTAACTGAATATCCCATCTCACCAACTCGATGGTTCTGCTATATATGTGGTTTGAAGGATCTTCAGATGTATCAGGTGTGCGGCAAACGAGCAAAGGGGACAACGGAAGCCTGGGAACAACAGCACCCTGACGATTATTCAGCACAACCAAACAGCGCCCGAGGTAACCACCAAACCACCACCTACATGAAAGTCAAAGTTTCACAGTTTATCAACCTATATCCATACAGCTAGTGGACAACGACAAAGTGTTTTTGGCTATATTACGGCACTTGTTGAATTTGTATGTCGTGCCTTCGTTACACCAGCCGTTATATTTGAGGATTGACTTTTGGAAATTATTTAGGATCACTCCAAAAATATCAGCTTTCGAAGGTGTACCCGCAAGATCTTCCAACACCTCCAATATTCACGATCTTACATGCGTAGATCGGTCTTACTTTTAATTAGGTCTCGGGAAACCACTTTGGAGACGCATGCAATAGATGTTGGTTCTGCAAAGCCAATCAAACATAGTTTGAACATGACGTGTCACCAGTTAAACAGTTGATCTATGATGAGACCGGACAAATTGGTCTCCTTGGGAGTACTGGAAGAAAACCTAAGCTCTTAATGTTTGATGGTCACTTTGGTGCAAAAGGCAAACGGTAAGGTTCGTTTATGTTTGAATGCCCGTGAATTGAATAAGATGATCGTCAAGGATGCTTACCATTACCTCTAATTGATGGCTTGTTGGATCGATTGGATCAAACACGTTTTATATTCAGTTTTGATTTGAAAGATGTCTTCTGGCAAATTCCCTTCGACCCACAATCCAGACATTAGACGGCATTTGCTGTTCCTGGGCGCCACTTATATCAATTCATTGATTTCACTGAACTGATCCGGAGAAACTGGAAGCAATTTCAGTGTTCCCTATTCCCAAAACCACCAAACAAGTCAGACGCTTTATGGGTATGTGCGAATGGCATAGGTGGTTTATTGGCAATTTTGCAACTATAGCTGACCTCACCAAGAAAGGGAAAAAATTAATTTCTCAGATACGGCTAACAAAACGTTCAACACACTTAAGCAGGCACTTATCACTGCACAAGTTATAGCAAATCCCGACTTTGAAAACCCGTTTTTATACAGTGTGACGTCAGTACCACTGGTGTAGGAAGTGTGCTCTTTGAACTAAATCCCGCAGCAGCATTTTCCTTGCTCATATATGTTCCATCCATTTTTCTGAATCGGCATTATTGGGCTTTTCAATTTTAGTTGCTTTTCAGAGTGAATAATCCATATTACTGTCATTCGTCAACTTACTTAAGTAGAAATTAAATGACTCATATTTTAATTTCTGAATTTCTCTTGTAATTTTCTGAGCAAGCCTGTTTAGACTTTTTTGTCTTGTGGAGCTCTAGTTTGGTGCCACTTTCTTCTGGATTTGCGTTTATCCCTAAGGAGATTTCTAATTTCTATTGGATAGCTATTTCCTTTTTGCTTTGATTTGATTTCTGGACTACTTTCTCATGCTGATAGTTAAATATCCGTAACAAACTTTCCTACTTCTATGTTCAGTTGGTCCATAGTTTTTAAAGGAACTTTCAAAAGTATTCTTTGCTCAAGGTGTATTTTGAAAATTTCCCAGTCCGTATATTTTTTGGTTAATACTGGATTGTTCTCTTTTTGAATGATATACTCGCTTAGAGCTAGAACTTTTGACTATTGGAGATTGATCTAAGCTTATATCTTGGCTTTCTTCGACTTTCATAAAATTATTAGAAATATTTTTGGTCAGTTATTTTTCCTGGGTCAGTTGGCCAATATATGTGGGTTTTCTTGATCAGTAAATATTCCTTTAGATACATATCTCTATCATCTATAATTTCAATAAACTTAGAAAAATGGTTTACATTTTAGCGATAAAGTGTTTTTTGATATCTAATTCTGTTGACATTTCAACACATTATTCATTTGATCAAATTAATTTTGGAACATAAATTATCCATTTTAAAAAAACTGTTCGTGTAACATGCCTGTATATATATATATATTTTTTGATTTCCGATTCTCATTACGGTTTAGGCCCAATAAAAACAAAAAATGTTATCGACAAATATTAACAATGTAAATAATGTTAAAAGTTCATGGTTTCGCACCGGCACACCATGTATCGGTATATTTTCTCGTTTCTTATCAAATTGCCAGTGAATATATATATATATATATATATATATATATATATATATATATATATATATATATATATATATATATATATATATATATATATATATATATTTCGATTGGTGCTTTTATAACGGTTATTTTACGTGTCTGATTTAACTAAAGATATTTTCTATTAATTTTAAGTTAAGTTTTTACCTTAATTTATTTATTGGTATAGCATTAAAAGCGTTCGATTAATTAATTTAAGTTTCCCACAAACTGTCAAATAATTTTTATCATTATGGTAATTAAGACACAGAGATAATTTTACCATATACTCGTACATGTAGCATTTGGTTTTTGCGGAAAAAGGAAATCGAAAAAATAGGTTTATGGAAACTACTTGTTACACCCACCGGCGGATTAGTGTTTTGGAATGTATCCAAAATTTATTGTTTCGCTTTAATGACTCTAAATAATGTAGATTAGCGTTATAAATGTTTAATATTTTATTACTTTATGTTTTAAAAATACATTTGAACGTCGTTTATTTTAATCTTCGGTTCGATATGTTTCATTTATTATAGTTGTACAGAGAAATAATTATTAATAAAGCGATGGTTTATACATACTTACCACATCGTGATCCTAATTTTAATAATCACCGCATAATAAAAATCATAAATAAAAATTAAACACATAATTAAATCTTGTCCCGTTGAACGACCTGTGATCGAACAAACTTTCATTCGGATGATCACCTACAACGTTTAAAGATTGCGTGTGAATATCATTCAACTTTTATTTGACCACTTGGTATGCCTAAGTTGTAAATAATGTATCAACCTCTGATTGATTGATTTAGAATGTACGGCCAAGCATTAAGCAGAATCTCTCGGTGTTGGCTGGGCCCACCGTACACCTATTTTTACATATACTTGGAAGGTTCAGGTAGAATACTAGTTAAATTATTGAGACCGACCCGGTTAAAGACACCTTGACGGCCAATAGTTATTAATTTTTTTGTTTAGTACGGAAAGGAAAGGTTTGTCAGTAATGACAGAATTGGTTCGGTTTGCCGGTAGCCAATATTCAAACTACTCTTAGCATAAGACAATCACTATTATAATGAAGTGCTCTGCATTCTGTCATCTCTTCTCAGTATCTCCAAGTTTACCATTCAACAGTAATCTGCAATGTTTCTTTGAAAAAAAAGATCTATTAATGTAATAAATGTAGTAAACTGATTAGTTTATGCCTGAAATTTACAATTAATTAATTTATTACATAATTAAAAATATAAAATTATAAAAATTTAATTAAACTTTACAAATCAATTGAATTAACCTTTTTATGACCAATACGTCATGTAATCGTCGCAAATCTAATTTACACACACTTTATTTGGCACAAAATTTTAAAATTAATATAAATTTGATTTTTACCGTTTTATGACAATTACCTGTAAATAATGTATAAACCTCTAAAAATATATTACATAATAGTGTTTTGTATGATTATGGCATCTTGTAAAAATACTATTTCCTCGCCTCTATTAACGCCCCTATTTAACGACATCCATAAACCTAACTTGATAAGGTAACATTTCTATATATGTTTAATTGATCAGGATCATCTATTTAATGGTCTTCTCATTAAGATATACATTCCAACCATTCTTTCACATTTTGTTCGTTGTTGGCACAGAAACTTCGGGGCAATATTTATTTGCATAATAATGGGCCAATTTACATTATGTTGTAGGTGCATGTAGTAACTTCCTCGTTTTTCTCCTCTCTGCCTATAAACTTGTTGGAGTGGGGATATTTTTGTTGCATCTTGTTGCAGGTTACTAACACAAACAAAAATTATTATAAAAACGCACTAACACAGACGAATTTTTTTATTCAAAATTTGTCTTCGTGGGATAAACATCAATTTAGTTGAAATTTTCGTCATAAACAAATTGTGTTGTGATTTTTTTATTGTTGCAAAAAAAAATTTTATCACAAAAAAATGGATCAAACCGAAAATTTTAAGTCAAAGACAAAAATATATTAAATCAAAGACAAATTACAAAATGATTATTTTACACACACATAAATATAACATACAAATGTATTCTAAGTTACAACAAGCAGTTGCAACAAAATGTAAATTCACGGCCATATTGCAATAACTTGCAACTACAACATAGTGTAAATATGCCCAATGAAACCACTCAAAAAATTTCGTATAATGTCGTAACATGATTAAAGCTCGTTCTAACTCGATGACTATAGTGTCTTTGAATATTCGACGTGTGTAATTCCTCTTAAATTCTACAATAGCTCCATTTATGTAAATTATACTTGCCATTATAGTTTTAAATAAGCGGTAACCTATCCCTGGTAATTTTTTCGGCAAAAAACAATTTTTTTTTGGATTTTTTCAAAGCGGATTACATATACGACATAGCCCTGGGGTGATGTTTAATTGGACATTTCCATAAATTAAGTACTGACGCAGCAACAACAACCCCAAACCAAATGTAACTTGACATAACGTATATTTTACGGTAAAATAATTTGAAAGATGATTCTGTATTTAATGAAATATACGGCCCAGGTAATAATAGTAAATGACATAATGCAGTAACAAAAAAATGGGGCGTTCAAATACTTATAGTTGCTATATATGAATGAGTATTCGAACATTTTCTTTAATTTACTATTTATTGACGACGGTAAGACGACTCCTACAAAACAATAACAATTTAATCAATAAGTTTTCCATTTTCATGACTCTTTCGGTATGAGTAGAAAAATATACCTCTGTATATATATAGGAACAAAAATACAACTATGTATATACATACTACGTATTACAGTTCATTTTCCAAATCTAATTTTTCATTTTATTTTCTATTCATACGCAACAATAACAACAACAACAATACGTACAAAAACGAGAACTATATCGAGGAAAAACACACAGTAAATTTAGGTCAAATTTTATTATTAGTCAAAGTTTTTTTTTTAATATATGGAAATAAGATTTAATATTAGAATACAGCATAAATAGTACATAACAGATACGTATGCACATACAAATATATATATATATATATATATATATATATATATATATATATATATATATATATATATATATATATATATATATATATATATATATATAATATTAATTAGGTTAGAAAATAGACGAAGCATATACAATAAAATTACGACATGGGAAAATTAATCACGTTTGGGAAAAATGAAATAATTAAAACGTTTTGTTTTCGATGTTATGATTTTTAATTAATCTAAAAACGATTTTATGGTCTCAAATGATAAATTAATTAAAGAGCCCCAATAAAAAAAATTGAATTAAAATGAAAATGCGTGATGAATTATAAAGATTTTCCGGTCGCAATGGGATTTTCCACTTTTCGTATTTATTTACAAATTTATAGACATTGTGTTGTTCCATATAGTCTATTAATGATATAAAGTTCAATGTGGAATCAATGAATTATTCTCGTTTCCGTGAAAAATTTATTTATTCGCTAAATGAACGAGATGGTTGGGTGTATCCAAAATTACTTAACATTATATATTTATACACGCACAAATACACAAACACATACATAATAAAGCATTTCTTAGTATTAATATACAATTAGTTATGCTGACGTGTTAATTGACAACGTAATTGTTAAGTTAATGGATTACTTTATTACCTTCACAAGATCATGTTACAAATTTAAGATGAAATGTATTTCTGTATTATAATTTTAAACGGTAAATAATTAGCTAGTTGCCCTTGACACATCAAAACGTGAGTAAAATTTTTATATTCATATTTGCTACGAAAGCTTATTATACCTACTCTATTTGTACTATTGTAGCTCTTCAAAATTCTTTAGAATTCTAGCGAGGACCCTTACCGGTTTTACCGGTTTTGTTCCAAGTAACAAAACCTATAACAATTACCAAACATCCATATACAGATATACCCACCGATAGTGGATATTACCGTAATTCAAAAATAAATACTAGTATATTAGCGTTTCAATTTATTTTAACTTTTCTCCTCCTCTTCAGCCTATTCTTCATTTACTTAATAAATGGCCAAACTATGTGATCTGACGATAAAAGTTCTGCAAACCTTAACCTGTTGGATTGAACTGCAATATTTTTTACATTTTAAGCGATAGCCTTTCTTTTTTACAACCTTATTCGTTGTAAAAATAGTTCCATAATAAGTATCCCCCCAATATCAAGAGCTTTTAATAAATGCAATTAACTCCAGGAAAACGATTTAGTTTAGTCTACCTCTGCATATAGGCAGTATGAGTTTTTTTTAGGGTGGAACCTCTATTCACGTCATTGTAGTCTGGTTCTGAGTGTACACTTTTATGAGGAAATAATGTGCAAGCCACAATAAGATTATGTGTGCAATTATAAAGTTCATCATTCATACTTTGTACAGCTGGTACCGAGCTATAATTAATTTTACATTAGTCTGTTTGGTTTTTACCAGAGACGTATTTGTCATAAAACGGTTAAATCAATTGATTTGTAATGTTTAATCAATTTTTTTGAAATCTAATTTGTATTAATTTTAAAGTTTTGTGTTAAATAAAGTGTATATAAATTAGATTTTCATCGATTACATGACGTATTGGCCATAAAACGGGCAATTCATTTGATTTGTAAGGTTTAATCAAGTTTTATTTTTACATTCTATGGCTTCAAGAAACTAGCCCATTAGTAGATTTTGTTTTTAGGGATATTGTTTGCAGATTATAGTTGAATGGTGGCACACTAGAGTTGCTGTTAAGAGATGAGAGAATACAGAATGCAGAGCAGTTCAATAAAATTGTGATTGTCTTATGCTAACAGTATAGTTTCAATATTGGGTACCGGAAAAACTGACCAATTCTGTCATTACTGACATACCTTTTCTTTCCTGACATCACAAAAATAGTATAGAATTGTGCCGTAATGATCATGAGGTATCTGAAACCGGATCATTTCTACCATGCTTGGAAATATTTTTATATAAATATAAATAAATGAAAATCCCTCATATCCTACTGTTTGGTAAATGTAAAAAGGCTGTGGGAATGGGACTGCTCGTCAGTTTCATCAATCAATCAAGTGAGAGGCCTTATGTGTTGGTGGTTAATACCAATAAATAAAACCCAAATATTATTAGTTTAATGAACGGTGCAATCTGTCGATTGATAGAAAAAACAACGGTCCTGGCTAGGAAATCACTTAACAAATTCGTAGACTAGGATAGTATCAATAAGGTGAAAGATTGAAGTGTAAATAATACATCAACTCAACCAGCAGATTTATCTATAACTTCATAATTCAACTCCTTATGGTACTCGTCACTTGAAGCTCTGGTACTCGTCTCTGTCAAAGGCTTAAAAAAAACATAGATTCGTAAGTTTTGGAGTTTTTGATATTTAAAGGTGATACTTTGTTGAATTATTTTTAGTCGATGATTAGGAAAGTGCCACGTAAAGCCTTATTTTTAAGAACCATACATAATGTTGGCAAAAATTACTTCACTTCTGGAGAAAGTTTTAAGGGAATCCCGAGTGAAATTTCGCTGGAATGGCTTTCTAAATATTATGATCGTCATGTGACTTATGCCAGGTGATTCCTGGAGTTTTATGGCTTACGGCTCAATTCGGAAAAGCTGGTGGTTTATTTTAATACATCTAGAAATAATAGAATAGGATATCAGTAATTTAGGCATCTTATATACTCACGGGAACGACAAAAAGGGTTATTTCGATTTCATCATATAATTTATGTTTGGATTAATTGGCAACAGTAGCTGTAGAAAAACTATTGGATTCACTAGTAATATTCTTAGCTTTTGTTGGTCTTAAAATCAATCAAGCTGAAAATAATATGTGATTACATAGATTCTAGAGGCCAAGACGATTTTTAGTAATGGTAATCAAACATGGTGATGATGGAAATCTAGCAAATATATATTTGATTAAACGTTTTGCTGTGGATAACGATAACTAAAAGGACAGCAAGAATATACTGTCTTGGTCACGTTAAGCGTGTTCATCGAAAATATATAGATAAGATATCTCTGATAAAAGAACAACCATTCGATAGACTGGTTAAGTACAAAATCTCAGATTACTGAGACGGCTAGAGTGTAAACCCCTGTATTTTAATTTTTATGTTCATATAGACTTCGGATATCATAAACCGCATATTCGAGTAACTATAAAAGTGATCATAAAGTAGGTTTACATGTATATAATATGGTTATGTCTATAAGTGTAAATGACATAATCACAATAACGACCGCTAGTGTACGTTGAACTTGAGATTGGATCAAAAAAAAAAAAAATTAATTGTGGCGATAAACGGAAACAATTTAATAACTCCGACACACCGTGTCGCTTATATGTAGATACTTCGATTAAACAACTTTATGATTGTAAGCTTTTTGTAGTGTAGTTAGGCGCGCGCTATATGAATTTCACGTGTTCCATTGTATGTATTATTTGCTATGTACATAAAAAAAAAACTTGTATTTTGTTCGTTCTATGTGTACACGACACTCGCGTTTATAGCAATGGGAAGTTAATAACAATTTAAAATAATTTTTTTAATTTTATTTTAGACAAATTAAATTAAAATTTATCTATTTTGACTTATTCTTAATGTTAGTTCTTTTAAAACTACTTTGTATTTTCGATTCATTTGTGTTTAGTGTTTGTGTTATATGGATAGGCAACGACAGTATATTATGTGAATCGCGCACGTATTTTAGTCAACATAAAAATGATTTTGTACAATTTGTTGAATAACATAAAGTGTTTCACATTTGATATTATGGTATAAAGTGGTGGTGTGTGTACTAAATTTTTTTTTTTATACGATCGTCTTGAATTTATGTTATTATTTCATTATCGTTCGTCTAACATACGAATATGTATATAAATGCTGATTAAACATTCAACCGTATCTATAGTCGTACATACGTATAAAATATAGAAAGAAAGTGAATTAAAAATGTTAGAGGTCTATTGACATTGGAGAAGATATTTTGACGAAATACTTGGAATTTTTAGGTAAACAATTTTTATAGAACTTAATTTATTTAACCTATAGCAAGGTTATGGCTTTATTTTTCGCTTCCCAATCCTTTGAAAATAAAAAAAATTACGATATATTATATTTTTTATGTGCACACATGTACCTTGGTTTATGCTTTGGTTTGCCTGGATAAATTAATTAATTAACACAAAAAAAATATGTTTTGAGTTTATTTGAGATATGATTTTAGTGGCATGTGCGATGAACTATATATAGTGTATATAGACATACCATAGTAAACAAAATTGTGCTGTATAAGAAGGTCAAGAGACAGAAATTATTTGTTTTTTTTAACCGGCACCAAAATATTATTAGTTTGGCTGGTAAAAATTCAAGGTGAAACTAATCAATCGACCTATTATTATTATTTTTTAATAACAATTTTATAATTGATTTATTTAATCTTAATAATTGTGATTAAGAATATTTTTTTAATGAGTTATATAAGTTAATATAGATTTAAAGTATTTGTATGGGTGTATATCTCGTTCAGGTTTAATGCTAAAGTAAAATTTATTCGGTATAGTATCAACACAATTTTTTTACTAAAAATTGACCGTCAAGACAATCGTCCAAATTAAAAAAAAAAATATATATTTCCATAATGATCTCATTTAATTGAATATAGATTTTTGAATAAGTTTATACAGAATGATGTCGCATAAACTAATTTGGTTCTCGTCTCAACCTGAAGGTGACGACATTGCTTTCAATCAATAAGTAAATGATGAAAAATTGAAATTTCTCGATTATAATTTTACTCGTTCATGTGTCATGTTATACATGAAAACAATTCCGATCATCACCTTGTACAGTTTCAGTTCGTCGGCATTTAACAGTGGACGAAGAAAATACAAAGTACGGTTATGTTTTTATATCCCCTCCCACACAACTATTATGAGTGACAAAGGATCCGAACCATCACTCCTTTAAATGTCCGATCACCATTTTACACAATCGCAAATGTTTTTCAGAAATTCCAAGCGATAGGAAAGCAAAGTATCTTATCCGAATTTCAAAAGCTTGGAGTGAATGCAATCAATCCCAAAGGAACGGTTTAGTTGTAGTATCTGCATGGCTATTGTAAATATCTCGTAGAATTGTTCTTCTTTATAAATCTACTTTTTTTTTTAGTTTTTATTCCATCCCATCTGTTCTGGGACCGAAGCTTACTTAACTCTTTCGCGGGTAACTTAACGTCCTACTTTACACTATTACTAGCCAAATCGAGGACGCACGAATACAGGTTCCCTTTAAATATCTATCTGCACATTGTATTGCACCAGCCAGCCTGTAGTGGCATGGACGATGGTTCGGCCCAAGGATTCTGCATTCATCGTCACCATCGATCGCAATTAAGTGAAAGTGATGAAAAAACCTTTTTGCAACCTTCATCCGTTGTGATTCGAACCTGGTATCTCCCGACCCAACACTGCAGCATTAACCACGGGGTCAATTGTCCGTGACATCTACTTATCGTCTGTATTTTCAACTTTGGAATACTACATTTTATGATTTTTCACTTATTAAACATTTAGTAGGTAAGAAAATGCTCCTTGCACTCCTTGTAGCGCATTCATTGCAGTATTTTTATTAAAGCTTCAGCATTCTGCTATGCACGATTTTTTCATCTATATATATAAATTAGCCTAGCGGTTTTTACCGCTAGGCTAATGGCCTGATTTGAGCAGCACTGAAGTTTTTAATACTTCTCATAAAGCGTTTACTTTATCAGGACGGTGATTAGTTTTCTACTGCTAATAAATCAGATAAATCAGATCTTTAGAGTTGAAACATGAATTTTGTTTTCCTGTGATTCCTGACTTGTACGAAAACCACGATCGTAGCTTTGCAATGACCAATTGATGATCACTGCTTACTTATTTGACAGCTGATTCTTTAAAATGTTTACATATTTAACTTGACTTTGGGAGTTTTTACGCGGATTGGTTCATGTTTTCAAAGGTTTTTATAAAGGAAGAATGTGGTAGCCACAATGAGATCACGTGTGATCCCCACTTTTGGTCGCTTAAATGAAACAGACATCATACGATTATCGACTGCTTAGAAATCTAAAACTTTCTTTTTCTCCTACGCCCAAGAAGGAAACCAACACCAATATTGCCGAAATCATCTCTACTGTGATCATCTCAATTTTATTTTTTGTCTGTTGATTTGTTTAGCAAGTGGTTTTTTAATGATGTGCGCTAAAAGCCCAGCGATTTATTACTAACTTTTATGAGGCAAACTTAGTGAGCTCCGACCACAGGGACTGACGTTAATTAACTGTACGATCAAGAATCGTATATAAACTTCTATTTTGTGGTCAAAGAAGAGATGATAGAAGAACAACTCGGAGTGAGGTAGGTCTACCTTTGACGCCACTTAAACAGATTAAACGAAGTGTAAATTTATCCTGGTTATTTGCTAATATAAAATGTCCACTGCGATGCTGGCAGTTTTTTATCCCCGCTAACTCAGCAAGTAGCGTAGGGTTTGGTGAACAACAAACAATAGGCCTTGTTTTAGCTGTAAGATTGAAATTGGTGCAAATCTATAGATTCGAACGGAAGAGAAATATTATCAATTCGGACCACCGAATTCCAGAAAAATAAAATGTGAGGCCCTTTTTAGGAGCTGCAACATCATGGTCAAGAGTAAAGATATAACCAATAAAAAACAAAACGCCTTTAATTAAAAAAACAAACATTCGCGGCTTCCAAAGTGGTTGCCCGCGTCTGTTTTACCCTTATGTATTTTGGAATATTCAGATGATCTTGACATGATCTCAGACTTGGTAGTAATTTTTTACATTATCACAGAATTCCCACAATTTATGGTGCAAGGAAAGTTTAGCTATCAGTTTTGCGATGTGGGAAATCATTTACTCAACCAGATTGACCTACTTGATTATGTCATGATATAGGTCTTAATGCAGCTGCCATGATTAAGGTGATCATAATGATGAACTTTCAAACTACTTTATCTAAGCAAAAGAAGTACATCTTACTTTACGCCGTTGCTAGCCAAATCGCAAACTCACGAATACAAGTTCGCTTCAATTTGCATCTGCACATTGCATTGCTCCACCCAGCCTGTATTATCGTATTCTGCTTTGATTTGGCCATCTTAATTTATTTTGTTGATTAGTAAATTTCTTTAGAACTCTAAATATTAATAATCATATTCCAAAAATCAGGAGTTTATAGCTTTTATAGTTTATCAAAATAAGTTTTGGTTTGGCACATTTTCTTTAACAGTTTCATTTTCAACATCACATTTTCATCTACTCATCATCTATCAATTTTCATATAATTATTAATTTTAATGTTTTAATACTCATAATGTGCAATTTATATAATTAAATTTTAATCACCTGCTGAAATTTTTCTAGCAATACGTAATTTCAAGAACCAAGTGAAGTGCATGCTATTAATTATATTTTATTTTTCTCTTTGCAGGTAATAAAAATTTTTAATTTGAAAAAATAAATAACGAGATGTACGAGTGTAATAATAATGTAAGTTAAACATAATTGTAATTATATAATATGCAAATCTGAGGCAATGAAAATTACACGTAAAACTTTAAAAATTAATGCTGATTAATTTAAATCAATCAACCATTCAAATAAATTTGTTTTTTGTATTTGTTTATATTGGCTTGAATCTACCTACCTAGAAAAATTCACTTTAAAACCTTCTACAAAACATTAAGAAAAATGTCGTGAATCATTCGAATATCAATTCAAATTATTCGTCGGAGGCACGTACACAGTTTTTATTCCGTATACGTTCTTACACTGATATATACTTCAAAAACTCTTAAAAAATAAAATCATCACTGATTAATTTTTGTTGTTGTTTTTCGCTTTAGTTAAATTGTTGTATCCAATCATTTCAAATCAATTTAGTTAAATTTAGAAAAATAAAATTCACAACTCCTGATATGAATATAACATACATGACTTGTATAAATTTTATGTATTATCATTGAAAATTCATGAACCGTTATTCGTTCTTAAAACTTAAAATTTTTTTTTTATATACATTTTCATCTTGCGTTTTTTTCATATATGAAGAAATATTCAATTTTTCAACAGACAGATAAAAGTAAACAGACGTATGAAAATTTAGCATAACATCCCAACGAAATACATAGTATAAACACAAAATTGCTTATAACAATGCATAATGTTCAGATGTATGTTTGTATGTATATATATATATGTATATATTGTCATAGAAGCAGTCAAAGCTCACGTACCAATCGTATTCGTTTACAGTAGATAAGATGATATAAATTTTTAATATCCCGCTAGAATAATAATAGTAATACTATATATGAAGCATGTAGTAATATTCTACGTCAGGAGTATTACGAGTGGCATCTGAGATTATAAAATAATAGTTGCAGCTAGAATAAAAACTACGTACAGTTTTCGAGGACATGTACCAAATAGATAATGGTTGAAGTAGCATACATAAGCAATAGTATTTTTTGTCATGTAGTAATTTATATCATCTGTATATCACTAATCGCAAGGCAACTGTTTAAGTGCAATAAACGATTTTGTGCTTATAGAACTTTTGTTTTAAGTCAAATACTTGAAAATGTTATTTTCCCCATAAATTATTTGTTAGTAAACAATTATCTTCCAGTAAGTTTGTTTATACTGGTGTTTGTATTGCAGTGTGCTGTGACGTGTTCTAAAATTTTTAGATGACTTAATTCATGCAAGTCACTCTTAATTTGTTTAGTTAATTTTTTGAACCGTTCAGTATCAATATTGGGCAACGTTAATGAGTGTTTATGTGAGTAAAAAAATTGCAGTAACACTTTATCAAATTTTTTGAATTTTCATTGAATTTTGTAATATTTATAGTTATGTAATAACTATAAATAAGTTATGTAATATTTATAGTTATATGATTAATGTTTCATCAATTTTTTTAAAATCTAATTTGTATTAATTTTAAAGCTTTGTGTCAAATAAAGTGTATATAAATTAGATTTTCGGCGATTATATGACGTATTGGTCATAAAACGGTTAATTTAATTGATATTTAATATTTAATCAATTTTAAATCTAATTTGGATTAATTTCAAAGTTTTGTGTCAAATAAAGTGTATATAAATTAGATTTTCGGCGATCATTTAACGTATTGGTTATAAAACAGTTAATTAAATTTATTTGTAATGTTTTATCAATTTTTTAAAATCTAATTTAAATTAATATTAAAGTTTTGTGTCAAATAAAGTGTATATAAATTAGATTTTCGGCGATTATATGACGTATTGGTCATAAAACGGTTAATCCAATTGATTTTTAATATTTAATCAATTTTAAAATCTAATTTAAATTAATATTAAAGTTTTGTGTCAAATAAAGTGTACATAAATTAGATTTTCGGCAATTATGTAACGCATTTGTCATAAAACGGTTAGTTGAATTGATTTGTAAATTTTAATCAATTTTTTTAAAATCTAATTTGGATTAATTTTAAAGTTTTATGTCAAATAAATTGTATGTAAATTAGATTTTCCGCGATTATATGACGTATTTGTCATAAAACGGTTAATCCAATAGATTTTTAATATTAAATCAATTTTAAATCTAATTTGGATTAATTTCAAAGTTTTGTGTCAAATAAAGTTTATATAAATTAGATTTTCGGCGATTACATAACATATTGGTCATAAAACGGTTAATTCAATTGATTTGTAATGTTTAATAAATTTTTTTAAAATCTAATTTGGATTAATTTCAAAGTTTTGTGTCAAATAAAATTTATATAAATTAGATTTTCGGCAATTATATGACGTATTGGTAAAACGGTTAATTCAACTGATTTGTAATGTTTTATCAATTTTTCAAAATCTAATTTGGATTATTTTCAAAGTTTTGTGTCAAATAAAGTTTATATAAATTAGATTTTCGGCGATTACATAACATATTGGTTATAAAACGGTTAATTCAATTGATTTGTAATGTTTAATAAATTTTTTTAAAATCTAATTTGGATTAATTTCAAAGTTTTGTGTCAAATAAAATTTATATAAATTAGATTTTCGGCAATTATATGACGTATTGGTAAAACGGTTAATTCAACTGATTTGTAATGTTTTATCAATTTTTCAAAATTTAATTTGGATTGATTTCAAAGTTTTGTGTCAAATAAAGTGTATATAAATTAGATTTTCGGCGATTATATGACGTATTGGTTATAAAACAGTTAATTAAATTTATTTGTAATGTTTTATCAATTTTTTAAAATCTAATTTAAAATAATATTAAAGTTTTGTGTCAAATAAAGTGGATATAAATTAGATTTTCGGCGATTATATGACGTATTTTTCATAAAATGTTAATCCAATTGATTTTTAATATTAAATCCAAAGGTTTGTGTCAAATAAAGTGTATATAAATTAGATATTTATGACACTTCTCTAAGCTACTGCAATGTTAATAATGGAGATATGTTACACGGTTAAAAAAAGAAGATTACGATTATTACGTATCTGGTTTAATTTGCATGAACTTGTCTTAAGCAACAAATCGTAATTGCCTCGAGCGCTTCTGAGGGTTCCTAAATTTATAACATATTTTTTCTATATGTTTATAAAATTATACTAAAAATTATTGGCTATATATTAAATGTTTAAATAAATAAATTGCAGACAATGAACATTTTGCTTGTCGCAAATGCATGCTAGATTTGAAGACTATATTTGTTTAAATGCTCCAGATAACGCGTTTTTGATTTATTCACCTTGCCATGTTTCCTTTTAAAAAAAGACTTCTTTATTCAGCATATTGTCTTCTGACCTCACCGTTTCTAAGGCTAATAAGTAATAAGGGTTAGGTATCCCAAACGGTATATTTAAGGCCATGTTGGGGAACCATGTGCGCTTATAGTATTTTAGACAAAATAAATTTAATATTAGTTTTACCATTATGGCTGGTTTTATTTGTCAATAATAAATTTGCTTCTTCTAGCTATAAACTATTAGACAAAAAAGCCTCTCTCTTGTATATACTAAATAAGCCACAGTTAAACTTAGCATTGCACTACTCTTGAATTGACATGATTGTCTTCATTCCTGTTTTAAAAGCGTGCGCTATTGTATAATGCTTCTATAATGCTTGTAAATTGGATTTACACATTATTGGAAATACCCTTAAAAGTTTATCGAAATGACCTTGAAAGGTCATCGAAATGACCTTGAAAGGTTAAGGAAATGACCTTGAAAAGATAAATAAATAAGTGCGTATATAGAAATTGAGAAACTTTTTAGTTTATTTTGACATGTCGCGATGACCTTTTTTCTCATTTCCATTTGAGTAGTTTTTTATGAACGTTAATGTTGGTAGCTACTACTTTTGTGTACATTTTTATAATGTATTGGAGCATTTTAAACTTTATTTGTTTTTGAAAAATTTATGTTCTGGTGCCTAAATTTAAAAGATGATTTTTACAAAATTCAGAAATGGTGCGTCTGAATAATTTGTTTGCTTGAAATCTATCATCATTATTTTTTTATGGAATTTCGGAATTAGGTTATAGCTTTTAAAACGCCTTATGACGATTCCAACGTTAAAGAGTTGAATAATTTGTTAGTCCGCTTCTTATCTCGTAGTTTATGTAAATAAAAGGGTGCGATTTTGTGTTGATTGATTCTTCCGTTATTGTTTTGTTTTTAACAATTATCTCCGTGTTGATTATTTTTTTCATTTAACATGTTGTTTTTTCCTGTCAATTAATGCTCCAAATTCCTTTAATGTGTCATCAATTATTATGCCATTAAACGGCTTAACTCTGGTAGAATGAAAAATTCATTAGTGTTGTTGCCATATACTTTTGACAATAGTCCAAATAATTTTGTTTGTCATAAGGTATTCGATAATTCTGATGTTATAAATTAGAGTATGAAACTTGATTTGTTGGACCTGTTACGAAACACGAATGTCGAGGTTTCTGGAAGTAAGGTATTGAATTATACGATGGTTTGATTGGATTCTAGATTGGTTTCACCAATCTTATATTAATACTTCATCATAAATTAATCTTATAGTTTTTTATAAATTATTTAAACGGGGCTCCTAAGATCAAGGTCATATTTTTGACAAAACATTACAATTATTTTGCAGATTATTAACAAAAACATCTTCTAACTATTGTAACCTTGTACTGATTTCCATTGATATTAACCGCCTAGATACTATTTTTAACCGAATTTTCGATGAATCATATTTCATCGACCCCATTTATCATATTAGGTGTTACTTTACAAATGATTTTCACACGATAATTTATTTAAGACAGTCAACTAAGTACATTCTAATGATTGATCTAGTTTTATCTCGTTCAAGACGAATACATATATAAATTTAATGATGATGTACCTGCCAACAAAAATGTATCTTAAATAAAATATAGGTTGTGCCAACACTAGTGTGATTTTTAAAATATAATTATTATTTAATTATATTATATATCTCGTATATACAGTGCAGTAAGTATTTAAAAAAAACGGAAACAACTGTCGCGTATGTCCGTTTCATTGCAGGTTAAACGAAATATTTATTTTAAAATGTCGCCATCGTACGCAAACAATTTTTGACTTATCCGGGGTGGTCTGAATTTTTTATTAATGTTTGCAGCCAAACCGAACAAATAAAATTGATCTATACCAAATCAACCTTCAAACGATTTTTTTTGCGTTTTTCGTTGCCAAATTTTTTCGGCAAAAAAAATAATAATCCGGTGTTCAATTAATAATCATAATTGATATTTTGTGTGATTTTTGTAAAAGGCGTATAAAAGTTATTATAAAGATGACGACAATATATATCTATATAAAACATAAACCATCATTTTCGGTACGAATTAATAATAGAAATTATTATTATATGAATATAGAATATTAAAAAAAACGAAAATATAAAAAAATCGGAAATCTTGTTTTCTTTATTCTTTTGTTTGTTTTATTGTATATTAATTTTATTATGTTTTCCTTTGATAAAATCGAAAGAAAAATTTGTGTGATTGCTTTGTAAATAAACGTATTCAACAACCCGAGTTCAATGATGTCATGAAAAAAAAAATGTTCCTGCCACATATACAAATACATATAAATATAATGTATGTTTGGATAAACGTTTAGCAGCCATCTGTTCATGAGAGATGCTGCGAAATTAAAGATAACCACACCACACTATGTACACATTCAAAATTATTCCACTTTAACTCTCTGCATATTATCCAAAACACAAATTGTGTTTTAAAACAAATTGAAGTTTTCCTTTTTTTTTTTTTTTTTTTTTTTTTGTTTTTGGTAACATAATAGCTTGATGACTTTATGACTAATAATCCATTAAGGCAAAGTATATGAACAAGCACAAAATATAATATTATATGAAATTAAATACCATTTCACTTAAATTATTATAATTATTTGATGGAACAACAAAAATATAAATAAAAAAAAATTGTATGAGATGGAAAATTTGAAAATTTTTGTTATTTGACTTTGAGAAAACAAAATACAATGAAATTATCCTTTTCGAGAACCTTCTCGAATGTCATTAAAGAAATCAATTGGACAAAAAAAAAAAAAACGATTCTATGTGTAGGTAGTTAGGTACAAGTATATAACGTACGTGGATTAGTCATTTTCATTTTTTTTTTGTTTCTGACCAAATTTTCCATCCATTATGAAAGTAAAATGTCATAACAGATGCTACGGTACAAAAAAAAAATACGATTTATGTGAAAAATTCTTTTCCGATATATTGTTTATGTTAACAAGAGTGTATATATGATATATATATATATATATATATATATATATATATATATATATATAAAAATATATATATATATATATATATATATATATATATATATATATATATATATATATATATATATATATATATACATATATGAGTATTAAGCTTGAAGCTAAAATTATGAAAATGGATTTCTGATTTTTCATTTAAACATAAAAGTAAAAAAAAAAAAAATGTTTTACATACGTGAAATACGGTGTACAACGTAATAAAGTTTTTATTAGACGAAGATTAATGGTTTTATGGTATATGACATTATTATATTAGATTATAGTATTACTCTATAGATTAGCTGAAGACTATACACATATGGATGATGGTTACTTAGTAGAATATGACAGCTTTGGTTTTGTTACGTTTAAACATCAATGCTAAAATAACGTTCTTATTAAATTATATGACACGTGTTAGTTCTTCTTTTATTTTGCATTAATTTCCATTTTTTAATAATTCGTGAAAAGTGAATAGATCATATGTATACCTTGATCAATGGTATGATACCTTTGATTACGGTACATCTTTGGACCTACTAATTCTACTAATTACTGGTTTCCATTATAATAGTGTTTTCTGATCTTTTGCTCGTGCTGTAATAGGCTACGCATTGATCTTGAGTTAAATCTGAGATACAGAAATCGACTTAATCAGGCCTGCATTTCCGTTTAGTATTTGTCACTATACTACTAGCATCCATTGCGTATTAGTTTAGACTCAAAACATGTGATCATATATTTGTATTATAATCCATCTTTAGAAATCATTCATCAGATTAAAGATGGTAACTATAAATTTTTTGGATCAACCAAGCTGAAAGTCGTGCAAGATGATTCAATAGGCCTCTTCGACCGTTGCCGTTACGTCCTATCATAATCCTAGGCACTGGTTGAATTGACAGTACAAGGTATTAACTGTTCAGCTTTTACGAAAAATAAATTCCAGGATAAGATGTTAAGTCATAGGATTGCTAAAAATCATTGCAGAATGATGCATCAAAGTAGGCCCGGTTCTCTATATATATAAACTGTGGGTACCGGTCGAAACTGTATATGTTACAACTGGATTTGACGAAACAGGATAGTTCAAAACTGGATATTTCAAAACGAGATAAGGTACAAAACGAGATATGGTTCAAAACTGGATATTTCAAAATTGGATAACTCAAAACGAGATATCGTACAAAACGAGATATGGTACAAAACTGGATATTTCAAAACAAGATATTTCGACTTGTGATTTAAACTTAAAACTATTTTTTAGGAAAGTTCTGGAATATGGCCAATTAGGGAGGAACTCGGTGAGTTCTTAACCGATTATGATGCAATTCTATATGTAGGATGGGAACGGGCCTTTAAAATGATTTTTTGGGAAAGTTATAGAATAAGGCCAATTAGGAAGGAACTCGGCGAGTTCTTAACTGATTATGATGGAATTCTATATGTAGGATGAGAATTATAGGTTGTAACAAAATTATAGGTTGTAACTGTGCTACCGAACAGTGCAAAAATAAGGAATTTCCAAATCGTAAAAAATTACTTTTTTTAAGTGTTCAAGATTTGAATTTTTCTAATGCTACTGAATAACAATATGTATGTATGTATGTATGTAAATGATTTTAATTGTAATGTTCATTGTAGAGGTCGATCTTGTTTATAATAAATAATCAAATAATCTAGCTTTTAACTGAAAATGATTTTATAATTTATTTTATTTTTCTTTAATTTTTTAATTAATTTTTCTCACATAGATTCTCTAAAGTGAAGAAAAGTTATATTAAGTTGAATAAAAAATAGATGAAGATAAATTTTACTGACAGTAAACTCGATCGAAGGCAAATTCTATTTCTCTTCTTAACCGTACTGGCCTTATTCCAGAACTTTCCCAACAAATTATTTTAAAATCTCATTTTCATCCTACATATCGAATTTCATCATAATCGGTTAAGAACTCGCCGAGTTCCTTCCTAACTGGCCATATTCCAGAACTTTCCCAAAAAATCATTTTTAAATCTCATTTTCATCTTACATATCGAATTTCATCAAAATCGGTTAAGAAATTCACAGAGCTCGTTCCTTATTGGTCATATTCTAGAACTTTCCCAAAAAATCATTTCAAAATCCCATTTTCTTCCTACGTATAGACTTTCATCAAAATCGGTTAAGAACTCGCCGAGTGCCTCCCTAATTGGCCATATTCCAGAACTTTCCTAAAAAATCATTTTAAGTTTAAATCACATGTCGAAATATCCTGTTTTGAAATATCCAGTTTTGTACCTTATCTCGTTTTGTCAAATCCTATTTTGAAATATCCAGTTTTCAAATGTCCAGTTCTGAGCGGTTCCCATAAACTGTATTATGTTGTTCGAGGGCTAGACAGCACTACATCAAATTAACCTTTTTTTTTGCCAAACAAAATTTATAACTGAGCTTCTTAACTGAAAGACGGTGATTGGTTTCTAAAATGCTGTTGCTAACAAGATTTTGATATTTTGTTGATATCGTGTTGATTCAGACCTTCACAGTTTTTCTGATCTCACATCATACATGACGCGAAACCTTGAATAGGTGTACGTACACAAAATTCGTCAGTTAAATTTTTTCCAGCTCCAGCAGATAATCACTTACTATTCTTTGGGTTTGCTATCAACAGAGGGTGGATAAATTTAAATAATTTACAAGTGGCATTAATAAAAGCTGTTAATAAAATAATAAGTATTACAACCAATATATTTGTGTTCTCTTTCTACTGCCGCACAGTTTCCAGTAGCCGTTTAAAGTTTAAATTCATAGGCTGGTAGGGAATCCACTCCAACAGGGAATCATTGTTGTGTTCATTGTCATCACCGATCGAAATCAAGTGATGAAAAATCCTTTTTGAACCCTTCTCCATTGGGATTCGAACTCGGTACCTCTCGACTCAAATACCACAGGTTTAACCACTGCTCCAATTGCTTGGTAGATATAGTTTATACTGTTATTAATAGATGTCTCTAGTCGCAGTATAGTGAAATCATATAGTAATATGCGTTCATTTTACGGTTCTAAACTCTTTCGTTTCAACATTAAACGTATATTGATAATTTAATTTCACGTGCATTATTTCAGGTCTATCTAAATTGCAACTATATAAAGATTGTTATATTGTTAAATGAATACATCTACATTTTATTCGATATTTAAAAAATTTTCTTAGGAAAATCGTTTAGGCTATCGATTACTTGTTTTTTATTGAATTGGTATATTCACATCTAACATATGACCGAGGATCGGCCATATGTTAGATGCTTATGCATCTAACATATGGCCGATCCTCGGTCATATGTTTGGTAATTAGCTTATGGTTTGCTTTACAATGTCCCAGACATTGTAAAGCAAACCATAAGCTATTCCGATGGATTGAGTCATAGGGTTGTGTGAAAACCCAGAAAACCTGACGTACGTCACGAGCTGTTACGTAGTATTTAGAAAAAATTATATAGCGAGGCTCTCCAATATTATGGAAGTCAGGAATTTGTATGCTGTGCAAAGAAGAGTTATTTGTTTATTTAATTCAACTTATACTGATTTAAAGTATTTCTTTTTATAAAGATAGGGCACAATGCAGCCACTTTCCCTTCATCAAGGGTAACTTCGCTTTGCCATACTAATCGAATGAGGTCGAAAAACTAGTGTCACAATTTATCCTCTCCGAATATCAAGAGCTCGAAATTAATTCAATCAATATCAAGAAAATGGTTCCTTTTAAGTTTCTGCATGGCCAATGTCAATTTCTTGTAGTATGGGTTCTCTATGCACATATTCGCAGTCTGTATTGGACAACTTTCAAATACATCATTTATTTTAAGAAGTTACGAGAATTGTGTTCATTGCTGAGTTGTTGCAATCTTAAGACTTTAGCCTTCCACCATTCACACTTTTTTCGTCTAGTTTGCTTTGCGGTTCTCCTAGCAAGGGCCGCTTTGTTGTTCCGTGCGATTGTAAAACACATTCGCACTTCTTTAAAACGCGCCTGGGCAGCACCGACAACCGAAGTTTTCAATACCTTCCATAGCATTTATTTCCATAATGCTACTGCTAACAAGATTCTGATATTGTGCATTCTCACCTTCGTTTATTATACCTTCGACTTGTACGAAATCTGCCATTTTAGCTTTGCAGTGACCAACTGATGATTACTGACTAAAAATATGGTAATTTCTGTATACAATATTAAATATTTTTTTTTTATTTAATTATTTTTTTATGTAGCAGCCAACTTCATTATAATAAAATAAAAAATTTTTAATACGGCGCTGGTTTACTAAAATCCTTGTTTTACTCTTAAAAAGATTTTTTTCATGAATTCAGTGACTGCAAAGAAATCCTAGTTGAAAAAATTCGGTAGGCAGTCAAACTGTCCTAGTTATTGACTGCATTTTAATTCAACCGATTGCATGAAAATTGGGCATAACCTAAAATTGTATAAAAAGATTGATTAGAATCAAATTATTAAAATTTTATCCAATTAAAATATCAACAAAACTTTTAAAAATTTAAATTAAAACTTATTAGTGTTGACTCCAAAAAAATTCGTCGATAATAATTGTTGACGTCGACGTTTGATGACGTCGCGCATGCATGCAAAAATTTACTGAAGTAGGTTGAAAACTATTCCAATATCTCAAATATTAAAATTCAAATCTCAACATCAATGAGTTCTTTGGTGCGGCGCTCGGTTATTCGTATTTTTAGGGAATTCAAAAATTCTTCTAATGGTGCATTCTTCTTCTTTCCAAAATTCAAAAAAAAAAAATCCTCAATAGCAATGAGATTTGAACTTCTTCGACCGAGTGCTTCTACAGGTAGTTTCAGGTGTTGCCTCATTCGCAAATATTTCTCAAATAATCAGCATATTTAATCTGATTAAATATCAGTATATAGTTTACATAGCTAGAGTGTACTTTGAAACTTCACTTATCATTTTGCGATTATGATCTGATGAGAAAACAGATAAGATTTGTATATTCGAGATCGAAACTGACCTCTCATTGAAACGACTTTATAAACTCTGAGTAGTTCTCCTAACGATACATTTAAACGAACAAGTTTTATGATAAAATTAATAAAAAATAGACAACCTTATCACAAAAATGCACAGTCAAAATGCACAATTTCGTAGTGAACCATATATTCATTAGCTCTATGAACCATGACTTACTAGTCTAATTAGTTCATTTCACGTGTATTAATATTTTAATTTCACGTGTAAATTATTTCAGGTCTAAACAAATCTACATGAAGGTTGATTTAGTTACAAATACTATTTTAAAGGCAAAAATGAACTTCCTATATATTCTACTACAAAAAAGAGTACTAGTATCTAATTTATAGAGGCAACAAGGCAAAGTGAACTCAACTGATGCTAACATTAGCACATTGCCTGGCAGAGTAAGTAAAAGCTTTAAACCATATTTCCTTATATTTGTTTGTATTTAAATTGCTGGTTAGTCAAATGAAATGTATTCGATTTAAAATAAAACCAAATCAAATGTGCCGTTATGTTGAACTAAAATGAAGCGCCTGTTTAGAGATGATTTAGGTGGTTTATTAGTACTATATAATACGAGCATACAAATTGAACTTATTTCTTTGGTGCTGCAAAAGGTTGCACCATTGGCTATATACTCATATCTATACATAAATGAAAGCTCCATGGTCAATGTATTATTTGCGGTTATACAGATTAACAGTATTTATAGGCGATTACATGACGTATTGGTCATAAAACAGTTAATTCAATTGATTTGTAATGATTAATCAATTGTTTAACAAACTAATTTGTATTAATTTTAAAGTTTTGTGTCAAATAAAGTGTATATAAATTAGATTTTCGTCGATTACATAAATTATTGGTCATAAAACGGTTAATTCAATTTTTTAAAAATCTAATTTGGATTAATTTTAAAGTTTTGTGTCAAATAAAGTGTATATAAATTAGATTTTCGTCGATTACATGACGTTTTGGTCATAAAACAATTAATTCAATTGATTTGTAATGTTTAATCAATTTTTAAAAAATCTAATTTGTATTAATTTTAAAGTTTTTGGTCAAATAAAATTAAAAATTATATTTTCTGCGATTTTATGGCATTTTGGTCATAAAACGGTTAATTCAATTAATTTGTAATGTTTAATCAATTTAAAAAAAATCTAATTTGTATTAATTTTAAAGTTTTGTGTCAAATAAAGTGTATATAAATTAGATTTTCGTCGATTACATAAATTATTGGTCATAAAACGGTTAATTCAATTTTTTAAAAATCTAATTTGGATTAATTTTAAAGTTTTGTGTCAAATAAAGTGTATATAAATTAGATTTTCGTCGATTACATGACGTTTTGGTCATAAAACAATTAATTCAATTGATTTGTAATGTTTAATCAATTTTTAAAAAATCTAATTTGTATTAATTTTAAAGTTTTTGGTCAAATAAAATTAAAAATTATATTTTCTGCGATTTTATGGCATTTTGGTCATAAAACGGTTAATTCAATTAATTTGTAATGTTTAATCAATTTAAAAAAAATCTAATTTGTATTAATTTTAAAGTTTTGTGTCAAATAAAGTGTATATAAATTAGATTTTCGTCGATTACATAAATTATTGGTCATAAAACGGTTAATTCAATTTTTTAAAAATCTAATTTGGATTAATTTTAAAGTTTTGTGTCAAATAAAGTGTATATAAATTAGATTTTCGTCGATTACAAAAAGTGTTGGTTATAAAACGGTTAATTCAATTAATTTGTAATGCTTAATCAATTTTTAAAAAATCTAATTTGTATTAATTTTAAAGTTTTTGGTCAAATAACATATTATAAATTATATTTTCGGCGATTATATGACGTTTTGGTCATAAAACGGTCAATCGAATTGATTTGTAATGTTTAATCAATTGTTTAACAATCTAATTTGTATTAATTTTAAAGTTGTTTGTCAAATAAAGTGTATTTAAATTAGATTTTCGTCGATTATATGACGTTTTGGTCATAAAACGTTAATTGAATTGATTTGTAATGTTTAATCAATTGTTTAACAATCTAATTTGTATTAATTTTAAAGTTTTGTGTCAAATAAAGAGTTTATAAATTATATTTTTGGCGATTACATGACGTATTGGTCATAAAACGGTTAATTCAATTGATTTGTAATGTTTAATCAATTTTTAAAAAATTTAATTTATATTAATTTTAAAGTAAGGTTAGTGATTGATACAAAACTACTGTTATGGAAAATATAAAATACAGCTTAACATAAAATGTAGTAAGTAAAATAAATGGAAGGTATTAGCCTAAAAACCATATCGTGTGCCTCTATAAATATTAGAAATTAAATTGATTGATTGAGGGAAACTATATTTTTAGATATCAAATGAGTTTGCTGATCATATAATCCTTACATATATGTTGGTTGTGAGGGGGCTAAATATTTGGCTTCTAATTCATTGTAAATAAAATCTCACGTGCTTACGATCTGACATGCAAACATCATTCCTTTTTTTTTTATCACGTCACTTTGTGACGCTAATCTAACTAGAACTGCCCCCTTTAAATTTAGTTTTTCATTTTTAATGTTATATTTTTGCCATCACAGTTTGTAACTGGTATACATTATAAAAAGCATAAAAAATAATAAGAAGAAAACTATTTCTTTTTATTATGCTCGTATCCTTGTTCATATATAGGAGTAGAAATCTACTGTGCGTTATTGTTGTTCGTAAGTTCTGTCTAAAAAGGGTTAAAATGAACTATGAATAGAATATATTAAATAGAGCGGAATATTTTAATAAACTTTTTTTTGAATATACCTAAAGAGCTTTTTTGTAGCTTATTTATTTATTTAACATCAAATTTCTACTTTACGCTTTCGTTTTTAATTGAATGAATCAATTATTTATTACATTTTAATGAGATGTATTAAGTCTAATTTGGAATAAACTTTTGGATTTTTGATGTGTTTACCTGTGTTTGATTTACATATAAATCGATCGTGAATGATTTTCTTAAGAAATTTAATTGAAAACAATTTATTATACTGTGGATTGAGTATTTCATGTACACCAAAACGATATTTTTTGCACAATATATGTGACAGCATAGACTCACCGATATGAAATCTCATGATGTTTTCTGACATGACATGAGACGTATTATAATTTGGTGTTTCTAAAATTAAGATTACGCCAGTTAATAATTTTCCGTTTTTTATGCGTTTTACTGCCTTTTTCATCAATGGATTTCTTACCAAATTCATAGATGAACACATACGAGTGCTGTAAAATTATTAAAATTCGGCAAACCGAACCAATTCTATCATTACTAACTTACCTTTCCTTTCCATGCACAACAAAAAAAATACTAATTATCGATCGCTTACGTGTCAGTAACCGGGTCGAGTCTGTCATAACTAACACCCCTTCTACTCCTTTGAATTTGTGATATGTAATACGGGTGTACACGGTGGTGTCTGGCAACAAATCAAGTCAAATACATTACCGGTATTTAAAATATGAAATCATACGTTTTATTTTTACTAAAGATAATACAATAATACATAATGATAATTAAATTAATTTTTACATATTTTTCCTTTTAACCAAAAGTTTCTGGTTTGCGCATCAACTAAACAACAAAACACAAACAAACAGAATCCCTGCATTGGTGCCAATAAATTAAATAAAAACGAGAATGCATACAGTTCGGTGTAGTGGGCGAGCAAACCAAAAATCCACGTTAACGATAAAACCATAAACATAAATAAAAACAATCGAATTTGAGCCACAACAATTGACTTCCTAGGAGTTTTCCGTAATCTAGGATCTTCTCGTGTTAACCGAACTATGATCCATATATAGACCGATGAATTTATACAAAATATTATTATAATTGGAGCATGAACAAAACAATGTAAAATAAAATTAGTTGGATAGCAGATACCACCCAAGTCGTGAAATTCTTCTGATGGTATATAAGAATTTGGTTGCACAAGTATACAGCCCGCGACCATTATAAATGGCACCAACCAACCGACTATAAACAATTTTGTTTTGAATTTATCGGTTACTGCCGGACCAAATACAAGAACATATCGCCGATATTGACAGTCGGCCACAAATAAACTTATAAAAAGTGCGACTAATGTGAAATAATGCAGTATCCCGCCAACAATTAAACAATTAACCGAGTTAGTAAAAATTTGTGATTCTGCCACGGTAAACATGATGATCTGTAAAAACGTTGCAACACTTACGTTTAACACGAGTGGCGTAGCTTCGCGACGGTACCACTTCTCAAAAAATATGGCCGTTAAAAATATAATCACTAGTCCAATTATGGATAGAACACATCCAGTGATTGTGGTATAGTGAGAGATTGCAATTAATATTTTAGTTGTGTGGTCGGTCACAATTTTGTTCCCGAATAATTTAACGAAACCAATATTCGATAAGCGATTAACGGGACACACTACTATATTGTCGTCCAAGTTCTCGTATTTTGTAAAATCACGATTCCATCCCTTTACAGTCGAACCAGGTACTGTCGAAAAGTCGGAACAACCAAGAAATATTGGTTTCGATCGACGTACATGAAGTTGTGTGCGAAACATTGCAAACAACCCATGCGTAGCCTCAAAACCCGTATAGTTTGATACGGATATACTAACAATTTTACTGTCCGTGTCGATCGTTTCGCTAACGACACCCTTTTCTGGATCAATTTTTGTTTCATCGAATAATGAATTTTTATAATAAATTTTAAAAATAATTCGTTTCGGTGGCATCATATATCCGTCTTGGTCAATTTGAATTTTCGAAAGCGATTCGGTCGGAATTTGAATTGATAATTCTAAAGATTTATTGTATATATGAACCGCTTTTTCGTGTCCCTGTAATTTTCTTACGCTATAATCATTCAAATTGTGGATATTGTTTTTTGTTTTGTAAAGTGCAATGCCAGAAATTTGTTTTATCGCTGGATTCACAATCATTAAAATTATATTCGATTTTTTTATCAATACGACACCGTCATCGGACTCTAAAAATACTTTGTCTGTCACCACACTTTCGGCATATTTTAATGCCAATACATCGATTGTGGCTAAAATTTTATTTGGATCTTCAACTAATGGATGTGTTTCTTGTTCAAGCAAATTATCAATAATTTGCGTGACAGGATCTAAAATCGTTGATGTATTTCCATCTTTCATCACGTCAAATATGTCCAGATTAGTGCTTGCAATTAAATTATTTAGCGTAATGGCCGCATACTGAACGTCTGATGAATTTTCAATCGCACCATTAATCACAGTAGTCACAACCGCTAAAGTACGTTCAATAATATTTTTCGTGTGTTCCTTTGTTTCGTTTAATAATCTTAGCTCTTGGTTTAACATAAACAATTCTTTAGACTCTTCCGTTATCCGATTTTGGTCACAATTGTCTAATATTGCGGTTGTATTGTATTCACGTTCCCAGTATGCCCCGTCGAACTGATTGCCAATACATTTCTGAATTGGTGGTAGACCCGTATCCAATAAGCAAAATATTTTAAAAACGCTTATTGTGTTTAATTGCGCGTTCGCAAAGTATGTTAAATCTTGTGATAAGCACGTATCAGCGACTCTTATCTCCTTTATATCATAACTAAATTCTGATAATACTGTTTCGATACGGGATCGAACATTTCGTAAATTTTTAGCTTCATTTACAGGTCCAGAACTATTTTTTTCAACTCCATGTATCAAAACTGTCATGATATCATTATGTGATGTAAATAATTTTTTAAATGTTAGTTTCATTGAGTGGTTAAAAAAATTTTTGTCGGTATCGAAAGATTCGATATTTTCAATTTCCCTGTAGACATTACACGATCCACAACGTTTTTCTGCATAAACACAAAATGTTTGTGATTCCTCATGAATTATAGTTAAACGATTTGATGTAATAGTTTCAAATGTTAAAAGTTTTTGTCCTTCACACCAATAATTTCCAATGCCCTTTATTTGCCACAAATCAATTGTCATATGGAAATTAGGCCCAATTTCAGTTGAATTTGGGTAAATTTGGTCTAAAATATCCGCATTTAAATCGACATCCGTGTAGCATTTGACCGGTGAATACTCCCGAATATCAATTGTCCACAAAAATTTATAATTTCGAATGTTCACAATTAAAACTTGTTGGACCGGATCGTGCATAATATGAATTGTAACGCGATAGTTACGTATTGTTGTGTCAATATTTTTTTCAATGACCCGGGCACTAACCTCTTGCCTCTCCACAAATTCAATACGACTATTTGTTAGTACAGTCACATAGCCTGGCGGAGTATTTGAAAAAAAATTTGTTGCAATCTGTGTTTTTTCATAAGGTGCTACATCACTAAATAGGATATATTGGTCGACTGCTACCAATTTATCTTCTGATTCGATGAAAGCAATCTTTGATGTATTATCATTACGCAAAGTATTGTTAAAGTATTCAAGTTCAAAACAGAAACCATGAAATTTTGAAAATCTCGATGTAGCGGTTGCGGTTTCGCAAAGATTTGTAATAACATAGTGCGTATCACCTTGATTAAAAAGACATAGCTGATGGTGAACCGTTCCACAATTTTCCACCATCAACTCTTCGTCATCGACCATAAATAAAACACAATCACCTTCATGATAATTATTGAGCGTATTCATTGAATTAATTGTATCGACTCGCCTATTCCATGTGGGCAGTGGTAATTTCCACGCTAAAATGTTTTGTTCATTTTTTTGAATTGGTAACCAAACACTTTTCAAACGACGCTGTTTTAGGAACATAATTAGCGAAATTGACTCGTTGCTGTTCATCAAGTCATTATAGGCTTGTGGGTCGTGTTGACCAATATTTAAACATAAATTTGTAAATGGTGCTTTACTTGTCGTAATTAATGCACATATTGTAGTATCTGGCACTTGTTCATATCCACTTGGGCAATATGTGTCATAGTTTATCTAAAAAAAAAGTTAACAATTCAACCGAATAATATGGGCTCTAATATTATTTTATTACACTAACTTACACTTATACATTTTATAAATTCGACAACACATACGATAATTAGACACTTATAAAATATTTTGGCCATTTTAAAGCCAATTAAAACTACACTTTACGATTTAATCGTTAACTGACCGTTGAGCTGGTCGACTAGTTTATAATTTATTGTACAAACAAAAATACGAAAATCATTCATTGGCACTGTTACATCAATCATTTTACTATAAATATAAACTAAAACTACAATTTTTTTAGATTAAAAACATGATAATAGGTACATTATACATAATTATATTAATCATCAGTTGGTCAAACGGTTTATAAAAATAGGTAATGTACGATTTTCTATATGCAAATATTTGAGTTACTTATTTACATAAAAATCTGGCCACTTACAAGTCTCGCAAAGGACATATGTTTTAATATTCATATGGTTTCGTTAGAATTCCACTACAGTATTATTTACTTGTAAAGAGGTTCGACAGAAGAAACTTACCAAGTAGCTTGGGAAATTATGACCATCAGATACAACAACAGACGACTCTAATTTCAATATATTTAAATACGTTGCTAAGTCAAACAAGCATAAACATAGAATCTGCAGCAGCACTAAGAAATCTTCACGGCACAACAATTGAATGTTTTGTCCGGAATACGCAACACAGGTGTAAATATTGAGTCGTAGAACTCAATAATAATCTTTACTTAGACTGAAAAGCTGAACAACGAGTCAAGAAGACTCTATGAGAACTCCTTAGATAATCCAAGAGAATTCCAGGCAACAACGGAATTTATGAAATTTTTGTAAGGAAGATTCAAATCATTAGAGGCCAATGGCAACCAAAAGCCAATAATGACACTAACAAATCCAACACGAAAAAACAAAAGACAAGTAACTAAGCGGACCTTTTTAACAACAACAAGCATCTGAGTCTACTGAGACGGACATAAAACTAATGAATGAGGAGGTTGTAGTAAATTAAAGTCCAGCGAAAGATCGCAAATTGCGATGCTTCATAAATTATGCAGAAAATGTTTATCAGCAGAGCATTATACAAATTTTTAGCAACGCAACCGGGTCCATTAATAATTTCAACAGTTCTGATCCTATTAACAACAAGTGACGGGCATTTCCTACTCTTCATATCATTAATTAACCCAGGCTCTTAAGTATCATTCATCTCCATAAAGACAGCAAATATTCTCAAGGCGAGGCAAAAACAAGTCAACACCAGAATATCAGGAATAGTAGGAAAGGGAACCCGGAATGTGCAATCACGAAGTCGAACTAACTTTATTCTCAAGGCATCAAAGTTCCTCTGAGTATAAGTTTGAGGTGATGCCACCAACAAATGGATACATTTGCAGTATTTACAACTTTCAGATTCACAATACAACAAGGCCAACAGCATCGAAGTAATAACCGGGGTTGACCATTATTCCTTAATTCTAAAAAGTAACATCATTAAAGGAAGCTCACAAGATCCAATCGCCCAAACTAAAAAAACTAAAACAATTTGTCAACAATTGGATTTATTAGTAAACTATTCGCTGAAACAAAAACGCGACTACCAGAAGGTAAATATATGGTAAACTTACTATTCAAGGTAGCACCAGGTATGCTTGGAGAATTCAGGAAAAATGAAGTAGCACGATTACTACAGGTCGAAAGAAAATTTTTGGGAGATAAACCATCCGCCAAATTATATCAGGAATGCATGGAAGATTATTTAGCACAAGGCCACATGTCATTAGTGAAAAATGGACCAGGTGACTGTCGAACATAACTATATACCACATCATGGAGTAATCAATCGTGAAAGTACTACCACAAAGCGAGAGTACTATTCAATGCATCGAGCAAAATCTTCAGGACTATTTTTGAATGACATAATGATGAACGGTCCTTAAATTAAAAGTGACCTAATTGGAATCATCTTGAGCCGGCAAATACACATATTCGTTCTGACAGCAGATACGGAAAAAATATAATGTTTCGGTAAATTTGGATGCATCATAGTTACTAAATCCTACAACGAATATTGTCTTGCTGTAAGAACATTAATGCAACTGGCAGAAGATGAAAATAACCACTATCCGACAGCAGCAAAAATCATGAAAAGAAATTTTTACGTTGATGATCTATTCACTGAGGGTGACAGAGTTGAAAAGGTTGTAGCCATTCAACCACAGATGGCAAGACTAGCACGGAGTGGAGAATTTACATTACACAAAAGAGCATCAAATTCAGCTAAAATTCTAAGTAACGTTCCTGAGTATCTACGAGGCGAGCAAAAGGGATGGTTAATCTAAAAATCAACCACATCATAAAAACACTAGGGATTCTTTAGAATCCTGAAGACGACACTTTTGAATTTGACCTGCCAGACTAAATATTTCAAATTAGGCACCAACGAAACGTATACTATTGTCCGACTCGTCAAAGTTATTTTATCCTATCTGCTGGTTAGCATCAATCAAGATAACAGCAAAGCTTTTAATGCAGAAAGCCTGGAGAGGTAATATACAGTGAGCTGACAATCTATACTAGAAACAATAGGACAACAAATGAAAAACATATAAGATAGAGTTAGAGGAAAGATAGGTTAAAACAACAAGCATATGCAGCAGTGGTTTATTTAAGAACAAGAATACATTCGAGCAAGTTGCAACCAGTTGGCGGGTAGCAAAAACTAGAGTTGCTCCAATCAAAATAAAACTTACCAGAGCTAAATGCAGCGCATCTGTTATCCAGGCTTCTAGCGTATGCCAAAACACCATGAAATTGCTAGATGTAAAGATGTTTGCTTGGACGGACTTCATTAAAGTTTTAAGCTGGATGAGTGTTGACTTCAAAAAACTAGAAACCTTTGTAGCCAGTCGAGTATCTCACAAGGCTCGATTTGGATCATTATATGTGAACATCCACATATAATCCATCCACATATAATGATGAAGGTGACCTCGACCATGATAATGCAGAAGATATCACTGAACATGCTACATGAGTTAATTGATAAAATTTCAAACATTCATATGTTGAAGCATATATTTGTGTACTGCCAAAGGTTCATAAAATACCATTGAACTGAAAAAGCTCGCGGAAGCTCAATTAATTAAAATTGAACAACGTTCGATACTTCCGTAAAGAACTTCAGGCATTGATGAGAGGAACATCATTGAATAAGAAATCCAAAATATCGGTTTTAAATCCAGTCTTCAGCAAGGATATGGCGTATTATGATTACACTGACGTTTACATAAAACAAAACTACCAATGAATTAGAAGCAGTCTATTGTTATACCGAAGGAAAGCTGAATCAGCAAACGTGTAATTGGATAAATGAAGATACCTTGCGGTATTTATGTGCAAAAGCAAAGGCAAAATGACAAATCATTAAATTTCGCAAGCATGGTGGACGAAATACTGCTAAAATATTATGGAGAGCGAGATCGGAAATATGACATAGTTTTACATTTTATATAGCCACCGTAAGAGCTAACTTAGAAACTGATGCTATAATCCTTATGTCGTCTGCATAAAGAACACATTGGTCAAATTAAAACAATTAGTCACATCATTAATAAACATTGTAAACATAAAACGGCAGAACTACAATTACTTGACCAGAATGAAATCACACTTTGTTCACCTTTATTTCACTATTCCAGATTTTTTCTGTTTTCTTTCAAAAACATTTGAACACATTTGTAACATTTGTTGAGTTGTTCTAGCGAGGTATATGGTGACAAGGTTGGTGGCAAGATCGACCATGCCAGTTTTTTTTTGTAAACGATGTAACTCAGATAATAATGACAGCATATAAGAAATGTCCAAAATAATGATTGTTTTGTTGAATAAGAATTTTGCGAAGACCATGCGTGACGGTTATGAACTCCAGTGAGGTGTCTACTGTTGCATACCAACATTTACAGGTCACTTGACAATTGAAACTTTTTTCTCATCTCTTGACAGATTAACATCGACTACCCAGACACCCTGTATAAACATTCATATACGAGGTATCAATAAAAAAAAAAATTATTGAAAATGTAAATAAAAATAAAATTTGAATACGTGTTTAATTAATGTTAGTATTTTTAATTTTTATGAAAATCAATCATCAATTCGAACATAAATTCAAAAATTTCAGAAAGATTGATACATTTTTGAAATATACAAATTAATTAAATTTCATGTTTGAAATAAAATTTGATTTGATTCAATTACTATATTTGGCAATAAATATTAAATATAATTTTTACCTTTCTATATTTGCACCTACTACTAATTATCACCTATATATAAATCACACCATATAATCATCCAATATGGCTTTGGTTTATTACATTATATTTATTTATAATTTAATTATTAATCAAAATCTATATACAAATGTACAGAATCCAACTAATGCATATATTATATACATAAACATATATATATATATACATACATAATCAGGTTACCAAAAATAACACAGCTTATCTATCGAACTTCATCAAAATGTGATTTACGATTAGGATTTTATTATTTATGTTGGCTTCATCTCTTACATATTATATAACAATATATCTCTTATCTTGCGATAATAGAACGACCCACCACGGCCTAACTTATTGTTGGGATATTGTTATAGTAGAAAACATAAAAAAAATTGAAAAAATTCACCAAACACACATATACAGAATCATATAAAAAATGGTTAAAGTATCAGATTCATTTTCTTTGTGACATTTTAAATCTTTATCTGTTAGTTGTATGCGTGTGTGTGTGAAGCATACGAAGGATATTTATTAAGATGGTTTATGGCCAATCATTACTATAATGATTTTATTTCTGTCTTAAAAACCAAAATTTTTTGTTGATATTAATATTGAACAATGGTTTTGGTTTATATTATGATTCTAGTCTTTTAACGAAAGAGAACGGAAGCAAAAAATTTCAACTTTGTTATCAATTATTTTACGTTGCTATAATTTTACGTTTTCATGTTTGTATAAAACAACTATCAACCGCAAGTATTGACTGATTCTAATAAAAAGCCTCGATAACAGCATCGTCAATGTGCATAAATAGATTTATCTCTAGGTTGAATTTCTTTTGGCCGCATTCAACTTTCGCATTCTCAATGATAAACAAAATCATTTGATTATTTGATGAATGATAGTCCAACTATTTCATACTCTTGTATTGTGACCTCATTATCTCATTATCTGTGTCAATGACACTTACCGAAAAGGAAATTTGGTCGGAATATTTGGAACAAAATATAATATCGTTTAAAAATATTAAATTGATTAAAATATTGTATGATTAAAATTTAATTGCTTTAAAATTAAATCAAATTAGGAACAGAAAGATTAAAACGATCACGAAATAATTTAAGATTCTTCCTGTTTATTATTTTCTTGTTTGTTGCACAATACAAGTTGATTTTAAATTATTGGCGAGTTGACTGTCCAAAATGTACATTTTCTTATTTTTTTATCGATTACGTCAGCTGATTTTTCAAACTTTCTCTGCTCGTCCTCGGTGAAACGCGGTTTTAAACATCGTGATGCACCATTACAACCAATCTGGCATGGTAGTGATAAAAAAATATTCTTATCAATATTTGCCACACCTTTGGCCAAAATTGTTACCGAAAATATTTCATTTCTATTGTGTAAAATGGAATGTACTATGGCGGCCACACAAAAGGCTGGCGCCCATGTACTACCTCCTTTCAAAATTGATATTTTATGCGGTACACTCATTAATTCTTTTTGTACCTCATACGATTTATCCGTATCACTTAATGTACCAAAGTGGGGATTAACATCGCGAATCCGAGTACCTGCCACATTAATACTTGACCACAATGGTACACCCGAATCACCATATTCACCCACAATCCAACCGCTCAATATATCCGCGTTCACGTTTAAATGTTGAGCCAAAACGAAATGAAATGATTTTGAATATAAATTAGTCGCACCAAAAATACGATTAGCCGGAAATTTGCTCATCTTCCACGCAAAATACGTCATTATTTCGATTGGACATGACACCATAATAATTATACAATCGGGACAATATTTTACAATGTGCGGTATAATAGCACGTAAGACTTCCACATTTCTTTGTACCACATCAAGTTTGGTTTCGCTGGGTAAAATACGAACACCTGCCGCCATAATACATACTTGTGAATTACTAATTTTTGAAAAATCAGTAGATGTTCCCTCAATAATTGCATTATCGTAATACGTGCTACATGGTTCCAAATCTTTAATAATGCCTTTTAGTGAATCTTCAATTTGATCGATGAACACAATATGATTACTAATGCGGCGCAAAAGTAAAATATATCCGATTGCAGTACCAACTTCACCGGTGCCAACTATTGTTACTTTGCGATTTGGAGCTATAATTGGTTGAACCAGTGTTAGTTTGCGTGGAATTGCCTGCATTTCGTTTTATATTTTTAGTTTACGCTGTGTGTCCGTTTAAGTTCAAAATTCTTATATTGTTTAGTTATTGGATGGCCAACTTTGTTACTTTAAATGAATGTCAAATAATAAAAAAGTAATAAATAATTTTTACAGCATTTTTTATATTAGGATAGAGATTGCAAATTTGTAAGTGCTTACGTTTAATTAATTTAATTTATGTATGAGTGAATATCTTTCGGATATTCACTCATACATAAGTATGAGTGAACACTGCCGTACTACAGATGTTTACCTTATCGACATTTTTGGTCAAATTGAGTGGTATATGCAAATCGATAGATATTAATACGCTTTATCACTATAATTTATAAAAAATTTAAAATATACTCAATAATTTGTATTTAACCAAAATGTTTTTCTTTCTAACATTTTACAACAATTTGGATGATCTATTGGGATCCATACTTGACCATGACGTATGAATAGTGATGAATGGTGACTTTAATGCTATAGCAAAAATCACACTGACTTATGTGAAAACATAGGTCCGTACTCCTGATACGATATCGCGACTGATAATGAAGAAAGAATGACTTAGCGGACGCTCATGACCTCATTGTGGCTACCACATTCTTTCCTCATTAAAATGTTTACTTGGAAATTATGGAAATTATGTAATGTAATTACATTACAAATCGTGCAGTCAACAACTCAAAATCATACCATACTGTATGATCTAACTTTAAACAGTTATTCAAAAGCTCCCGATATTATCGGAATCAGCGAAACTTGGATAAGTAAGTCTGAAAATAAATTTTGGAATTTCAACAACTTCATGTTTTTTCAAAGTATACGCCAAGATAAGATCGGAGGTAGTGTTAGTGTTTTTGTTAATAATAAATTTCTAGCATAGGAACAGTTAAATACTTGATTATTTTAATTATCTAGCCCACTGATATTCTTCTGGAAACTTTGGATGACATAACTAACAAATATTTAAATTATTTAAATTATTTTGTCTCATTTGACAGCAACACTATTGGTTTTGCACAGTTACTGATTAGTAGTGGATACTTTATTTTGAATAAAAGGGAAGCTGCATACGATACTAGATTATCCAATACTATTGCTAAGTGTATTGATTATGCAATCACGGATTCTGTTTACAAACAATTCTCTGTTGGTTTATTGACGTTTGTTATTCTGATCATAGATTGATCATGTTAGATGTATATTTATCGAGTATATACCAAAAACTAAAATGAAAGTGAACGCAATAAATAAATTAAATTACAATGGTATTCTAAGTACGTTGGCTAGTATTCCAACAGCTGATCTATTCAACGCATGCTGCAATGAAAGCTAACGCAAAAAAGATTAAACTAACTCGTTCATTTGTAAAGCCTTATATATAATAAAAAGAAAATATTGTTAGACTTTGATTAGACCATATTTGTAAATCGCATTAAATACTTTTGAAAAACAAGCTAAATTAAGACTGTGATCTTATGGGAATCAGCAAAAATTCTCAGATGATTAGAAAACCACTTTCGAAGATTAAGGCTATACGATTTTAAGTGACTTAATACATCTCTCCTAATTTTGTGAGCATGCTTTAAGGTATGTGAACCTGACATGAAGTCATCTACATAGAAATCATGCAATAATTTTTCTGCTTCTAATGGATTAGTTTGTATCATACTGTTGCCGATTGTGTGAAGCGCTTTTGTAGCTAAGTATAGCTGGTATCTCCATATGATTGAGATTCAAATATTCTTCCAAAAAATAATGGTATACTGCTTTGAATTCTGGCTCTCGTTGGAATTTTCTTTCGACTGCTTATAATCTGACAATGGCTCCTATGATAGTGGTTTTAGTTTGTGTTTGATTTGACTTGAATGGAAGTTTTATTATAAATTGGCATTTTCGGAACGGGTGAAATTTCTCAATATTTCCTTAAAGAGCTATAAATATCAAATTCACAATGGTAGTTTTTGGGTTTTGATCATCTGTAATAAATGAACCTATGACAATCCAACCAAAAATTGTATTTTGCGCTACTAGGTCTGTTTTCTGGGCTGTAATTTTTCTTGTCGTTAATAATTTAAAGAAATGATCACTTTCTATCAAAAGATCGATTGGGTTTGGTTGATTAAATTTGAGACCAGCTTATGGTAGGTATTCTACATGGTGACAAAGCTCCTGATCAATCTATATGTTTGGTTGATAAGATGTTAATATAGAAACGCTAAGACATTCAATGTTCAAAATGGTTTGGTTAAAACGAGATGATGTCTCCTCTTTCGGGATAAGTGGAAAAGTTAAATCAAAGCTTCAGTACCAAATGAAACCTCGGAACCTGAATCGTGCTACACAATTACTATTCACCTGTACTATCTTTAATTTTAATCAGTGCTATAATAAAGTTCCATCTGGATGTGCTTCTTGTTTGGTAAACACTTGCGCAATTTATTCTGACTTTTAATGTTGTTGATGATGATCGCTTTGCTAAAAAATCGTAAAATCTTGCAAAGTTGGAAACTCATTATCAGTGGTCAACCATTTCCATTGTTGCTTTGATTCTACGTCGAGCTTATTGAATACCAAATAGATAAGCCACACATCTCTTGATTCTACTAGCACCAAGAGCCCTTAAGGTATTCTAGCCCCGTGTCGCTTCATCTGATGTATCTAGACATTTACGAATATTGATAGCATGTGCTTGGTTGATTTGTGATTGATCCATAAACAACTTGATGAAATAATTGGCCGTTATACTTTTACGATGAAATCTTTTACACAACTTTTGGTAGGCTTTAATATATTTGGCTTCAGAGATTGAAAAGTGCCTAACTAAACTGCTAGCATAGCCTTTTAATAATACTTTTAAATATTGAAGCTTTTGGGCTGGTGATAACGATGAACGGGAATGTCAAAACGGTCAATGAAACTTTGCCATTCTCGAAAGTCACCAGAAAAATTGGGTAAATTATACTATACTAGTTCAATTGGTTCAACTGTGGCGTTTATGGATTCACTTAACTGCATTGTGAAATTTAAGTGCAACCACGTGTTTAATTTAGCAATCACATGATAATATTGATCTTTAATTTCTTCTGCATCTGATTGTTGAGAATTATCTAAGAAGATCTTTAGTACATTAAAAACGTTCCTTAACCTCTTCTTCAGATACTTGGGTGAAAATTGTAATGGAACATTTTTTTGTTTCGTTAATAGCTCCTTTATAATAGTAATACGTTTAATTAAAGCCTTCATTGGCGAATAATTTAAATTATGGTATAAATATTTGCCACGCCTTTGTATACAAGTCTTACCGAGAATATTTCATTTCTTTTGTGTATAGCTGAATAAACTTTTGCGGCTATACAAAAAGATGGCGCCCATAAACTTAAAGTGCACCACTTAAAGTATCAAATTGTGGATTAATATGATTCACCAACCACAACGGTATACCCGAATCACAATATTCACCCACAATCCAACCGCTTAATCTGCGTTTTAGCGTTTAAATGTTGTGACAAAATGAGATAAAGTGGGGCTTAAATTTGGAATCATTATAGAATAGCTTTGTAGACACTTTGTCTTATACATTAAAATATTTTTGTTTTAAATAGACACAGTGTTTAAAATTACATAGTTTTTAAAATCTTCAGTGAATATGGAAAAATCCTAAAGTCATTGGTTACTTTCCAATTTATTATGTTACTAGCTACACCAGAGTGTGCACCGAAATTCGCTCTTGATGATCCAAGCATAGTAGGTGGCCAATTGTAACACGGTTTATATTGTTTTTAACAGCTTTACTTGACCATTCGAATATTTTAAACAAACATAAAATATAAATAATTTAAAAACAACCTCGACGATATTTCTAAAACTCATAAAATGAAAGCAAACATGTTAAACAATAAATAATGGGAAAAGCACATTATGTAGCAACAACGATAGGTGTATATATGTATACACACACAGTGCTACTAAATTCGTATACATATATACATGCCCCTTGAATAACATAATATTATCATATTTCAGTCAGTTTTATGTTACAATTTTATTTTTATTTTATGTGCGCCACCAAAAAAAAAAAAAAAAAACGCAACATGATTCATTATCTCAAACAACATTGTGTGCTGTATAAATGTATATAAATATATAATATAGAGTACCTACCAACAACACCAAAAATACGACTAAATAAAATAAAAGAAAGCAAAAGCTCTCATTTCAAATAAATCCCTCACTAACGCAAAAAATAAAAGCTTAACATTTTAACATTTAACAACTTTTTTGTGTTTATTTTCGTTTCAAGTGGTATTTTTAGTTTCGTTATTTGTTTGTATATATCTGTGCTAAGATGTTTAGTGTACGTTATTTTACCGCAACGTTCACACAAAACGATGATGATGTTATATACGAAATAAACATTTTAAGACCTATATATAGAGAACGAACAAAAAAAACATTTACTAATTAATTCCACTTACTTTAATCCTGGCAAAATAATAAAAATTAATTAAAGGCGAAACAGGAATCGAGGCTCACAAATTAATTTGAAACTGAAATTCAATTATAGATTTTTCATTTTTCCAATTGACTGATAATTGTTTATTCAACTTGCTCTCGCTCTTTTTTTGGCGAAAATAATATTGTTTAACAAATTATTTCTCACACCGTTGCCGTTTTTATAATTTTTTTTTTATGCTTTAAGCCTTTTTTTCACCTTGTTGGCGAAATTTGTTGTAGCATCGCGGGCTGATAAAATTGTGTATCGATTTTTATAATGAACGGTGTGTGTTTGGTAGAAAAATTGTGTGAGCTTTTAATTTAATTTTTTTAAAAATATGTTATCGAAGTTAAACATTGTGACTCAATAATTAAATTAATTTTTTTAATACTTTATATTTAATTATTTTAATGATGTTTATTAATGATGATAGTCTCATCAAGTATTCATCAAATGTGTGTAAAAATAGTACCTGAAAGTTATGTTAGTTATAAACATAACTTTCAGGAGTGGAAGTAAGAAATAGAACTTATAATTCTTAAATGAAGATTACCATGGTTGCGCTTTCAGCACTTTGTCTTAAAAACATTTTCAGATCTATTTTCTATAGGTACAACCCCAAAATTGAAAACAATAGGTCCATAGTGGTCTTTGAAAGGGTGCATATTAATTCTAGTGCATATTAGAGTTTAAATAAGAATCCGATCGGAACTATAAGTACAACACCTTTTATTCCTTCCTTTGCCACTAAGAACGGCGATATAGCTCTAATATCTCAAGTGGTAAATACTGAAAATCAAATATTACTACCAGTAATAATAGCGATTAATAAATGTCGTGTGGGTTATGCGGGCCATCAAAAAGATTATCAAAATTAGACGTCATGAAATGACGAACTGTGGAACAACAGTTGCGATAGCGGGTGTTTTTTTTTATTGTTATTGTTTCATCTACATAGTTGCATATTTTATCATGAATGAGCACATGCTTAAGAAGGAATATGCAGCATAGCTGAAAAAGTCAAACTGTCAAATTCTTTGTTCGAAAAGATTTGTTTCTAAATTATTTTGATGTCCAATTCTTGTTTATTTAACGTGCTCCGATAGGTATTTTCCGAGTAACTTTTCCTCTCCGTATTTATATCTAATGGTTTTGGTTTCTTTTAGGCTTAATCGGCTTCTCTTTTGTAACCTTAGTGTTTTGAAGAAATTGGTACTTAGAATGCACCTTTTAAACTTTATTGTTCTTTGGCTACTTCACTTGCTCTATATAATTTGCAGGGTGGTGTCCTTTACAGTTTATACATATTGTAGGGTTGTTCCTACTTTTTGTATACTATCTTGCATTGTGGTTCCAGCCACATTTTACTCATCTAGGTTCCCATCTGCAATTTTCCGCGTGTGGTTTAATCTTTGACAATTTTCACTCTCGGTTATTCGAGTAATCTATATAACTTTAAATGTTCGTAACTTTGCTTTATTTTAAGCTGGACAATTAAGCTTTTATGACATCCATATGAATAGTTCCTTATCTAAATGTTTATTTATTTATTTTTGTACTTTGGCGACAAAGAACTAAAGCATAAGCAATTACATTTTACAAGAAATTAAAAAAAAATTAAAACAAAAAAGTTTCAAAAAAACTCAACTATGGCTTTGTATTCCAGATTTACCAAAAATTACTAACGTTTTTTCATCTCTAATTTCTGTATCTATGTTACCCGGTATAGAACATGGTATAGACTATAGTGTAGGATTTTTTTCGTATAGACACAATGGTTAGTTGCGCGTTTTATCGTTTTATCGGATTCTGGTATATTTATTTTCCACACATTATTGTTTAGTGGTACTACTCTATACCCCTTATTGGTCATATAATCGCTGAAAATCTAATTTATATACACTTTGACACAAAACTTTAAAATTAATACAAATCCGATATTTAAAAAATGGATTTAACATTACAAGTCAATTGAATTTACCGGTTTATGATAAATACGTCATGTAATCGCCGAAAATCTAATTTATATACACTTTATTTGACCCAAAACTTAAAATTAATTTAAATTTAATTTTAACAAAATTGATTAAACATTACAAACCAATTGAATTCACCGTTTTATGGCCTTTCCTTCAGTGAAGATATCATTTAGTTTAAAAAAATATGCTGTACAAAAAACGGTAAGGAATAATAAACTTCCTTACAAATTTAAAGGACAAATTTTTCAATTTTTATAAGATTTAAGAAGATTGGAGAATTTTAGACTTTCTAAACTTTATTCATACTACAATTAACTAGTTCAAGTATCTAGTATGTACTTCAATTATCTAGTCACATAGTTTCATCGTTATTGCATGATTTTTGTTTCTAAAATGTTTATTTAAAGTAATGCAAGTGTTCGGCATTATCGGCTACCTTAAAGCCATTGCCGCACATGTAGCAGAAACGAAACGAACGATTCGTTCGTAGTTTTGGTTTCGTCGCCACATGAGGAACACAAATACGAATGATTTTACAACAACAACAACGTCAGCGCCCATATAGAGTCGAGATTCGCTACGTCAGAACAAGTTGATGTGCTTTGCCATAGTGAAGTTCGATTGTTGTACGATAAAAATTCTGTAAATGCATATAGCACCAAAATATTTAACTAAACCTAGAACACGAATGTTGAGTTTAATAATGGAAATACAATTGTATGTGTTTGTCTGATTTTCTCCCGGGGTGTCGGTTTTGTCGCACTTCCAATAGCACAATAGCTATGATTTTAATACCAGCGACGATTCACTTTTATCGGAATACAGCTATTATGGTAGAAATTTCAGTTCGAAATTTTATTATCCTTTGAAAAATGTTTAGAGAAACGGTGATAAGAACAAGAACAAAAGGGTCAAAACGATCACGAAATAATTTAAGATTCTGCCAGTTTATTATTATATTGTTTGTTACACGACACAAGTTCATTTTAAATTATTGGCGAATTGACAGTCCAAAATGTACATTTTCTTATTTTTTTATCGATTACGTCTGCTGATTTTTCAAATTTTTTCTGCTCGTCCTCAGTAAAACGCGGTTTCAAACATCGTGAGGCACCATTACAACCAATCTGGCATGGTAGTGATAAAAAAATATTCTTATCAATATTTGCCACACCTTTGGCCAAAATTGTTACCGAAAATATTTCATTTCTATTGTGTAAAATGGAATGTACTATGGCGGCCACACAAAAGGCTGGCGCCCATGTACTACCTCCTTTCAAAATTGATATTTTATGCGGTACACTCATTAATTCTTTTTGTACCTCATACGATTTATCCTCATCACTTAATGTACCAAAATGGGGATTAACATCGCGTACCCGAGTACCTGCCACATTAATACCTGACCACAATGGTACTCCCGAATCACCATATTCACCCACAATCCAACCGCTCAATATATCCGCGTTCACGTTTAAATGTTGTGCCAAAACGAGATGAAATGATTTTGAATACAAATTAGTCGCACCAAAAACACGATTAGCCGGAAATTTGCTCATTTTCCACGCAAAATACGTCATTATTTCAATTGGAAATGACACCATAATAATTATACAATCAGGACAATATTTTACAATGTGCGGTATAAAAGCACGTAAGACTTCCACATTTCTTTGTACCACATCAAGTTTGGTTTCGCTGGGTAAAATACGAACACCTGCTGCCATAATACATACTTGAGAATCACTTATTTTTGAAAAATCAGTACATGTTCCTTCAATAATTGCATTATCGTAATACGAGCTACATGGTTCCAAATCTTTAATGAGGCTTTTTAGTGAATCTTCACTTCGATTGATGAACACAATATGATTACTAATGCGGCGCAAAAGTAAAATATATCCGATTGCAGTACCAACTTCACCGGTGCCAACTATTGTTACTTTGCGACTTGGAGCTAAAATTGGTTGGACCAGTGTTAGTTTGCGTGGAATTGCCTTCATTTCGTTTTATATTTTCAGTTTACGTCAAAATTCTTATATTGTTTAGTTATTGAATGGCCAACTTTGTTACTTTAAATGGATGTTAAATAATAAAAAATATTTATTAATTTTTACAGCATTTTTATTATTTCTCTAAACTAAGTTCCTACAGCTGTATCACTATAACCATAAAATTATACTTTTTATGAGTTTTCGATCTCTATACTAGAAGTAATCATTTAGTTTTAGATATCAGTGAGGCATATAAATACAAATTATTTTATACATTTTTAAAGAATTAAAAAAAAAAATATCGACGGGTTAAAGACAATTATGTCTTATAGATATAAATCTTATAGATTTTATTGAAAAATAATTGTGTGTTTGCTTATTAAAGTAAGGTTTAAATTTTGCCCTTTCGTCAAATCAGCAACTAAGTGTGTGTCTACCGAACTAAGATCGAATTATTTATGACTTACGTAATGCTGCACTTCTTATTTGGTGATTTGATATTTTTTGGGACATTTGATTATAATATAAGGAAGCTTAAAAGAGCTTACAGGGAAGGTGTTAGGTATATTTTTGGATTAAAAAATATGATCATATTTCTAATTTCAAACTAATTATTTTGGGTTGTGAACTTAGGAATATTATGATTTTAGTCCAGATAACGTCTATGTGAAATTTAAGGGAGCACGACCTTCGAGACCCGGGGTACTTACTTTACCACCTATAATAAGCAAAATCGCTTTGGTTCCTCATTCTTTGTTTGTGGTGTCAGTTTGTGGAATTGTTTGCCTATGCTCGATAGGAATTTTTATACGATTGCGAGTTTTAGGATAAACTGTTTTAATTAATATTTTAACTATTTTAACTATTTTAATTATTATCTATTCAGCAATTATTTTTAAAATTTATCTAAAACTAAATTAATACCCTAAAACAGTTGCAAATTGTAAAATTAAAAAATAATCACTTTTAATACTTACTTTTAATACAGCTTTAGTTGTAATATTTAATTATTTAATTTAAAATGTATCCAACAATACGTAATTATATATTTTTAAGTAAAAACTTGTAACAAAATAATACTCATTATCACATTAAAAAAAATAACTTCAACAACGGCGTCCTATATTGAAATCAAACAAACACACAATTGCTCTTAACTAGCGTTCTATTCAAAATGATGCCGAATCAAATTTTAAAATAAAAACCAAATTGTTATTATAACTTTATATTTTCGTTCAATATTTGTGATATTCAAAATATTTAGTTAGAATCACCTTTTTAATTTGTGATTATAACAAACGGTTTCATAATATTGACTAAATTTTTTTTCGTTTTTAATACTTCGCAAATATTCGTAAAAATATATTTTTCTTAACACGGGGTCTACACTATGCAAAATCATTGAGATTTTACCGTAAATTTTACTAAACATTATGTGATATTCACGAAAAATTAATGGAAATCATTACTAATCTAATGAATTCAATAAATAGTTTTGTAATTTTACTAAATAATTCGTGATAAACACTGTCTTATGTTCAATGTAAAGTATTTCTTAGGATTATTTATAATTATGGTTTTGATTTTTCGGAATATTATTATTCTAATAGAAAGCCTAAGTTTTGGAGGGCCGTTACCCTTTTGTAGATATCGTTTGTAGATCATTCAAAGTTAACATTTCATAATCTACATATTCCTATAAGTGGTACAGAAAATTTTCCTTGTACTCCGAAACTTAGTAACTCTTAGTAAGAATTTTAGATGCCCTTTGATTTATGTAGGTTAAACATAAAAATTGATCTTGTTTATCGTTTCTCTCTTATGAAGTGAAGAAGTATATCTCTAAAAGACAAAAAATGTGATGGTTTCCTCCTTTCTGTATATAAAAATCATATACCCCCGATCCAACAATTGGAAAGATAAATTGACATGTATGTTTTTTGATTTTTTTATCTGATGGGTTGCAATTTTATTCAATTATAAATATGTAACCGAAAAAATAGCTGGCTAGCGATGCAATTACATAATCAAAATATTCTCACAGTCGAATTAAAAACATTGACTTTTAGACACATCACTAATTAGAAGTAGGTAGATAATTCGAAAGAGTCTTTAAAGTAGAGTCTTAGGATAAAGAGTTATAATAACACAAACGATTCGCGCAATAAATATTATTTTTAAATAGTTTCGGCATCTAATTATTGACATAAAATAGACAATAATAATACAATTTCTCCGAAATAGCTTTTGTAACATATGATTTTCATTAAAGGGTTTTTGTTAAATTTTTTGCTAATAAAATTTTGTGCAAATTACAAAAATGTGTGCTTGAGTTTCACAAACTTGAAAATTTTATGAAATTCATATGAATTTATTTATGGTTCACACAAAAACTGAAAAGGATTGAATAATGTTTAATAAACCCGATTTTATGAAATTCATAATTCACAAAATAGATACAAAAACATTTTTTGTGAATATCAGCAAAAAAATTGTAAATCTCATGAAATATTTGTTGAATTACACAAAAATCGTTTAATCGAAATCATTTTGTGATTTTAAACAGATTATTTTTTTCCGTCTGGGTGGTCCATTATTAAGACAAAAAGCGCTTGAAATTAGAAAATCATTCCTCTTAATAGTGGTAGTTATGAGGAATTTAAAATTCCTCATAATGTAGTTTTATGAACTATCAGTGGAGAAAGAACTACTGCCAGCTCTATCACATGTGCAAATTGGAAAGATAAAATCTTACTCGAGTTAATAAAAAATTACAGACCATGAAACATATTTGATTGTGATGAGACGGTACTGTTTTTCAGTACCTAATAAGACTTCAACTTTTAATCACAATTTATCCACAATTTTAACAATTTTGTTTCATTTTCTATAATTCGAATTTTCCCAAAATCCTTTTATTTTTGGATTCCCATTCTTTAAACGTAACACATAATTACGGCCAAGGTAGATCAAATAATTCAGTATCACTCGTTGTTTGTTAAAGACGGTTTAAAAATATGGTTTATGTTTTAATGTTTTTCAATCGTAATTTTTTTTGACAATGTCAAGCAGACAGTCATTCAAATTTGAGAAATGGGTTATTATATTTGATCATTTATATTTTGGCTGTTTTAATATCTAACAACAGCACTTAAAATTTAAAAAAATCTTTAAAATTTCTAATAGTAGTCTTATTATTAAATCTCGCCTGTACTATATATATATCACAAAATGTATATTTTGTTATTTGGTTTACAAATCGGTTACCGCCTATATATACGTTAAGTTTAGTTTGAACTCAACGCACAAGAGAGCATATTGAGATGTGTAAAAGTATTATGAAGAATGAACGTCTAAACCCAACGTTAATGCCATACATTCAAAAACCTGAAACATAACTTTCTTAACGTTTTTATGACTTAATTAAAATGTTACAGTACCATAAATCCCACCGGTAAACCATAAACTCAGTTCAATGATATGAAAGACAAATTTTAAACTTAATAAAAAAATTATAAAATTAAATTTTTAATTTGTATACATAAAAGATTATTGAGTTAAAATTAACTTTTCGTTTATATAAAAGAAAATTTTAAAATAACAATAATAACAAGGATGAGAAGAAAAACGAAGGCAAAAAAAATTATATTTATAATAGAAAATCAATAAAAATCAAATTAAATATTTATTATGAAAATGTATAGATAAATGTATTTATGATTATTTACTACCATATAACGTTATTTAATAGTTTTTGTCTTGTCATGCGATTTAATGTAATTTTCATAATAATTTTAAATATAGAAAAGATTTTATTTTTTTTTTAGTAATGTTTACTCCTATTCGGTTACATTTTTAATTTACTATTAATTATAAAATGAAACGAAGTTCTTCGTAAGTTTGTGAATAATATGACTTTATTGAATCGATAAATATAGTTTTTTGATCGATGTCGAGTGTTATTCAACTGACAGACTATATATATTATTTATAAAAAAATTAATTAAACGAGTTTAACTAAAACACCATTCGATGACAGACATGCCTTTTCATACCTTTCATAATTGAAATATGGGCTAGTTTATAGAACATGTAAAATTGATGGTATATATTGAAAAAAGAAACAATAATTATAGGCCGCATATCTAATTTTTATTGCAATATTCAAGGTAATCTATATATTTAATCGGCATTTATTTATAGTAATCAAGTTATATAAAATAAAAATGGTATGGTATTCTGTAATTTCATTTTCGTCTAGTTTGTTCATTACGTCATCTTCATGTCAAAATTTGACTAAACTGAGTCTACTTTAAATAGGAAAATAAACATAATTTACATATTCTAAACCAATCATTTGCCAGTCAATTATTTCTTCCTTACCAAAATCTACACTATTTTCTTCTGTGTTATCTACTAGTAACGTTAACGTTAAAACATTTTCTGGGTGAACTGTCTCTTTATGATTTTTGATTTGCCTAGGTCCATTTGTCGAGCCACAGTGATATCGCTCTTTACACTTACCGATTGTGAAACGACATTCACTTTCCTTTCGTCTCATTAAAAAAAAAATCGTAGGCGATATTTGTACTGCAATGTAGTAAGATGGTTGTTTAGTCCTCCTTTTGCTCTTTAACTCTACAAAAAACATTTTAATGGTTCTTAATTAAGACGATAGGTAAGTATAAATTTAGGTTCTTCGAGGTCGTTAAAAAGCATTATTAAAGCTGTCACATTGATAAAAATCCCGTTTTATAACGGTAAAAGGTATTTTTCAACTCCCATCCACATTTGTTTTGTTAAATTTTCCACATTCTTTAAAATTTTCTCTTGGTGCTTCATTTCCAAGCCAAAACCAGCTTGAAACATTCATGGACAGGAGCCAATTTTTTAAAATTTTGAATTAAATAAATCAAGCAAATCGGTAACTTATGATAATGTTCAAGTCTTATTAAATAAAAACTAATCTTACGTGAATATTAAATAATTGTATTAATATATTAGCCTGTTTAAGTGAAATCACTTATATTACCCATTCTGTTTTAATAATTTAATAAGATGATGAGTGTCACTAAATACGTACAATTTTTTATTTTTATTTCAAGTTCAAATTTAACAAATTATAAATTTATTAATTAAATTTATAAAATTTAACAAATTAAGAAAAGACCATTTGAAAATCATTTGATAACGTTAAGAATAGATTAAAATATAAAAAAATGATCCAGTTAGAATCAAAAATAAAAGTATGTAACGGTTACCGATGGAATAAAAATTTAAAAGAATTTTTTGGTTTACTGTACAAAGTACAAAAAATATTTTCCAACTACAAAGAAAGATTTCATTGCATAGAAAGTCTACTTGATTTTTTTTCTCTTTCATTGGTGAATGCACATTTTACAAACCTTCATTACAGTAACCACGAAAAATGGTTTCCTTTTTTTATTTTTACTTTCTCTATTATTATTTCTATATATGTTTTTTTTTTTTTTTGCTGGTGGGCTATTTTTATTATATCTTAATCTATGCCTTATTGTATTAAAAAGTAGTATTGTCATAGATACATGGTTGTTCAAGTTTTGCTATACAATTTATGGACAGTATTACAATAACAATTTCCCTTAAAGATATACGGATTCAACGATTTCAAGTTTTGATATAGAAAATTTTGGTTTATGAAATTGGAACTTGTGTTGTCTGCGCTTAAAGCTGGAGATTATCTCTAGAGGATAACCTATCGAATTGAAGGATTTTTTGAAGAAAAATGTATTTACTATACAAAAAAATTCACTGTCAAGGTTATTGATAAGTAACAACAACAAAATCAATGAAGAAGGCCAGAACAATGTCAAAATTAAACAAATTAAATTAGGGTCTGATAGTAATGAAAAAAGTACTGCTGTGTGCAGTGATAATACCAAACCTGTAAATATATTTGAAGAAGAGACGGTAGATTGTCAGATTGAGACGATTATACAGAAATGAACGTTTCAATAATTGATTTGGATCCTGCAAACTGGTTAAATATTTTGACTGATAACGCGACATTAAAACATGTATAGGGGTCAAGGTACGATATTGGTGAGAATATGAAAGGTAAACATGTCGGTGTTCATCGATAAAAATATCAAATATAAACTCAAGCATTTTAGTCCCTTGGTCATACAATTTAATAAATCAAGCTTTAAAAGATGCAGCTTAATTAAATATTGAACTTTTTTGGTACCGTCCAGGCACTCATTATTTTTTTCTCTACATCTTCATGCAGATGGTCAAAATTGCTAAATTATATATTTGGTGTTACACTTAAGCCTGTCTGTAACACTACAGATTGGAAAGCAAAATACCATTAAACAACTTGGTTTTTAAATTGGTGAAATCTACGATACGCTTATCGATCTGGCGTGCATGGAAATAAAATAAAAGTTGACGCCAAAACGTTAATCGTTATTAAGTATTAAAATCAAGAAATTATAATTTTGTTTGCACTACATCTCTTTGGTATAATTTAATAACAGAAATTAACCGAGTAAATCTCTTAATATATGCGGCAGCTGAAACAATTAAAACTATAATCTGTTAATTCAACACCCTTAGAACTGATTTGGAATACCATAACCTTCTTATTGAAGCTTGTGAATTAATAGATACAATTGGCTGAGCGACTAAGTTTAAGAACAGTGGATTAGAAAATACTAACAGAAAAACATAATCATATATTCATATCATACATTTTTTTAACAAACGTGGATATTTTTAACCGTTAAAATTTGACTGTTGTGGTATTTTTAATGAGATAAAGTCTGAATATGGGACGAAATATGATTCAATTATAATTACGGGGGATTTTAAGTTCGTATAAGTTTCGATCTCTTTTAGTTAGTCTATAATTCTTAAATAATCAACACAGACTCACTCATTTCTTTAATGGAAGGCATGACTCGGAATTAGATTATAAATTTTGTAATAACAATAATATCAATTTTCATAACCAACTTTCGATCAGGTTGGCCTATCATGATATTGTTTTCTTTAATTATGTTTGTGAATCTGCATGAATTCGAATAAAAAACCACAGCAAATTGATAATAGGAATATTGATTATGAAATTCAATTTAAGTTTTCGCAAAATATGTCTTGGGAACGGCTATCGAAAGTTGAATGAGTTGACGATAAAAGTAATATACTGAATGTAATTATAAGCATTCATTTTGTTTGTTCGTGCCGACCTGTACCCCGATTTTGTTCGTTTTTTTGTAATTCTCATGCGTACGAATTGTTAAACCGGAACGTATTAATATTGGTGTTTGTGTTCGTGGTATTGTACATGCGCAGTGTATTTGCGCATGTTGTTTACATTTTTTTGTTGATGAATGATGACATTTCGAAACTTGATTTTGTGATTTGATTTTTCATTTTGAAACTTAAAATTGTGAACACTTACCATTTTGAAACATAAATTTTATTCTCGGTTCGATTTTCGATCAAAATAGTTTATAGTTCCGTCTATAATATTTTTCTTTGAATGAAAATACAAAACGACATTTGATTTTTGATTTTTGATTTTATATGTATAAGCCATCTATCGTCACATCGAAAGGTTGGGAAAATAATACTCATGCGGTAACCGATTTCATCCGCTTCGACATTTAGGCTTTATTGAAACAACATTTAGGCGTAATTTACATGAGAATTAAACTGACACATTAAAATAAAATTGGATCACACAATAATAATTGTGTATATTATACACTATATACGAACACGAAATTTTCAATTCTCTTGCGTTAGAATGAATAAAAAAACGAACAAAATCGGGGTACTGGAAAAGAAAGGTTAGTAGAATTAATCTTTAATTAACTTGCGAAATTGTGTTTTTAATAGCCTTAGAGACTAAATCCACTGGGCTGGATAGAATCTCACCTAAATTTTTAAAGATAATATTTCCTATGATTGGTGATTTAAATGGTTTTAATTCTATTACGACATCTATGTAACCGACTACCTAGAACTTTTAATTTATAGCTGTATCTGATTATCGTCCAATTAGTAATGTATCCGCGATTTAAAAAAAATTCAAATATGTTGTTAAAGCTCATATCATGAAACACCTGAATGATAATGGATTATTATGTGAATTTCAGTTCGCATTCAAACCTTTGTATATTACGAATACAGCAAATTAAAATATAACGGATGATCTGTTTAGGGGTTTGGATCAAAAAAACTGGTCTTTTGTTGCCTTATTTAATATATAAGTAAGATATTCCACAAGTTGATCATAAGTTATTGCTCACTAAATTTACTTGTAATTTTAATTTTGTATAGCACTGCGCATGTAACTTAGTTTCGTCTTATCAATCTAATAGCTTTCAAGAAGTCCATACTGATACAGTGATATGCGAAACTTTCTATCGTTTTAGGGCCACCACAGGGTTGGTATCTTTCATATATATAAATGATTATCCATGCAGTTAACAATTTTGTAATTATCGTATTAATGCTAGGATGATCTGCAGATCTAATATGAAAAAAAAATCTAATTTTGTATACTGCCATTCGTTGTTTTTCGAGTTATCATATGCACAAATTTCCAGGTTGCATCTATCATTTATTTGTTGTATTTGTTATATATATATATGTACTACACTTTAAGTTTTGTCCTGTGGTTTTTCTATTTATTAGGTCTATTTTTTTGGAGTAAGGCGTATATTTTTGCCTTTACTGAAGAAAACTCTGTCGTATAATGAGTTGTTCCGGTTACGGTAATCCATCCAAATTGGTAATGATCCAAAACCTTCTATACTGGCCTCCTTATTTGTCAAATTTGTCCTTTTTATAGCTTTTTATCGGGTTTAATTGCATTAACTGAAATCCTGTTAGTCTCAGGATAGCTTTGCGTTTTGAGTTTATGATGAAAACCGTAACTTTAACACTTTTATCTCGTAATAAATTTAATTTTGTCTAACATAATATTTCCTTAATATATTGCTTCGTTCAATTTCATCAAAATTTCGTCTTTCTGCAATTCTTCCTGAACAACTTTCATATTCAGCAGAGTGCTGGTATTCTTGCTTATACAGTGCAAAAATGTAGCCTCATTCTCGTCTTTACTGTTCAAATAAATGTGTCTTTGAATTGGAAGTCACAAAAGCATATATCAGCACTGTTATTTTAGAATTTGACGTTTTGTATTGTATATAGTCAAACACTGCAAAACGACGTGCCCAATGCTATAAATAACTTTTTGATATTTGTGACATTTTTTCCCCAAAAGTGACATTATATCAAATAATAAAACCAATTTTTGTCCAAAAAGCTTGATTTTGTTTTTTAGCCTAATTTTTCTCGGAATTTCTTAAGAACCTAGACACACAGACACAATAAAAAATCGGTGATCTAAGCAAAATTAGTGCACCCACTCCATCGGCACACATTAGATTGGGCAAATGCACACATTAGATTGGGCAGAAGAGCTTTATCTCAATGAACCAATACATGTTTAAAAGTTAATTCACGCTTCAGAAGAACAAATAATTTTTGACAATTTTTCGACCTAGTTAGTTATTTTTGTTAGAAGATAGTAAAATGCAACTCAAAATTGATTATCGTTAAAAGATGCACGAGATACACAAATATTAAAATATTTAAATTTATTTTTTAAATTGAAGTCTGTCTTATATGTGATATTTTTCAACTCGGTTATCTCGTTTAATGAAAATATCATTTAAAATGTATTTAGTCACTAGACCTAAGAAACTTCAGTCTACAACTTGGCAGACGTGTGCAATCTCAAGTCGATCAACTGTAGCGACCAATATCAAAAAATTTTACACAAATTATTGTGCAACCCAATATACAATATAATTTTGGTATAATAATGAAATTTTTTTTAATTAATTCGTTTTTATTTGTTGTGCTGATTTATAAACATTATACAATAAATTATTAATAATTTATTTAAATTTAAATTTTAATTTTGTATAAATTTATGAAGCAAATAATTCATTGTTATAATCAAATTTTTCTTTTGTGCTAGACGATTTTTCTTTTCATTTTCTTTTTACAGAAAATAACGATGAATCTTAAAACATTTTTAAAGAAACAATTGAAATTTGAGTGCCTTCAATTATTATTTTCATAGAAATGTAGACATTTTTATTGATTGTATTTGTTGTATTCTTGTGGTTACGTGCGCGCTAGGTTAACTTGGTAATGTTTCAAAAACAATATTTATAGTAAAAAATCAGCAATTATTGAAACGGCGGCAGTTTCTATCTAAAAACTATTATACCTTCATAATAATTTTTATGGTATTAAATTTTTGAAAACACTGTACTTTCAATGGTACCAAATTAGAAAAACTTTCGCAAAGTATCAACAGAATGAAAAAACTTAAATGTATCTACTTATATCCAAAGAAAAATCAGAGAAATCAGACGATTGAACGAAATCTTCTTATAGAAAAAGTTGTTATTTACGATAAGTTTACTACAACTCACAGTTTTAATCGTCTGAGCTAAGCCAGAACAATAAAGTTGATTTAAAAAAAAAAATTTTTTATTATATATATATATATATATATATATATATATATATATATATATATATATATATAACCTCCCAATTAGACAATCTTTTCAATGTGACCACCTCCTTAAATGGACCACTTTTGTACAGGCCCGACACTTTAACCGCATACATATTTGTGTTGAATATTTCTTTTGATCTGACCACCTCTCTATTCTGTTTAGTGTCCAGATTATTTAGTATATCATAAAGGATATCGACTCCTAAAATGCTACTATTTTTTTTATTTAGAAAATTTACAACACTTGTTTTGGATACATAAAATGTGACTGTTACTTAACACAAATTACTTATGCGGTCTTTATGCCACTTGAATTACATAACCGAATTATATTACCATATTTTTTAAGTAGGTCAGCGAGTTATTTTTATATTACCATAATATCTTTTAAGTAGGCTGGCGAAAATTAATTTTTACCTTGTATTAGGGCTGGCATGTTGTACAATAAACTTTAAGAGAAATTAAAAAATGAAGCTTTGTAAAATGAAGTTTAACAAAATCACTTATTTTGACTAAAAAACAGATTCACAAAATATACAATACATAGTTGAATTTATGTGTTGTGCATAAATTATTATCGATTATAATCATAATCACAAACTTTAAATTTTGATATTTTAATATTAAATATTTTAACTCAATATGCACTTTAGTGTACAAAATCTAATTTATAAAATACAACATTGTTCTAAAACTTATTAATAACTTAATAATAATATAAAGAATGTTCTTATATAAGCATTATCTTACAATATACGTCATTGCCATTAAAATCAATATTTTATTTTATAATTTTCAGGTAACACTCACAAAAAATATATAAACGTAAAATGCTTGACTCTTATTATTCCCACACTCAGTTTTATAATTTTTTAATACATATTTTGGTTTTTGTGTGTTTAGATTTAGGAAAATTGTGGTTGCCAACCATCAGCATCACTGTAACGAAAACCATAAATATCCAACCAACAATAAACTCTCAAAACAAAATATTCGAATTTTTATTTTTTTTTTTTTTATATTTTTCTAGAGCAAGATTATATAATTTTTAATGATTGTTGAAAATTTATCAAAAATTCAATCAACAGTATTAAAAATTCTGTTGGCAATAATTTTTTTTTTGTTTTATAAAATATAAAATTTATTATTTTTTGTTAAATAAATAATTTTCATGAGAAAAACCAGAAAATGTTCTTATATATAATGGAAATTTAATTTTCTTATTTTTGAGTATTAAATAAATGGAAAATCAAAAATTTTTTGTGTTTCACTTTGATTGGTGTTAATTATCGGGACATATTAAGGCCGCTTAAATTGTACACAAATATTATGTATTTATATAGGAACGAATTTCTCTGGAAAATGTTTTTTTATAATTTAGGTCGTATTCCACAAAAAAATTATAATTGTTTTCTTTTTACGACTTATAAGATAATTTTTAAAGTGAACGGAGAAGACATATCCGGCCATCGTTATTTGCAAAATGGTTTTTTATTTAAAATTCGGTTTATGGAACAAATATATATTTTCGTATTTCAATGAAATTTAATTTTCTATATGCCGATAAAATAATAATCTAAAATTTATTTTCAATAATCGGATTGAGCAGGAAATGGGCAAAGTAAAATTTAAATTTCTCAAATCGGTATAATTATATCAATTGGCTTGTGTATAAATAAACGAAGAAATGTAACGTCTGGTATACTGCATTCCTGTTGGTTAAAGAAGTTTTTATAGATTAGCTATTAGTTTTTGTCTGAATATTTAGAATGCCTTAAGATTTTGTGACAATAATTTTTTTGTGTAATTTCTTAACATTTTTAGCAACATGCTGGTTCCTTGTACAGTTTCTTGTATAGCAAGTGAAGCTGCAAAGCGGTTTGTTATACGTGTAGGTCCAGAGTTCAAAAATTGTATACCGTTTGTAAGTTGACTAGACAGGATCCATTTCCTCCCAGTTTTGATAAATGTTCAATAGAGTCTTGAAAGCAAAGTTAAAATTAGCATAAATACATAATGTTGTCTGAAATCTGATAAAACGATGCATAGAAAGCGTTCGGTACATTTTTCATCTATTTCATGAATAAATAGTTTACATTTTTCGAAATAATTTTAAAATATTTAAGCTAACGACACATACAACGTCATAATAATTGTTATGTTGCTATTCTATCTAAAAATGCATTTTATTACAATTTGGTTTTGATTTTACATCCTGGGAGGAAATCTCCGATAATGATTTCATTTTACATATACGAAACTTTATTTCTTTGAACCATAATTGATTTTCTAAATTTTATACGACAGTTCAAGTATATTTCAAAATCAGAGCTGTTTTTTAAATCTTAATAAATCTATCTTTACTAAGCATGTTTTATTATTAAATTATAGTATTATTTTTTATTAATTTAAAAGAGAGACACCTTCGATTATTTCCAACACTCTTAAAAATTAAAAAAGTGATTCATTCAATCACTTTTCTTATACTACCACAATTATTGCCTAACTAGCAATTTTGTTCAAATAATGTACCGAGCTATAACTATATAAATATGTCAAAGTTATAGCATTTTTAGAGATCGACTTATTAATCTCTATTGCTAATATAGTTTTTTTTTTAAATATAATTTCAGATGTTTGCTGCTAATTTTGTCAACGAAAAGTACTAATTAAAGGTATGTGAAAAAAGATAAACACCAACACCAAAGTTATAATTAACAATAAATTTAACCATTTCTAATGCCGCAAATATGTTTCTATATCTTTCGCGGACAACTACTGCAATTACACTATCTCTTACTTTTTAGTAGAGATCCACTGCAATTACAGTATTATTTTCTCATAATTTTCAGTATCAGCAGAAAATAATAAAGAATTTGAGCTCTATTTGAGGAAATGGACAGCAGTGAAAAAGAACAAATTGATTTTTCAACAGATAATATATATAGTGTTGAAGATCCAGAATACTTAAATAGTGAAGGTCGTAATGACGGTAATAGTAGCGATAGTGATAGTGAGTGAAATTTAAATGAAAATAAAGACATAACAGATGAGGACGTTACACTTCACGGACAAAATAATCAGCAGAACGAGAGTATTATCAAAGTACTTTGGTCATCAACCATCTGCTGCTATTCATGATGAGTCATGATGCTCCCTTTCAAAGACAGACTACATTTCAGAGTGTAGATAAAAAATAAAAATCGAATTATGGATAATTTTTTGGGATATTTTTTAATGAGCAGGTGAACGCATGCATCAAATTTGTGATTAATTGTTGAACCATTTTTTTAAATTTTATTTTGAAATAAGGCAATGGTCAAAATCATTGTTTACGTTTACACTGATTCTTAAATGCTTTTCCTTAAGTTATAGACATTAGGCATTAGACTTCTAATAACTTCGGGCCATTTGGTTCCAGTAGGCATTAATCGTTGTCTGTTTTATCTTGAAGTATACCAAAGTGATATGTTTAATAAAATTTAATTTCACCATCTTCCGCATTTCATCTTATTAAAAGCGCTAGTGTTAGATCAGCTATACAGCTTGAACTAAAATAAAATCTATAGAAGTTATCCTATTCATATTTAACATCTGGCGGGAGCGGTGTTTGATGGCATATTTATCATGAATAGTGGTTTCTTAACGGGTAGAAATCATTGTTCTGGATGTTTGTTTATCCCGTTTTCTTCATAGGTAGCGAATCATGAAACCTACCCCAACCAATATTAAAACTCGTAGGATAAGATGTGTAGCCGTAGCCGCATAATGATGAATAAGTACTTACGATGAAAGTGCCCGTTGGTTGTGATTCTTTCTCTCTATCAGATTAGCGATTTGTTTTAAAGCATCCTCTTTAAGTTTGTTTCAATTCCAAAGTTCTCTAGGTGGTTTCGAATCTATCAGAAGACAGTATGCTTACGTAGTTGCTTCGTAAGACACATCCCGAATCTAGCTTGATTAGATTCCCTGTTGTATCACCAATCCCTCGCTTCGCTCATGTATCCTTTAAATGTATCCTTTTTAAATTTCTTCATGTTTATTACTGCCAAACATTGTTGCAAGTTCGCCTATCGGGCGATTTGCTTGAGATGTTTCTTCCCAATAAACATCGGTTTTTTAGGGGCACTAGCTGGTCTTCATAGCCGACAATGTCAAATAAATCTTGGTCCCACTTTTGCTTGTCTCTTTGCTGGCGTCTGATTGAGCTGTTGCGTTAGATATTGTTAGTTTTTCATTGGGAATTTCGTTTGTGTTGCTGTTTTGTTGCGTTTAGTAATTATCTTCTGCTAGTTTGGTGATTGATCATTTATAGATTATCTGATTGCACCTTACTGACGAACCAAGCAATCTGACCCACTATGGACATCCAATATTGTCTCCATTTCCCAATGATTTTTTTCATCAGCACGAAATCCCCTACATTTAAATTGGGCTGATAACATTTTCATGGCACGTAGTTCCTTGACCATCTTTTCCAAAAATCATCTACAATTTTGTACTAGATGCCAGCATGTTCTTAGCAAGTAAATATTTTCATTATTCTCAGGAAGTGCTTTTATTGGTCCACCTATTAGAAAATTGCAGGTGTTAAAAACTCCTAATCGGCAAGTTTTCCAAATCGTCAATGGACGAGAGCTTAGGCATGTTTATATGGGCTGTCATTGTTGTTGCTTCTTCAAATGTTAGTGCGGTCTCCTCTATGACCTACCTGATGTGAGTCTAGTGACTTTATCACTGCCCCATATTCCACGAAAATTTGGTGTAGCGGGCGGTATAAAATGCCAGGTTGGTTCATCCTATTGTATAAACCTAGTTGTTCACGCTAATTATATCGTTGATGCTATTGGACGTATTCTGAATCTGCAAGTGGTAACTGCCGTAAATGTGCCCATTTGCTGGTATTAAAGTCGACATCTGGTATATTGTTGGTTAATTTCTTAAACATCATTGCCTCAAACTTAATTTCCAAAGATCTCAAATCTTGAGGATAAAGTTAGTTCGATTTTGTGAATGCAGACCTCTGCTTCTTTTTATCCCATTTCTGATATTTTAGGATTAACTTGTTTTTGCCTCGCAAAAGAAGGTTTGCTGTCGTTATAGAGATAAATGACGATTGAGATCCTGGGTTAACTATTATTCTAAAGAGCATGTGTTTCCTTTCGCTTATTGTAAACGCCATTATAATTTGTGATTAGCTCACAAAGTTGCAAACCTGTGGGTCTATTTTGGTTTTCCCTGGGAAATTAGGAATTGGGAAAAAAATTCCTTTGTAGCAATTTTTCCTCATTTTTTTTCCTAAATTTACAAAAGTGTATTCTGGCAGTGCTGGGAATAATTTTTTGTGAAAAGAGGTTTAGTTTAAATGTTCACCACATATTTGTAATTTAATTTTGAAAAACACAATAATAACTGTGAAAAAATATTTATCTCAAATTAATTTAAAATGTTTGTTTTTTAAAACATCGATTTAATGTTTTTTTTTTTAAATAAAAACACTGTAATAATCGTAAGTTATTGTATAAATATTTATATTTTATTTTTTTAATTTTTTTAAACATAAATTCTCTTTAAGGACGTTAGATTTATACAATTATATAAAAGAATTGTATTTTACAAAAACATAAATAATTATAACAATTAACAGTAATAATATACAAATAGTCTGTATCCCTACTATTACCCTACTCATATTTTGATGACTAATTTTTGTTTTATAATTGATTTCTGTTTATTTATTATCCACTAATAAATTATTCTATTATCCATATGATCAAAAAATAAAATTAATTAATTTTTTTGTTTAATTTAATTTAAGATTTGTTGTACATTATGGAAATACAATTATTATTTGAAATTCCCTCTCAAAACTATAAAAACAATAATCTTTCCTAATTGTATTTTTGATTTCCTCAAAAAAAAAAAAAAATTAGGAAATACAAACGTCAAAACTGCAATAATTAGGAAAAAAAATTCCCCAAAAAATCTTTTTCCTAATCGCCAGAATCAACTTTTAGTGAAATAATTTTTAACTGCTCGAAAAATGTCAAATTTTTTTCATTTCCTTGTTCCCGGGGAAAGCCAGAATAGACCCACTGGTTTTAAATATTTTAATAAAATTCTATTTGTAGTGTTTTTGGTTTTAAAGTAAATATAAATAGGATTTTAAAGCAAGTACTTTGTGTAATTGCTATAAAACGGTGGATTCGATCGAATTCAAATGTTTAATTATTTTAATGAAATTCTATTTGTAGAATTTTCGGGCAGTGCAACAAATAAATTAGGAAATGTAGTTAGCAAACATTTTTCTAATCAATATACAAATAAATAATATATATTAAATAGATAAAATATTTACTATAAATTTATTAGTTTTTAAAGTAAAATTTGTAATTCTTAGGTTCTTTTAGTTTTGTTGGAGTGTAGAGGGTTTTTGTCTGTGCGTAATATTTGGATGGTCTTTTTTAGGTTTTCAATTAAAATTTATTTGTTGAAAGATCAATTTTATTTAATAAAATGAAGTTATATAAATTATATCTGTACCAGAAAACCGCTGAAGATTTTGTGTTAAACCCAAAAGAATATCCGTATTCTTAAATAAGTGACGTTGTTGAAAGCTATCATCCCGAAGATGATTGATGCCGGCTTCTCCTACAAATTACATGATTAAACGAAGATCTTAAAGGCCGTAAAATAATAAGTGACGAATCAAGTATCGTTGCTGCATTTAATTTGCGTACAAATGCCGATGTTTATATTGTTATATTATTGTATGTTATATAATTTATTATCTTTGTACTGTTATATTATGATTTATATTACCATTATAGTACGGTACTAAATTAACACCTAATTTTTAGCAGCAACGCAACGGAACGAATTTCACGGGAAACTAATCAAAGTTATTACAGCATATGGATTGCAGAATTATAATTTTATAATATTATAATTAATTAAATTATAATTCCAGATTGAAATTAATTCTATTTCTTACAGCCTATGGCTGTATTAATTAGAGTTCAATAAAACTATGATTGTCTTATACTAACAGTAGTTTGAATATTGGCTACTGGGAAACCTGACCAATTCCGTCATTACTAACATACCTTTTCTTTCCCTACCTCACAAAAATTTACTAACTATTAACTGTCACGGTGTTTGTAACCGTGTCGATCTCAATAATTAACTAATATCCTACCTTATCCTTCCAAGTAAATGTAAAAATAGGTGTACGGTAGGCCCGGCACTTTCTGGGAAATCCTGCTTAATGCTTGGTCGTACATTCTAAATCAATCAATCAATCAACATCTTCCGCATTTCATCTAAAATATATTTGAAGGTTTACTTGATGTACATTGCTGTAAAATTTAATCTGGCGATTGTAATCATCTCGTCGTATTCGGTGGTAAAAAAAATTTCCTCAACATTTTTTTCTTATTATTATTTGACCCGGTAGATATATATATATATATATATGTATGAACAGCGGTACTTTACACGGCAACCCTTTTCTTATCGGATTTTGTCTACTTGATGTGTTTATCACTTTTTATAAAAGTTGTGCCATAATGATTATAATCTCTTGATGCGTTATTGCGGAACAAGATGATTACGTGCCAAATTTTTCATAAACTTACAAAACTACTTTCTATTCTACTCGTGTTATAGACGCAGTATCATGGATGGAAAATGATTATTTGTTTGGGGCGGAAAGTATTTGTTTAGTTTTGCAAACAGTGTAAAACTGAATATATATATATATATATATATATATATATATATATATATATATATATATATATATATATATATAATATTTCTTATACAATATTTAAATTTATATATGCACCATCGTCTACTTGTAAATTATTAAATTATTTATGGCAAACCAACCCCATGGTGCAATGTTTGGGATTTTTAATTTAATTTTTTTATTTATTCAAAAAATGTTTTATGCTGTATCCTTTATATGTGTGAACTTTTTATGTGTCTACTAAAATAATATTAAAAATTATGTCGTATTTTATTAAATGTAAACATATATTTTGTTGATATGCATTTATAGAATATTACTTTGTTGGGATGTACTCAAAAATTATTTTTACGGTAGTGTTTATTAAGACATCTGTGCGGTGGTCTGTTTCGGTTAGCTCCTTTATAACCTTTAATGATCATTATTGATGGTAATTGGTAGTTTTATTTTTAAAAGTTGATAGAGAACTTGCAGAGAACTTTATATGACTGCAAAAACTGCAATGAAAATTAAAAGTCCCATTAGAAATTAACCGATTTCTTCAGAATTTAGAAAAAAGCTAAATCGTTAGTTAATTTAATTGTAAAATGTTTAAAAAATGAGACAATTATTATAAATAGTCAGATATTGTTTCATGAGCTTTTCCTTCTTTAATTTAAAAATGTTTTCTTTAGTTTGAGACCCTCTTCAAATTGTAATATCTTCCCATCACACTGATCCACTTTTTGTAATTTAATTTAAATTTACCTTTATAAAACGAAGAAAATATTACTATGTATAAATAGACGTTATATACGATTATAATGTTATATCAAACTTTTATAAGATATCACTTTATTATCTTCATTGTATACCATACACACAAACAAATAAACAGATAAACGAAAAAAAAACTCACTTGTCAACTTTTCCTCAGATCATTTCGTTAGCTTTTACTTTTCTATTGAAAATCTAATCACAAATTCAAGACAAAAAAACAAAATAAAAAATGGTTAAACCTTTGTCAAATCTGTCAGACTTAGAAATCTTTCTAAATATATTTTTTCATCCAAACCACATTCGTTTTTAGATTCATACACACGCACACACATACACATCCACACAACAATTGAATTTTCTCTGACATTTTTTTTTTTGGAAAACAAATTGTCGTTTCTTTTATCATATTTCTCGTACGTACGTACATATGTACATTGAGTTTCCCCTTTTTTCAAAATTCTTGTTACTATCATCTTTAATCCATCTAAATGAAATCATATAATAAAATTTGTACTTTTGTGCAAAAACAGAAAAGGAAAAAAATTAGAAAATTCATTTTAAATCCTCTATTCAATCATAATCTCTATTTATACTTATGTTAGTCTTCTTCACCAGCAACACACATAGAAGAACGATGACAGTGGCGGTGTACACCTCCATTTCTCCGATAAATTTTTAAGATTGAATAGAGTAACGTTTTATTTCATTTTAATGCGAGAGCTAGTAACTGATTGGCATCGTGATATGGAACAAATGAAAAATTATATAAATTCAAATATACGTATAGTCGTATATAGAAAAATTTAAATTAAAAAAAAAAAGTTAAAAAAAAAAATCTATCATTATACATAAACTGAATTATATAGTTTATCTTATGTTTAAACGTAACAACAGGCAAGTTGAAATGAACACACGAAAAAAGGATACTGGAATGAAAACTCTACCTTTCAATCATAAAGCACTCCATTCATTATTATCATGATGAAATTTGTTGTTGTTGTCCCTCGTATTCTTTTTGCTATACATAGCAGATTTTTTTTTATAATGTGCTGGCTGCTTCCCATGTTAAAGTAAATATTCTTTTTCACACACACACACACAACAAAATACAACGGGTATATAACGAGGAAAACTCTTCTTGCTTTGCTAACACAATAGCACAATTGTAATATTTTTCTTTCTACTCGATACTATACTCAGTAATGATACCAGAGTAAATTCGAAGAAGAGTTCTTTGATATATCTGTGTTATATATATATATATATATATATATATATATATATATATATATATATATATATATATATATATATATATATATATATATATATATCAAGATAGCTCTATGTGTTTGAGAGTATATTATAAAATTAAAATTGATAAGAAGAGGCGCGGGAAAATGGTGGAAAAAATTATTGTTTATATTATGTACTTTTTATTTCTGTTTGTGTTGTTGTATACTTTAAAAAAGATATACGTGCACGAGTAAAAATATCATAAAATATTATCAACTAGATGAATATGCGCCAAAGAACAAAATGAAAAACTCGTAAATTGTTCTTTAACAGACAATAAATTTCAAGTTTTTTAGATCAAGTGGAATATTTGTTGCTTGATAGCACACGTGTTTTTCCAGAAGCGTATATATTCACGTGATATTTCTATTTCTTTAAGGTCCTTTTCTAATTTATTATCACTTTAATGTAAACATTAGTGCGGCTTTAATCGAATATTGGTTGCTGAAAATAATTGGAATGGTTAACTTAACTGTTGAAATAATTATTTGTGCTCTATCTGTGGTAATTCATAAAACTACCTAACTCGTATTTATTAATTTTTCAGGAGCAGTAAATTTAAATACAAAATTGAATCATATAATGTAAGTTTTTAACAGATAATTATGAGGTCATTCAATTTATATACCATTCTTCCCCATTTTCGGTAAAGTTTTCCTGAAAAATTTTGCAAATAAATGTAAAAAAAACAATTAGTTAAATAATAAAGTTACTGTAAAGTTTCAAATAAAAAATAGCCAAATTCCTCTTTAAAAACCGTAAGTTTAGGATGTATATATTTTCTACATACCCATCGCTTTCAACGGTGTTTTTGAAATTAGGTCGTATTTTATAGCTTAATTTATTTTAAGTTGACCATTGTAAAAAATTGTTTTGTTAGAAATAAGGATATTGGTTATATCTCTTTTGGAAATTGATAGTTGTATTAATGGTTATGTGCCATAATGGGAAAATTTATGTCCAATTAGCCGAGTAAACCATTTCCAATCTTTCCAGCAAAATCAGGCATTTTTCGAATTTGTTTTTTGATACTGAAGAAAAATTTAAAATGTGTTCTACATTTCAATCACTGACAAGTGACGGTTGTGTTCTAATGCTCTAATAAAATTGAAGCAGTCTTCAGTCAAGTGACCCAGAATTAAAAATGTATGATGAGGATTTTGTATTAAGATTGAAAATATAGTGACCTTGGAACAATGTTTTTTTTTGCCCTGCGCAAGAGTCACTGTCACTTCGCAAAAGCTCAAACAATTAGGTTTCGATATAATTTCCCACTCTTCCTGCAATGGCTTCATGAAACATATTGCTGCAGCAAAATCCTAAAATTGTAACATTTTTTACTAATAATATTAAACATAATATTACAGTTAACTGGAAAAAACAAAACTTTGAATATATCTGAAAATTTTGTTAAATAAACTGAACCTAAATTAAGTTTGTAAATTTTAGCTTAAATGTTAAATCTGATTCTAGAAATAATTAAGATGAACGAGCCCATGTGTAGTGGCTTACATATAACCTTTAAAATATTTTAATATACTAAGTTTTAGAGCAGAAAGGCCAAACTCCAATAGATTTTCTTTTGCTTTAAACGATGGTCATCTGCTAATATGTTGACTAAATTTAACTTTTTATACGAATTTTTGCAAATAAAATTTAATAATTTAACGCGCAATAAAACGCGTATTCCGGTTAACGCCGGTTCTAAAATATTTGTCCATGCATGATAGAAACGACCCGATTTCAGACACCTCATGATCATTACGGCACAGTTCTATTCTATTTTTTGGTATAGGAAAAGAAAAAATATGTCAGTAATAAAATAATTGCTCCAGCTTCCTGGTAGCCAATATTCAAACTACTGTTAGCGTAAGACAATAACAATTTCATTAAACTGCTCTGCATTCTGTTTTCTGTATTCTGTCATCTCTTATCAGCAACTCCAGTGTGCCATCATTAAACTGTAATCTACAAAACAATTCTCTAAATACAAAAACTATTAATGGGCTTATTTCTCCAAGCCGTAGATTGTAATAAATTAAATTAATTTTCACTTGAAAATTATGAATAATTAATTCATATTATAATTACATTATAATAAAATAATATAATTTCTACAAGCCGTATGCTCTAATAAACTGGCTTAGTTTTTGCCTGAAATTTATAATTAATTAATTTATTACATCATCAAATATATAAAATTATAAAAATTCTAATACAAATTAAATTTAAAAAAAAGTGATTAAATATTACAAATCAATTGAATATGACCAATACTTCTTTAATCACCGAAAATCTAATTTATATACACTTTATTTAACACAAAACTTTAAAATTAATATAAATTAGATTTTAAAAAAATTGATTAAACATTACAAATCAATTGAATTAACCGTTTAATAACCAATACTTCATGTAATAGGCAACATTCTAATTTATATACACTTTATTTGACACAAAACTTTAAAATTATTATAAATTAGATTTTCAAACAATTGATTAAACATTACAAATCAATTAAATCAATCGTTTTATGACAAATACGTCATGTCATCACCGAGAAACTAATTTAGATACACTTTATTTGACACAATATTTTAAAATTAATATCGGGAAAATAGTGTAAGTCTTAAAATGTATGCTTAAACTAGTTACAGGTCGTCTTGAAAGTATACAAATTTAAAGTTGTAAAATTTGATTAATTAATACTCTTTACAGTTTTTTACTTGAAAACCTTCTTTTTTTTTAAATGTAAAAATTTTAAATTCCGAAATTATTGTATTATTAATCTTCAAAAAACTTAAACATTTTGTAACTATTAAGTGAAAATGTTTGTAGAAAGTTAACTAGCATTAAATTACATTAAGAATTAAATTATAATTTTGAACATAATTTAAAAATCGGTTTAAAATATTTAATTTAAAAAATGATTTTATATTTATAAATTTTAAAATTTTTAGTTCTAAAATCAGTTTTTTATCTTAGGAAGTTCTAAGTTATTAAAAAGATTATTAAATTTTAACCTATAAATGTTAAAATTAAAAGTTAAAAAATTTTAAATTACAAATATATATTGCAAATTTTAAAATTTAAGTCTTTAAAATTTAAGTAAATTAAAAAAAGTTAATTTTACAAAATGAGTCTTAGGTATCTCTTAAAGTATTTTAAACTTGATTATATAATAATGAAACCGAATTTGTTTTATCTAAAACAGAATACCTATAACAAAAATTTCTCTAACACTATTACCCTTAAAGTAGTTTGACTAAAAATAATACTTAAAACATTACCCTAAAAGGTTAATTTAGGTTTATTGTGGGCGTTAAAATGTTGCCTGTGTTTGTGGATTGTAGTAAAAATTAAATCTGATCCAATTTTCAACGAATATTTCCATTCTACACCAACCCGAGAAAAATTGCATACTTTTATTCAGAAAATTCCTCGAACAATGATTCAGAAAATTATGCTAATAATCCTACATACAAAAACCGCAACTTTTTAAACTATAGCTAGCGAAGCTTGATGATCAAATTGTTTTAAACGAATTCGTTTTAAGCAAATTGTTAAATTTTAATTGGTTTTCGTTAAATTGTTTTAAAATGTTCAAAATTATGAAATTTTAAACTACACTATCAAATGTAAAATTCTTAAATTTTCAAATTTTAGAACTTTAAAATTTCTTTAATACTAGATTTTTTATTTGAAAATCTAAAATATTTAAATCAGAACATTTTGATAACAAAACCTATTCAGTTGTTAGTTTTAAAATTTAAGAACTTTAATTACTAGTTTTTAAGCATCATTTACTCTTAAAATCTAATATTATTCTTTAAAGACTGAAATTAATTTAAGCTATGATTTTTAAATTTAAAGTACCTATTAAATTTAATTTATTTAACTTTAAAATTTTACTCTATTATGAAAATGATTTCTCTATATGAAATGCAAATTTTCAAAATTTAAGTTTAGTAAATTTTAAGTTTTGATGTTTTTAATTTTAAAACTATAGAACGCAGATTGTTTAGTCAAATAATATAGTTGTTTAAATATATTAAGTTAATTTCCAAAATTTTTCAAGGTTTAAATCTGTTAATAATTGAACATTAAGTATTGAACATTAAGTATTTGAAAATTTTCTCTTCTATTCAAAATTTAAGTTTATCACATGCCAATTGCTTCAATCGTTATGGAAACTACAATTTTCTATGTTTTTTGCTATTTACTGTTTGGAATTATATGCTAAGTCGTATATCCAAACTTTTAAGTTAAAGTTTTATTCACGAGCAAAATAATTAAAAAAAAAAAATTGAATTATCCTAACGACATGTCAGAATTACTAAGTCGCGGTCTATCAAATAATAAAATGATAAAGAATTATGTATATATCTTGTATAACATAAAATAATTTAAAAACAAACCCTTCTTTATTTCTAGATATTATATATTTTTATATAGAAATATAAATAACGACATGACTTTTTATATTCTAACACATAAAAACATCTTAAAAGATGACAGCTATTTTGTTAATGGGAGATATATACAAACTACGTAGATAGCAAAAAAAACTGTGTAATCTTTAATTCAACAGATATACAAACTTTACTATATATATACAACGCAATGACGGTGATAATAAAAATATATAACTATGACACAACAGGCAAGCTACACCATACTTTAATATCATGTCGTACATAAACAATTTCCCAAAAAACATCTCAACTATGTTAAGCACAACAACAACATAAGTATGTAAATTATATCGTTATGATGTTATCTATGAATGTTGTTTTAAACCCATTTAATATTCTTAAGTAGCTTAGGTGTTACATTTTTTTTCTCTGATGTTGTATTATATATTTTTGTAGTTCAACATTAAAAGCTTTACGAATACTTGAAATATTTTCAAAAAAAAACTGACAAAGTTAAAATATTATTTTTGTTGTATTTTTTCATAAAACAAAAAAAAAAAAAAAAAAAAAAAAAAGACAGAACAAGTTACCGAAAATACAAAACATAGCAAGAAAAAACATTAAAAAAACGTCCACACACCTGTGGTGCCATAAAAACTGTTTCCTTTAAGTAAAACTTAACCAATATATAAATAAAATTTTCCAGAAAAACTCATAACAAAGTTAAAATAATTTAAGTTTGTTTCTGTTCGTTTTTTTTTGTTTTGGCTGAAAAATGTTACCTTTTACCTATTTTGGAAATATATATATATATATACATATATATATATATATATATATATATATATATATATATATATATATATATATATATATATATATATATATATTTATATTTATATATATATATATATATATATATATATATATATATATATATATATATATACAAATGTATGTATATATAGATATTGTATAGTTGTGTACAAGAGAACAAAACTACCCTACTTTGGTGTAATAATAGCGTACAATTTTTTCTTATCATCTCTGAGCTTTTTCTATATGTTAGTATATGTATATGTATATTAATATATATATATATATATATATATATATATATATATATATATATATTATATATATATATATATATATATATATATATATATATATATATATATATATATATATTTATATATATACATATAGTTGTATTTTTTAGCTTTTTCTACTGTAAAACGGTTGGTACACACAAAATTAAGTTTCGGGAAGTTTTGTTTTTATGAATTATAGATTAGATTTTATATTATTATTGGCATAAAATATTCAGTTGTTTTTAGTTTTGTTAAAAAAGTTGTTTTAAGCATATATAGTAAAAGTTTTAGTTTAATTTAAATTTGTTTTACTTATAGCAATAACTAAGATTAACTTATTGATTTATTTATAACGACAATTTTAGGAAAGTCGCAATGGTTAAGACTCTACTCTGGTTTCTTTAAGTCTTTCCAAAATCTATAGTTACAATTCGTATTGCCTTCCCGAGGTGCCAGAGCATAATCAAGTTTGGAGTTAACAAGTGCAAAATAAATAACCTTAAGAATATGCTGGAGTCGTATAGTTCGTAAATGATTAAGTTGAAATCCTTACTTTTGTGTCCAATGTAATACCTATAAGTATTTGAACTAGACAAACTTTCTACTTAAAAACAGTTATCATTACACAAGTTGAGTGGAGAATTAAGTGAATGGCTTTCAATAAAATTAGGAAAATCTATGTTTTTGAGATAAAATAATATGAATCGTGTTTTTGAACATAAAGTGTAGATTAAACCACCGTTTAAGATGAAAGAGGTCACTTTGAATATCATGAGCTATAAAAGACGAATTGTTTCCACTAAAAACATACACTGTGTTATCAGCAAAAGCCACAAGACTTCCGAGCAGGTTCACTTTGAAAATAGAATTAATATAATAATTAATATATATATATATATATATATATATATATATATATATATATATATATATATATATATATATATATATATATATATATTTTATATATTTTATATATATATATATATATATATATATATATATATATATATATATATATATATATATATATATTAAAAAAATAATTGGCCCTAGAAGGGATCTCTGTTACCAAGAAAACAAATCAAAGCATCCTCAATATTTAATTGTTCTCTAAATCCGAATTGTGCTATAAAAGAAACAAGTCTTACCTAAGAATGCTAAAATTCTTTTCTTAATCACATTTTTCGATAATTTTAGAGAAGACAGGAAGTAGTGATATCGATCATAAATTCGACATATTCAGCACCACCTTTATGAAGTGGGATTACAACTGTATGTTTCGGTTTATTGGGAAATATACCAGTACGAATACTAAGATTATAGATGAAGCACAAAGCTTCCGAGATGAACCAAGCAATTTCGCCCAAGCAGGCGAAAACATTGGAAAAACATCATAGTGCATAACTTAAGCGGTATCTTCGTGAAAAATTTATTAAAACTCGACGCGACTTTGGCGGGTTTATTAAGAATAATGCCTTCGGCATCTTTAACTTCCAAGGAAAGTCACCTATGGTTGACTTTCCACTTTTCTACCGATTGCCTCATTAATTATACGCCATTGTCTCTTTAAACTGAATGGTCACTGAATGGTACCAGTACAGCTTTCTTAACAACATTATTATTAAATACAGTGATGATTTTACTAGGATACTTTGCTGATTTATTGTTCGCTCGAAAACATTTAGTGATCGAATTAAAAGCTTTAGATGAACCGATCCTATCTTTCAAAATAGTTATTACAATTTCATCCGTTTTCAGTTCAGTAGAATTGGGGACACCCAATATTTCGATAAATTGTTAATTCTTTGTTGGTCAAAATAATTCAAGTGGGCTTCAAGATGATCAATCATACTAGTCAGTATTTTATTTTCACTAAGTAATGAACTAAGAACTTTACCTAATTCATCAAAGCGACAAGAAAAGTTCATAGAATTTTTTTTTAGAAGCTTAACGGTTTTCATCAGAGTGTCATCCAAATTGTTCGTATCGTAGAAAAATTCATCGGTACTAACGGCTCAAAACCAATTTTTTCGCGTTTGAACCAAACCAATATTTTATATTTCTCTAAATAATAATATAACGGTTTTTGTTTAGACTAAATTTAAACTTCAAATTATTAATAATATTGATATGGAACAAACTTAGTAATCAATATCTGAACAACAGTTCTCAGTTAAAAAACACAAATTTGGCGTATGGACCAATCTAATTTTCAGCCGACGATAAATGTTTATGCCAGCAAGTTCGTAAGTGCGCTAAACCTTTTATTCTTTGGAATTCGGCTAAACTTATTTCAACTCCAACTCCTCGTATCTTTACACCAATTAATGTTGTAGGTGGTCAGCCAGACCAACTCTTGTTTTCACACAATTCGGCCACCTGTCAAGATTTATTTATTTAATTTATATTTATACATTTTTGGTCATTTGGCAGTTAATTTAAGTCGAAACTCAAAGTCTTATGTTTTTGATAAACTGCTTGGGTAAAAAAAAAAATTTGAAAACCATGTCAAAAAAGCTTCTTAAATAACAATTAAATAAGAAACAATTAGTTAAAACACATACAAATATACACAACTGTATTAACAAACGGAACTTACAAGACAGTTTCAATTTCTAAAAAAGAACGATATTTACTGGTCAAATCTTACTTTAATCTTTCAAGTTCTGTGCTTTCAATTAAATACAGCTTAACACACACACATGTATATATATATATATATATATATATATATATATATACATGTATATATATATATATATATATATATATATATATATATATATATATATATATATATATATATATTTATATATATATTTATATATATATATATATATATATATATATATATATATATATATATATATATACCATATACATATATATATATATATATATATATATACCATATACCACACACCATATAAGAATATTATATGGAATTCTTGTCACGTAGAAAATTAAATAAGAAATAAAATTGATGTTTTTCAACAAGCTTTTAAAATAAAACAAAAAAGCAAAGAAGTAAATGATATAAAATAAAAAAGCTTCAATTAAAAATAAAATAAACTGGGTATTAATATATATGATAAAGTTATCCTATTTATATATATATATATATATATATATATATATATATATATATATATATATATATATATATATATATATATATATATATATAACCGAGAATAAGTATTGGAGTATGTTATGTATGTGTTTTGACTATTAAATTGTTGAATTTCAAGTACTGTATATTATACTGTATGATAAGTTATTTTTGGATAGGCTTTTCATCATCTAACACTCACTCCCACACACACTCATATATGGTACATAAATTAAATTATAAAACATTTTATTTGTATTGGCCTTAAGTGGTTTCTTGTCTTCAGATCGTCATTGCAATAAATTATACTCTCGTATATTAATATGGTGTTATAATAAAATATAAATAAAAAAAAAATTATCGAAAAAGGAATATCTCGACACCATAAACAAAAAAAACATTATGTTTCGCTTTCGATTATATCGTATATGAAAGCTCATCTGGCGTAACTCAAATTTATACAGGAAAATAGTACGAATGCGAAAATACGAAATTAGCGAAAGATTTTCTATTACCCTGAACTAAATCCACTTTAGGTATATACCATTTAATATGTAGGCAAGTACTAAAGTTTTTTTTTTTTTTGGTTTTTTGAATATGGTTGAAGTGTTATAATTATATTTTTATCATTTCGTGTATAAAACGAAAACCTATACAAAATTGTTGAAATGACTTGCATTTCCTCATCTACACGAGTTATATAAAATTGTATATAGTGTTGCTAGATTCAAATCTTAAAGCTATATTTGAAATATAAAAAATGTTAAATGTAAAGTATAATCAAGTTTTGTTCAATCTGAGTATACTTTAATAATTTAATTGAATGATAATGTGATAATGAGTTAGTTAGCAAAAAAAGTTAAACTCTGGACAGTAAGTTTAGGTAGCAATGAATATGCGTTTTATTTAAAAGGTTATATGTATATAATATTTAGAGGACAACATTATTTAATTATTTTCTTAAATTTTATTATATTACGTCAGATAAGTTTGATTTAATTATTTTGGGGTCAAATTTGATTCGCTGATGTTAAAAAGTTTAGTGATAAACTTGGTATTGTTGGACGGTATAGGAGCTATGAATGAACATTCAGAGTTTTGAATTTTTTTTTTAATGAAAATAATAAAAAACATTTCTGTTTAAAATTTTGGAAAGATTGTCAGTTCATTCTTTCTCCCAAGTAAACAAATTCACAAAGAATAAGTTGAAAGAGAGATTTAAGCTTTCAACAACTGAAGCCCAATGACTTTGCGAAGGCAGAAAAGAGTTGTAGCCTCTCGGTTGCAGAGTGTACGCTCGTTTAATATAATAGGGTTTGCATTAATTTTTGTTCGGTGCTCGCAAATTTGCAATATTTTTCAATATTTTTTAAATTTTTGGGTGTACGTAAAACTATTGTAAATAAACGTAAAAATTTTGTAAAGCATACAGAAAGCATTGTAATATTTACAAAGGAAGACGTAAAATAAAAATGTATTTGTACGAAACTTATTTGTAAAATTTACGAAAACATTTTTGGAAGTTTACACAAATAGTTGTAACATTAACAAAGACTGGCAGCAAACTTTATACAAGTTATTGGTACATTTCCTATACATATTTCTTGAATCTTCGAGGTAACTGTTAATATTTGCAAAGTTAATATGTGAATTTTACAAAAATATCTATAATATTGACAAACATAGAATTAACGAAAGATTTTGTTACATTTACTAATTTTAATTTAATTTCAAATGTATATCAACACTATATATAGTTGCAATCCAAAGACTACTTTAATTTTCTACGTTTAGAAATCGTTTTGGGTATAAATATTTAAAAATACTTTTAAAATTGCTTTAAGCTTAACATGTACTGTAGAATTTTCAAATCGAAATTTTTTTGTATTTGATTACTTGAATACACTATCTATTCTATTAGCAAAACTCTGCCAATTTTCTATAAAATTCGTCATAATTTGGTATTTGTAAATTATTTTGCACCATTCCTTTTCCTGTTTTACATGATTTTCTAATTTTTCTTGTCCCTACCCATTATTACAAGAATATATCGGTATTATGTATTAAACTTTAATTGAAATTTTAAAATGTTTTTCTAATTACAAATATATTCATTTTGTAACTTATATTGTTCCATCTTCTATCAAAACTTTCAAAACTTTAATAAACTGTTTTATCATCTTTAAAGTATTTTGACCCATAAAACAAACAACTACATATTTACAACCTTTTAAAATAACATTTTTTATTTGAAGGTTATGCATAAGGTTTAAAAAAAATCCCCGATGGATAAAAAAAGTCTAAATAACAAGGCAACTTAACTCTTTTGTTTTTTGTTGGGTCTGTAATATATATATATATATATATATATATATATATATATATATATATATATATATATATATATAATATATATATATATATATATATATATATATATATATATATATATATATATATATATATATACATATTAAAAATGCTTTGACGCGTTTGTTTGTGGTTTTTTGCTGTATAATAATGCTAATTGTTTCTTTTTTCCAATAAGCGAAGCTGAGGTGGTCGCGGCCGTTAGTGATTTAAATCTAGTAATTCTTGTGGTGTTGACGGAATTTGGAACAATTTGGTTAATAATGTTATATTTAGTATTAGTCACGTGTTAGTGTTTATTTTTAATGTATCTTTCCGAAAGAGTGTTTCCTAATAGATTAGACATTAGAATCACTAAACCACTTTTTAACAAAGATTCACCAAAAGATCCTAATAACTATCGACCTATTACCCTTCTAAATACTTTTTCAAAGATTTTCGAAAAAATTATTAAATCCAGGCTGTTAAATTATTTAGACAAAATACATTTAGACAAAAAACTCGTCCACCGAGAAAGCTCTAATTTCTTTTTTAACTCCTATCATTCAGGGATTAAAAACAGCTTAAATATTTCTTCCATTTTCATTGATTTCTCAAAGGCCTTTGATACAGTTAATCACGCGTTATTATTAGACAAATATCATATAATTGGTGTCAGAAGTATTGCGCTTTCTTTATTTAACTCGTACCTACTAAATCGAGTCCAAAGTGTCGTTATTAACGAATTTTACAGTGACGAGAAAAGTGTAAATGTCAAAGTCTATCAAGGTTCTTTCTTGGGGCTGTTACTATTTTTGATTTACTGGAAATCAATTTTTAATGTGACATTTAATGGTAATATCATTGCGAATGATAAAATGGTTTCAAACTGGCATCCAAATAATCCGTATGTCTCAACCCATTATTAATTACAGCAATGGTTAAACCACAAAAGGTAAACAATTTTCCATATATACGATAATTCATGTACCACTATGCACCAAATTCTTTGATTTATTGACTTTACTTATATAATCTCACGCATATACTTTTCTAAACTTAGCAACGAAAAACAAATTTTGATTTAAAACTTTGGTTTTCAATTTTCACATTCCCACTTTTGGAAAATTTATTATTTTTTACTTGTTACCAATTTTTTTATTTTATTGTTACGTTGGATTGTTCCGTATATATACGGAAAGATTTTTTTTCGAAATAAATTTAAAATAAGGTTTCCTTATTTTTTGGTTTTGTTTTTATATTTTAACTCTCGAGTACGAGTATAGATAAAAGAATTTTTCCTGGTATAGAGAATAGATTTTTTTAAAGTTAAAATTTTTTTAGTATACATGAATGCAATTGAAATGATAAATGGAATTTTGAATATAAATATCGTTAAGCGTGTGTGTGTGGCAAAAACATATTTTAATTTTTTTTTGTTGAGGTTTTAAAAAAAAAATTTGTATATGCTGCTTGAAAATGGTATAATAAATTTTGTGTAAGCATATGGTGTCTGTGTTTCATTTTAAAACCATCAGTAACTGATTTAAAAAAATATATATATTTTTTCTTACATTTAATTACCATGATTTATAGCTAATGTGATTACGACAGTAACACAATTTGATGACACGAAGAGATTTGTAAAATTATGGGTTATGATACAAATTTTATGATTTATTTTAAAATACTCCGTTAAAAGCAGTGTTTGAGTATAATATCGTGGTATAACTCAAGAAAAAATATTTATTTTGTTTTGTATAAGAGATTAGCTTAGATGGAGCAGTTTCATATTTAGAGAAATTTTTAAAAACACTTTGTTTGCTAATTTATTAATATTGAAATTTTTATTATTATTGTAAAATATAAAAAATAAATTATTTAATATTTAAATATTTAAAATCGCTTTAAACTCTTTCTCTGAATATCAATGGTTTTGAAACTATATAAATTTAAAGATTGTTGCATATGTTTGCAAATTTGATGACTTTAAAAGTATATTTCAATATGTTCAAAATAAAATTTAAAGCAAACATAATTTATAATCTAAATTCTTGGGTTTTAATTAAAATTTAAAAAGTTGTTAATTATACCTTAACTGAAACTTTGACGGTCACGAATAGTCGACATTTTGAAAACTTTTCGAGCTAGCTTAATTATTTGATATATAAAATCTATTAGAACATTGATTACAATATTATGTAAGATAATAATTTTCATGACATATACAAATGAGAGCTATGGCGCAAAAGTTTTAGCATTTTGAGCGATTTCCTTACTTAAAGATAAGGTATAACGCATCTACTTTCGATTTATCATTATTTTGTTTTGCCATAATTTTGTTTTGAGATAAAGTGACCTTTCGAACATTAAGATAAATATGGATTTAATTTATGAAATTGATGCAATTTAGGAAATTAATAAAATTGAAGTTGATGAAATTATAGGAAAAAAGTATTAAGTATATTATATATATATATATATATATATATATATATATATATATATATATAAATATATATATATATATATATATATATATATATATATGTATATATATATATATATATATATATATATATATATATATATATATATATATATGTATATATATATATATATGTATATATATATATTTATATATATATATTTTTATATATATATATATATATATATATATATATATATATATATATATATATATATACAGGTATGCATAATTATTAAAAACATTGATGATTTTTGGCATGTTTTAAAGTTCATTAACAGCTTTTAAATTTAAACTTAAGACATTAGCTTAAGGATTATGCGATTACTTCAACAGGGGTCATATATATTCATCGTCATCACAGGTTAAATGATAAAAAATTCCTTCCCCTGGATTCGAAACCGGTACCTTCCGATTCAAAAACCTCACCTATGATCACTGCCCCAGTTGCTCGATGTACTTTCAATCTGAGTTAAAATTATGACGGAGTTGTAATCCCAATATTCGAATAGTTATGAAATCTTGCAAGTTAAATTTTTATATTTACGCAATTATGTATTTTAACAAAAAAATTAATTTCTTTAAAATTTTGCAACGACATAATTAATGTCAAGCAAACATAAATTTTTTGACCAAAAATCCAATAAATCTGAAATCACCATAACTTACATCATATCACATAAATAATTTTTTTATCTTGTTATTGTTCGTCCGACTAATTTTTAAGAATTTTTTTCGAGACAAAACACAAATCAATATGTCCTTAATTAGATATATTTTGTGAGCGACCATAAATTAGATCTATTATCTTATATTTCTAATAATCCGAAAAAAAAAGAATTTATTATGCTTTTCCACTTCATTAAATCGGGTGCTTTTTTTCCTCATGAGACTTTTTTTTTGTTTTGTTTTCTTTACACATTCTCCGTACAAAACACAACAAAAAATGGAAAACATTTTTATCAATGGAAAAATTATGAATAGCTAAACCTAATGACGAATTAATTGTCTGCATTGTATATATATATTATATAATATATACATAATCTCTCGTATATATAACAGTTCAGTTGATTAAAATAAATTAGTTTCCCATGGATCATCGCTCTTCTTATTTAAAAACCAATTAACATAATAAACAAAATTTAATTATGAACTGTCCGCGCGATAATTGCAAAGTAGTATTAACAGAGGTACACAAAATTGTTCGCAACATTAATTGATGAAAATTTAATGATACATTCACAAATTAATTTGTTACAATTCCAAAAAAAAAAAAATTAAAAATAAATAATTATTTTTGTTGATATCTGTTTGAAATGAAAATCAATTTAATTTTCATTTTTATTTCCAAGTATCATACGCCCATGACCCTTAAGTAAAAATAATTGAAACAAACGAACCAAAGTTGATTCATTTACCTCCTGGGGTAATGCTGTTTAGAATTGAATTTATACATATATATTGCTATATAAATGTATATATATATATATATATATATATATATATATATATATATATATATATATATATATATATATATATATATTTATATATTGTTATTGGATCGAACTCTGATGGGTGGCAAAATCAAATGGGGAGAAATACATACAAGAAAAATAAAATACTATCGAAAGGAAAATCATTAAAATGAAAAGGTTGTTGACAGTTTAGCACCTCTAAAAAAAATAAAACAAAAAACAATTTGCGGTTTGCTTATTTTTTATTTTTTGGTTCACGCCGTATACGAAACAAAACGAAATGAAAGTTAGAAAATTGAAATTTAATAGATTTCCAATGAATTTGTAATTTAACAAGGCGGTACAAAAAATATCCAAAGGTATAGGTACATATTTTTTTTATCATATTAAATTACAAATAATTGAATGAATCATTAGAAAATTACAAATTTTGTTTACAAACAAAGTGTGTATATAGGATAAATGGTTGGCGGGAAATACAAAATACTCGATGGAATTATTTTTGGAGAATTTTTAATTATGCGATTATTAGATGACGTCTCGTTTTGAGGGAAATATAATTGTACATTTACTAGAACCGCGAGACTTAATTCTTTTTTCGATTGAAGACTCGAGATTTTTGTAAATGGTAAATGGCGATGGCAACATCTCTTGAACTACTTCAATGCTAAATAAATAACATTACAAGTATGTAGACAACCGTATAAAATAATTTTCTTTGCTATTTGCCTAATTATGCTTTTCTTCGTTCCTATCTTGAGTATTATAATTTTGATGATTCATACAACAGTAAAATTAAGAAATGAATGACACATTTGGACACACTCGTATGCATTTACTCGAGTTTCCATTAATGGTTAAGGTGTGGCGTTCGGCGCAGAAAAAAGTATATTTCTATTATAATATGAACAATACATAATTAGTTGACAAAAATGATTGGTTATAAAACGGCTCAATTGATTTGTAATGTTCAATTCATTTTTTAGAAATCTAATTTGTATTTATTTTAAAGTTTTGTATCAAATAAAGTGTATATAAATTAGATTTTCGGCGATTACATAACGTATTGATCATAAAACGGTTAATTCAATTGATTTGTAACGTTTAATCAATTATTTTAAAATCTATTATTATTTGTATTAATAATATAATAATATAATAATATAATAATATAATAATATAATAATATAATAATATAATAATATAATAATATAATAATATAATAATATAATAATATAATAATATAATAATATAATAATATAATAATATAATAATATAATAATATAATAATATAATAATATAATAATATAATAATATAATAATATAATAATATAATAATATAATAATATAATAATATAATAATATAATAATATAATAATATAATAATATAATAATATAATAATATAATAATATAATAATATAATAATATAATAATATAATAATATAATAATATAATAATATAATAATATAATAATATAATAATATAATAATATAATAATATAATAATATAATAATATAATAATATAATAATATAATAATATAATAATATAATAATATAATAATATAATAATATAATAATATAATAATATAATAATATAATAATATAATAATATAATAATATAATAATATAATAATATAATAATATAATAATATAATAATATAATAATATAATAATATAATAATATAATAATATAATAATATAATAATATAATAATATAATAATATAATAATATAATAATATAATAATATAATAATATAATAATATAATAATATAATAATATAATAATATAATAATATAATAATATAATAATATAATAATATAATAATATAATAATATAATAATATAATAATATAATAATATAATAATATAATAATATAATAATATAATAATATAATAATATAATAATATAATAATATAATAATATAATAATATAATAATATAATAATATAATAATATAATAATATAATAATATAATAATATAATAATATAATAATATAATAATATAATAATATAATAATATAATAATATAATAATATAATAATATAATAATATAATAATATAATAATATAATAATATAATAATATAATAATATAATAATATAATAATATAATAATATAATAATATAATAATATAATAATATAATAATATAATAATATAATAATATAATAATATAATAATATAATAATATAATAATATAATAATATAATAATATAATAATATAATAATATAATAATATAATAATATAATAATATAATAATATAATAATATAATAATATAATAATATAATAATATAATAATATAATAATATAATAATATAATAATATAATAATATAATAATATAATAATATAATAATATAATAATATAATAATATAATAATATAATAATATAATAATATAATAATATAATAATATAATAATATAATAATATAATAATATAATAATATAATAATATAATAATATAATAATATAATAATATAATAATATAATAATATAATAATATAATAATATAATAATATAATAATATAATAATATAATAATATAATAATATAATAATATAATAATATAATAATATAATAATATAATAATATAATAATATAATAATATAATAATATAATAATATAATAATATAATAATATAATAATATAATAATATAATAATATAATAATATAATAATATAATAATATAATAATATAATAATATAATAATATAATAATATAATAATATAATAATATAATAATATAATAATATAATAATATAATAATATAATAATATAATAATATAATAATATAATAATATAATAATATAATAATATAATAATATAATAATATAATAATATAATAATATAATAATATAATAATATAATAATATAATAATATAATAATATAATAATATAATAATATAATAATATAATAATATAATAATATAATAATATAATAATATAATAATATAATAATATAATAATATAATAATATAATAATATAATAATATAATAATATAATAATATAATAATATAATAATATAATAATATAATAATATAATAATATAATAATATAATAATATAATAATATAATAATATAATAATATAATAATATAATAATATAATAATATAATAATATAATAATATAATAATATAATAATATAATAATATAATAATATAATAATATAATAATATAATAATATAATAATATAATAATATAATAATATAATAATATAATAATATAATAATATAATAATATAATAATATAATAATATAATAATATAATAATATAATAATATAATAATATAATAATATAATAATATAATAATATAATAATATAATAATATAATAATATAATAATATAATAATATAATAATATAATAATATAATAATATAATAATATAATAATATAATAATATAATAATATAATAATATAATAATATAATAATATAATAATATAATAATATAATAATATAATAATATAATAATATAATAATATAATAATATAATAATATAATAATATAATAATATAATAATATAATAATATAATAATATAATAATATAATAATATAATAATATAATAATATAATAATATAATAATATAATAATATAATAATATAATAATATAATAATATAATAATATAATAATATAATAATATAATAATATAATAATATAATAATATAATAATATAATAATATAATAATATAATAATATAATAATATAATAATATAATAATATAATAATATAATAATATAATAATATAATAATATAATAATATAATAATATAATAATATAATAATATAATAATATAATAATATAATAATATAATAATATAATAATATAATAATATAATAATATAATAATATAATAATATAATAATATAATAATAATATAATAATATAATAATATAATAATATAATAATATAATAATATAATAATATAATAATAATATAATAATATAATAATATAATAATAATACACACAAAATTCTAAAATTTTTAAAGGTATATAAATTTAAGATTAAAAAAAAAATTATCCAACACTAAAATCAAATAAAACAATTGTTTAACTGAATAACGCGTCATTGAATTATACTAAAATCTAACTTAAATACATTTCAATCGACACAAAACTTAACAATTTATAAAAATTTGATTAAATAAATAGATTTAACACTGAAATCAATAGAAAAAACCATTTAACGACAAAACTCGTTCAAATTTTAACTGAAATGAATTATGTTATCAGATTTGTTTCATATCATATATTAATATCATATCATATCATCAGCCGCACACAAAATTTCATCATCGATTGTAATCGATTGATGATTCAATTCACACATATATATATTCAATTTATTTGAAAATTGTATTAAATTGAAATACAAATATCGAATTGGACACTTCACACATCGAATATAGATACATACATATATATATGAGCCGATAAATTAAAAATAAAAAAAATCAATTTCCAGTTTTGGTTTAGTTTTTGATTTGTACGATTTTTTTTTGTTGTATTGCAGCGAGAATTGAATTTCTATAAAATGAAATATAAATCGAATTTCTAGTCATTATCCGATAGTATATTTATGTTATATTGAGTGTTTTCCCATGAACACGATATACGTTATATTACAAAAAGTTGATCGAATTTTCATCTAAATTTATTTTAAAGCCTATATATAAAGTTGATGATACAAAAAAGGCGTCTGACCGATGTTGATGAGATATATGCTTGTATAGAAATTTGTATGGTTTACAAAAAGTAATTAAGCTTTAGAAGCTTAACATGTTTTAATTGCTTAAATATAATAAACAAACAAAAAATTGGTTTAGTTCATGTTCATGCATATTGTTATACGGTTTACTGTTTAAAGCTATAAAAAATACTGAAATTTTTTTTTATCATCAAAATATCGTATATCGGTCCAGAGAGTCGGGCCATACCACTAACAATATACAACAAAGTTAGATATTCGTATATTACTTGTTTTAATCCAACCCTTGTACATTATATATATTTTAATGTGGGACGAATGGCTTTCCATTAGAGGAAATTTTTTTATGAAGGTTGTTTTTTTATGATCTCGTTTGGATTTAATATAGATTTTTATGGATTTGAGTTTTTTTCTATAATTTTTTGAAACTTTAAACCATAATCACGGAATAAAATGTCTGTTTGATTTATGTACGTATATGTATTTACATATAATATATGAGATATGTCTAAATCATCTCGGACACATTTAATGGCTGCCATTTTGGACATAATCTTGATTTATTTTAGAAATGGTTTTTTATTTCATTTTAATGTTTACTATGTAAATTTAATGGAAAACTATTGATTTAATTTTTATTTTCCTAATCACATGGATACTGGTAACACAAATAATAGGATGTGAAAAATTATTATAGTTTAAAACGCGTTAAATGTTTTTATTTGTTAATATTTAGTTTTTACAAAAATGTTTAACAAAATTTCATAAAAACCGCTGAATGTAGTTAATTTTGATACAAGTTTAATAATGTTGCTTTTGTCATCATTGTTCCTGTCAATAATTTTATTTTTAATTGTTATGTATATAATTTGTTGTGACTAAAGCTGTAACCGTAAATTTTGTATAGTATAGTTACATTTTATCGACATTTTGTCATTGATGACCTATAGAGGAAATACATCCGCGTATTTTCTTCGATAAATTCCTATGCATTTTTGAAAGTTTTATACGATTTCTGACGAATTGGAGTTAAACCATACAGAAAAATAAATTTCGGTAATCTTTTATTTCATTTTATTTTATAAGCTAAAACCAATCCTAAATTCTAAACCGACGATTTACAAAAAAACATATATATATGACACTGATCATTTTGCAGAAAAATCATCTAAACCATATTCTTACCTTGCTCACATCAATAACTTTTCAGTAAAATCCATTAAATTCTATTGAAATCGATTCTTATCAATTTTCAAATGTGTAAGCGTTAAGTCAGTTTGATTGTTGCCAGCAAAATCCGAAAAATATTCGTAATTGTATGGAAATTTTTTTTAGGTTGTAGCGCTGCTTTTTTATACTGGTTTTACTTAACGGTATATATACGAACCAAATTTATGTATATCTATTCATTCGCATACATAAAAATTATTTACTCATCTTTACTTTTTCTCGATATTTACTTTGCGAGCTTTTATTATAATGTTATCGTATCTGCAGCATCCTTTTGCGAATATATAAAAAAGAAGAACAACTAAAACCACCTTCTTTTATCTTACTGACGATTAGCCTTAGGTTGTTGGTTTTCTTGTTGTTATGTTTTCTCGTGTATTTTTTTTTTGCGTTTGTTCTTTTAATTTTCTTTTTTAGTATTGTTCTACTGTGTTTAATGTAATTTTCATTTTATGTTCATCAAAACGTATATACAACAAACCATTTTAAAATTTCATTGTGTTTTTTGAATGGAGAAAGCCGGCACAATATAAATAACCGAAAAGCCAAATAATAAAATAAAAACAAAGGAAATAACACGAAGATAAGAATAAAATGAGAGCTGAAGAAATTTAATGGAACTAGATGATTCAAAAAAAAGTTTGATGCTGTGTGGGAAATTAAAACTAAAATGAAACATCGAAAATCTTATACGTGTACATTATAATTATAGAAACTTTTGAATTCAAAGCAGGCGATTAGACAAACTGTCAATAGTCTTAGTCCTTGGAAGCTAAAGGATTATCAACATTTAGTGAGATCTGCAAAGGTCTCCGTGTTTAATTTTCTAGACAGTTAAGGTATCACATATTTTAAACCTTAAAATAGGTATAAACCTTATTTACCTTTTTAATTAAGTTAATTATATGCATGGAAGAATTTCCCAAAGGAATTAAATATCCAGATAAATTTAAATTTCTCGATAGTAAGTATCTATTATGACATCGCCACGGGAAGAATGCTAGCTGGGTTTAACTCACATTAACTTTGATTTTCCATTTATGAATGTTATAGTGAATAACATTTAGGCCATTTTCTAGCCTTCGGATAATTGTGATTGGAATTATTGACTCGGTTAAACAAGTCGTGTTGAAGAAATGGTGTCAAAGTTAAATAACGAAGTTATTTTACTAAAAAAAGAAAATGAAGACCTAAACGCATCATTCAAGCGGGTGGACATTCAAACAATAAGGATACCATCGAATACCACACAGATGAAGAAGAACTCGAGCGAGAAATTCATCCGAAAAAAATAGTAACAAACCTAAAAAAATAGTAACAATAAATATGGAAGTTACTGACGAAGACGAGCCACCAAGAGAAACTGCTTCGGCATTCAAAAAAAGCAAGCCCATAAAGAAAAGAAAAGCAGAATCATCGCCAGAATATATTGGACAAGCAGTACCAAAAACGAGTAATGATAAAACTCAACAGAAAGAAAAACAAAAGCAACCAAAAAATATTGAGCAAGTAACCTGGACATCTGTATCGGGTAATGCAACTACTCAGAGCAATAAAAATCCTAACCCACAGAAAATAATTCAGATTACAAGTTAGTAGTATTAAACAACGATGTCTGGAAGGTAAATGTACCAGACTCATAAACATACCGTACACTTATCATGAAGCTTAACGCTGACAAGTTTCAGTGGTATACTTATGAAGACAAGCAAGCTAGACCAATTAAGGTTATGACTAGAGGGCTACACCGTACCTGTGAAAGCAATGATATAAAGGGTTAGATATACAGGATGCTGTCAATATGATCAAAAAAGACAGAACTGAAAGCGATAAAGGAAACCGAGAACTGGTAAAAAGGGGACTACCGCTCTTAATGCTTGCGTTTGGCAATAAAGAAAACATCCAAAAGATATATAATATCCGGGCAATTCAAAACATGAAAGTTAGAATAGAGCCAATGAGGAAGAATACTTCAAAGATAGTCCAATGCAGAAAATGTCAAAGTTATAATCATACCCAGAAATATTGCGTGTCAAATGTGCTGGTAAGATTCTTACGAGCATGTGTACATTAGACAGAAACACTAAAGCAACATGCATAAATTGTAAAGGACAACACCCTGCAAATTATCGTGGTTGTGAAGTAGCTAAAGAATTGCAAAAAATTAGAAACCGTGCAAGGAATTCTGAGCAAAATCAAATAAACCCTGGTACAACAAACTAACCGAATAATAAGGAATTATACAATTTGCGAGGTAACGCATCATATGCAGAAGTTGATAAAAATTAAGATTTAACCACAAAACTAAATAATACTGACCAAGTTCAAATAGATTTCATCAAAACCATAGAAGCTTTAAGTAAAAAACTTATAAAATAAGTCAGTTGTAATAATAATAAAAAAAATAAAAATAAAAAAACTAGTTGGGCCAGACGTATCATTGTTTGGCTTATAGGATCTGGTGTTATTGTTTTCTTCAACACTTTATTGTTTTTTCTTTATTGTTTTTGTTGTAGGGAAAACAAATATTTTGAAACATGCGTTATTTATTATCGATTTAAATTTTTGAGATTTTTAACAATATGATGATTTTCTCTAGGATGTATGCGCGTAATGTAGAGTTGAAATTATTTTCTATTTCACATATAAAATGTAAAATGGTTTCAGGAGTATTATAATTGTGGCATTCACTAAAAACTAATACTAGTTTAATACTAAATTATGATTAATTGTTTTTTTGAAGGGTAGACAATTATGGTCAGTTGATAAGCAAATCGATGATTAATGCTTTGTGGCATATTAAGCTGTATTTTTATTTCAAATATGACAGAGTAGTGGTCAGAAGTGAAGTCGGGTATTACAAATAGTGGCGAAATTGCATGTTTATTAATCGATAGGACTAAATCTAGGTTTGATGGCAAACCTTAGGACGGATAACTTGTTGGGGATGGTGAACAATGAATTTAAAAAAGGGTTTATATTGTATTTAATATAAAGGATGTCGCTGATCTAATTACTACGGTTACAACCCCAGAAACGGGCTGACTGTTGAAATCACCACAGATAAAATAACTACAATCAGAATTAGTTAACTTTTGAATATCATTTTTAAAAATATTAAGATGGTATACGTTATTAGAACAAGGAAAATACATAAACTGATATTAAGTTTATATTGGTAGTATCACAAATTACCTGAATAACGATTGATTCGATTATCGTGCTTAAATTTAGTAAGAGAGTGTGGTAAAGTTTTTTATGGGCAAAAATGGGTACACCACCCATTCTCCTTACTTCTGTATCAATTCTATAGACTTTATAATTGCAGTTGGTTAACAGTTTAATATTATTTTTGAGACCAGTTTCATTGCCCAAAGCCACATCTATGGAACTAATATTTAGATATAGCTGTAGAGTCCAAACATTTGGCTTCTTCTGGATTGTATTATGCAAGAACAGAAAAATGTTTCTTTAATTTATCTAAAGTTTTTGTTCAATTGTTGAAATATAATAAATAATCCGTATATTGCAAGAAATAATATTGTTATTTTAAAACTTCTTTGAGTTCATCAATATCTATATCTGCTAATCCAGGCAGGACAATTTTAATTGGTCGATTAAGTTTTGCCTCAAAGCTAAAAAAATTGGTGTGTTCAGTTTATAAAAGCGCACCAAATTGGGTGTAATGGGTTATATTACTGAAGTTTAAGTTCCTCCTGATTGTAATTTATAAATATCATCGTTTATTATAACTGGTGGTACTTTTATTTATTTTTTTTATTTTTATTATTATATTTTAAGTCAAATACATCTACTATATGGATACCCAAATATTTTACTAATATTTATAAAAAATAACTCCTAAAGAGTGAATGACTTTACGAATGTAGCCTTGCACATTTGTTATTGGTTTTATGTCCACACAATTAGTTATTTTACAAAACACGAGCATTTATTGAATATTTGCAAATGTCTGCTTACTTTTTATGACCTTTCTAGCTGCTAAAAAATACAAAAATAAAGCCAATGTCATAAGGGAAACTAAACTCACCACACAGTTTTTCATACTTTCCAATAATAAATTTTAAATTGGTTCCTGGAAATCGCTTACAACATCTTGGAACAAAACTCATTATTGAATTTCGACGTAATGAAAGTAAATATAGCTTAAAGAGGTTGCTTAAAATGAATCACATATTAGTTACCATTATATAGGTATATAGGTATATATATTTACACATAATATATATATATATATATATATATATATATATATATATATATATATATATATATATATATATATATATATATATATATATATATATATATATATATATATATATATATATATATATATATATATATATATATATATATATATATATATATATATAAATATGTGTAAAGTTTTATGCTTTTCTCCGGGATTGCTTATCATAAAATTTCCACACAGTAATTTGGTTTTTAATGGAAAATTGTGTTAAAGATGAAACTCAATTATACCATAATTTTGTTGTTGTTAATTCGTATAGAACGATGAAATGTTGATTATATTAAATAAATTAGATGTTCTGTTCCAAGATAATTTGAAATATTTAAAATACTTGTTTAATTATAATGTGGCGTAACTAATACAAATCTAACCAAGTAGTATGATTAATTAATAGTTAATAAAAATTAATAGAATTATTTGCTAAACCGTGTAAACTTAATTTAAATAATGAGATATATCTGTAGCCGAAAAGGGTTAGAAATGTTTTAAAGGAAACCCTATAGCAGAACTAAGTATATAAAATGTAACATACAAGCAAAGTGATTACAAATAATTTTTTGTAACATTTTTACACCTTATGTATATGTATTGTACATATATTTCGTAACAAAAGCTTTTTAATATTCCATAGCAAGCACAGAATGAAAAACAAAAAGCTTTAAATACATTTTATCACCAGCCAACACGACATAAAATTTAGAATATATTTTTATACATATTTAATGTGAATTGATAAAAATGAAAATTGTGTAAAGCTTTTTTATTTTTTTTTACTTTGGCTATTGTCGTTGCAGGTCCCATATTTTATATCGTTCCCTATACATATGATTATATATATATATATATATATATATATATATATATATATATATATATATATAAATGCTCCCCAAAAGATATATATAAATTTTAATGTTATAAAAGAAATGATTGATGTGGTGTGCTGTTCATTTTCGATAAGAATAGAATGAAAATGGAAACGTTTCTTTTACATAATCGAAAATTTTCCTAATAATTATTGTTTGTGGGTCGTTTTGTTGTTGGGGTGGGGAAGATAAGATTGTATTTTTGTTATGGGTGTGATTTATCATAAAATTGTAAATATTATATAATGCTTTTTTATTTTGGTTATTTTATATGTTTAAATATAAAGTGGTTTTATTGTGTTTGGATGATTATTTGCAAAATAGAAAGGTTTTAGGTACCTGTAGTTCCTTGGTACAGTTTATTTGTATCTAAAATGTAGTAAATAGTTTTATGTTAAGCACAATGAGTATTAGTATGTGAAAGTTTGCACAAGAAAGTGATGGGTTTCTGTTAGTACTGAGATTTCTAAATGAGCTTTTGATTTTTAAGTTGATCATGTTCTTAAATAATTTTTAAACTACTTTTAAAAACGTTTAATTTAATTCCAATTATTTAAAATAATTTTTTTGAAGGACCGTCAATGGTTAACAATATAATATGTAGTTGGTCCGTATGGTGTTTCAAGTTTTAAAACTTTCTGAACCTAAGTGTTTCCTTCGGGTCTTGTACCTTAAAGGTCTTCAATAAAAATTTACTCTTACTATTATCCATTATACAATTCATAGATGAAAAAATATTCACGGTGATCCTCGATTGACTCTAACTTTAGTGTTTTATATCGTTCAACATATGGCGAAAGATTCTTAACATTTTTTCAAGTTTTACCGCGATTAAACTATGACTTGTTTTACTGGCATATAAACAACTAGAAAGGATCTCTGAACCGACACATTTCTTTTCACGTGGTTTTCACGACTAAACGTTGATGAAGGATGACAAATGCTTTTGGATTGTTCAAAGTTTGCTTAAAAAATACAAACTTGGAGATAGACTTAATAAAAGCGAGTCAGCCCAGCTGAGCCAGTCAGCCAGTGAATAAAAGATTTAAAAATGTCGGTAGATTTTGTATTACTTATTATAATCAATTATGCTAATTTAAGTTTTCTGATTTGGATTTGTTTAAACGGTAAATATATTTATAGCCAATATTATTGTATCTCAGAAATCTATCTAATTTTTCAGAATCCATTTGAAAGGTCCTGTAAAATTACCGCAATTAACACTTTAAACATTCCCTAGGTTGATCGCAGTTTCGTTAAAAGTATAGTTTGGTTCTTCAACAATTCTGTCAATTGTGCATTTAGTAAGGATTTCATTATCAATAATTTGTCCCGTATACTTAAGTTATGAATCAAAAACCATACTGAAAGGCAACTATTACCACTTTTTATACTAAATGAAAGAATTATACAGTGAGAAAAATGAACATTCTACATTTTTTTTAATTTTGAAAGAAGCTGAGTGGCCGGCTTAAAGAAATCTCTCGCATGCTGCTTCAATCTAACGTTTAATTATGACTATAGTGATGAGAAGAAAGCTATGCAAATGAAGGGAAGCTATTGTGAATAATATTAGTACCTGCATATAATTATTAATCGTTGGGGTGACCACCTACAACGATCACCAATTGTAAAAAATATAGTCTGAAAGATCTTGTACAAGATCTCAAAAAGGGTAAATTCTGGCCAGTAATGCTGTTGATATACTTATTTAACTTGTTGAGTTAAAAAATGTATAACTAAACACCGAAGCTTTTCCCCAATCAATTCTTTTGAGATCTGGATTTATGTTAAAGGTATAAAACCAAAATTACTTTGCCCCAGGTACTTATTAAGTTTTTCATAATATATATATATATATATATATATATATATATATATATATATATATATATATATATATATATATATATATATATAATTGAATTAGCCGTTTTATGAAGAATACGTCATCCGTATAACCGCTTGAAAATTTAATTTATATATACTTTATTTGACACAAAACTTTAAAATTAACACAAGTTAGATTATAAAAAAATAGATGAAACATTACAAATCAATTGAATTAACCGTTTTATGACCATTACCCCAAACCAATCAAATCCCCCTCTTTGATAAAATAATAAATAAACATCAACAATCACCGAGATCAGTCTAATATCTTATAGACTTACATCTGTGATTACATTATTTTCATCAGTATGGCTACCACTATGAATTAATCATACACATTTGGCTGTTTCCTCGGTTATCTTTTATAGCAACATTTTTTCTCTGGAAAGTCTAACCAACTAAAGCATTTGAATATATATTTGCACTTTCATACCGCTGTCGGTTTTGCTAGCAGTTGAAGTACTCCTTGTCATATTACCAAACATTAAGTTTAGGACATGAATTTAAATAGTTAATAAAATATTTAATACTTGCTATATGGCTAACGAACCGAGTCTGATGACACTTTCAAGATATCAATACAACTCTATCAACATTAAATTTACGAGACACTCTACGTTAAACATACATGTTTGATATTACATAATAAATCTTTCTAAAATTAGCGGAACTCAATTATATGTATATTTTCAAAACCGCAAAAAAAAAAGAAATTTGCGCATATTCCAAAATGTCAAATTGTAAACTAATAATTTAGTAAATGTTAAAAAAAAAATTTTCGTTGGAAAACGTCGTATCACACCACACCTTAATTGTGTTTACGCTTTATATATAATATAATATAATCGAAAATATATTTTCAAAGAATGAAAATGTATTTTTATAATTTTCACCAAGTCGAGACGAGAGGCAAACATACATATCTAAATATTTGATTTAGGTTGAAAGGAAGTAAGTTTTTTTTTATGTTACAGCTTTTGCCTTCCTTTGTTTGATATATGTTACCGTAATTTGTCATCTGGGAACATGGTACATATATATTAGGCGTGCCAAAAAATATATTTATATATTTAGATATTATGCACATGATACACATATTATAATAGATTTAAATAAATTAAAGTTTTATGGCATTTTAATTTTTGTGCCATATTTACCGGATCCGTTCAAGCGTGAGTGTCAACTCACAAACATTTAATTTCCTTTCTCAAAACACAACAACCATAAAGTATGTACCGATTCATGAGTGTGGGGCGAGGCGATTCTAAATGTTTTGGTATATTAATTTTCGGTGTGCGCCATCATATTTTGCCGGTGTTTGAGTTGATTTTTTTTTGTAAGAATATAAATTATGAAGGTTATCTAAAGAAACGATATTATCATATTGGTTCATAGAATACATTTGAGGTCGTATCTTACAATTATGTGAATTTAGTTAAATTGAATCAATCGATATACATAGTCGTTTTTTTAGCGTTTTTGTGCAAGGTGGCCTATAAATGATTAGCTCATTGCTAACATAAAGCTTTAGTTTTGAACTAAATCCGTAAAACTTGTGAAGGAATAGGCAAAGGTTCTTAGACAGTAACAAATCATAAACTGAGTTTCTTTGAGGGTATGTTTGTTCGTTAAGAGAATAAATAGGAAATTGGATTTATTGCATAACGTTGTCAACTGAAATCTGATAGGCACATATCTAAACTGATAGGCACATATCTAAATGCAGATTTGGGTCGATTTTGAATAGAACTAAGTGGACGAAACAATGACTCTTAAAGCTATAGTCGCCGGTCTATTGAAACTAATACTAACAAAATGCATAGAAATTGTTTTAGCTTTAGGAGTCAGTTTTTACACTAAGAACCGCATTTATATACACAATTTCTTTACATATAATTAAAATTGAATATATTCAAATAGTTGTCTATATATAATTAGCGGTTCGTTTGAATGATTGATCTTCGAATAATCTATCAATTAGCATTTAATTAGCACTTGACTGACACAATATTACATTTTAGCAAGTTTTTACGGTTTTGAATGAAATTGTAAGTGATAAATACGAATGACTTTTCGAATTGTGGTTGCTTAAATTTATAGGCATAAGCTTTTCAACTATCTACTCAAAAAAGTTCGAAGCTGTTAGTTCTGTTAACTAAAAAGGCCAATCGACACTACCAATTAAAAGATAATTAACTGTAGAAACAAATCTCTTTGTAAGTGTCCATGCATGTCAGTTAGAAGGTATCAATTATGTAAGGATTAAGCTTTCTAGTATTAAAAGTAACTTTAACGCTACGTTCATTTCAAAAAATTCCCTTTAAAAAAAGAACGAGATTATCAACAAAGTTATTTTCTTAAGTCAACGGTATTTTTTTGAGGTTCATGTATTGAGAGAATCGATAATGTTGTTTACACCATAAAATATTGAACCTCTTAGTAGCTGATGCCTTTTAGTTGAACCCATATTTCATTTAACAATTTTGCCGAATAAAGTTCCATTTAATGACATTTTCATCTTGCTGGTCAAAAAACGGTTAATTCAATTAATTTGCAATGTTTAATCAAATTTGACATCTAATTTGTATTAATTTCAATGTTTTGTGTCAAATAAAGTGAATATAAATTAGTTTTTCGGCGATTACATGGCATATTCGTCATAAAACGGTCAATTTAAAATGTAATTTGTATTAATTTTAAAGTTTCGTGTCAAATCAATAGTACACTTAATAAATTTAAGCAGCATTAAGGTGAAATAATAAATTAATAATTTACAGATACTGTAAATTATAAATTTATTATTCAACTAATACTAGATGGTATTAGTTGATAATATTATTATCAACTAATACCATCTGTTACAGCCTACGGCTTGGAAAAATTAGTTCATTAATAGATTTTGTTCTTAGGGAACCTTTCAGTTGAATGCAAGCAAACTGAAGTTGCTGATAAGAGACGTTAGAATGCAGAGAGCAGTTCAGTAAAATTGTGATGGTCTTGTGCTAACGATAGTTAAACATTTGCCACCGGAAAACCATACCAATTCTGTCTTTACTAAATTACCTTTCCTTTCTCTACACCAAATAAAAACAAATACTAATTATCGATTGCTTAGATGTCAGTACCCGGGTCGAGTCTGTCTTAACTAACATTCCTTCCACTTTTTCGGTTTTGTTATATGTACGGTGGTGCCCGACATTCCGGGAGTTCCTGGTTGGCCGTACGTTCTAATCAATCAATCAATCAATAGACACAAGGGTTAAGTTGAACTCATATTTCATATTAATAATTTTATCGAATAAATTTCCATTTAATGACATTTTCATCTTCGTAAAATTATTTGAAAAACAATAGTATAGAGCTCTTTGTGATTCTATAATCGCATCTCTTACCGAACATTCTGAATCTCCCGTTTGTAACAAATTCTTCGTGCCGTAGATGGTTAGTCCAACAAAAGCCAGAACAAAAGCGACTTGTGATGTTTGATTTAAATTTTAATACCAGTCCACTGAACCTCAAAATGTAATTCCCATTTTGCTACAAATCATTGTTTAAATGTGAAAAAATGTCACAATATTTACACAATGTATACCAGCATAATAGTGGAATTATAAGTTCGAACAACAATGTGTAATCCAGAATCCCGAAAAACGTATTGCACAAAATGTTTAAATAAATTAAAAAAATAAATAAAATGTAAAATTGCATTACAAAATGTCAATAGTTATGAAATTCATTGTTCTACATACCTTGATTTATGCTTTTATGTTAGTATAATGTATATAAAATTTTTTATATACAGTTTGAGTTCGGTTTATTAGTGCGGGAAAAACAAAATAAAAAGTTTCATCTTTAAAATTAGTTTTTCAAAATATTTTGTTAAAACGTCTTCGTCTATATATAAATCGAAAGAACGTGAAAATAATAAAAATAATAAGTTTTAAAAGCACTAAATAGAAAATACATAAGACATAAAAATAAAGCACAAAAATAAATAAATTAAAAATTTTCAAAATTTAATTATAAAATGATAATGAACGAATTTATAGTTTATTAAAAGTTTTTAATTTTTAATAAGTAATTTTGTAAAATTTCTGCTGCATATTATTAAGGTTTAAATACGATAAAAGTTAAAAATTTTATCTTACTTGTACATTAATGATCACTAGCTCTTATGATGTAAAGCACTTATAGTTACATATTTCTAACGAAACATATTACATATTTTTAACGAAACTTTTTAATAATCTCATTAAAATTTTTTTTGTGCTTTCAATCTACAACAAAATTATATTAATGATTCTTTTTTCTTTTAATTTTTACAAATATCTGTGTATGCCTGTTCGAATTAAACTATGTTGAGTAGATATTATAATTAGAATATGCAAATTATTTACAACAACCAGGTAAAGTAAGTGTAGTTAAACATTGGCTGGTTGGAACTTACGAATTGATGAGTAAAGTTTCCCTATTCAAACACCTCTCAATTTTATCAATGTATTAGTAAAATTAGTCTGGGTGTAGTTTTAAAATGAGATCCTTTTCCTGTGGTAGATAAAAATTTCAAACCAGTATTTTATTACACCAAAAACCTATAAATAAATTAAATAAAAACTTGCTTGCCATGGTCTGGCAATAAAAGTGTATTTTAACGTTTATAATTGTTGTTCGATGACATTACTCAATAATTTTTTGTTTACCAATCTGATACCGTTACAATAGCGCGTAAACAAAAAATCGTCCATTTCTAGTGCTTGATTTAACGTTTTCAATTTTATTTCGTGCGTGCAGGTTTTTTGGCTTAATTACTTAAATTGCAAAAAGAAAAAGAAAAGTTATTTAGAATACTCTGTAAATTCAGTGAAATCGAATGCGCCTTAAACACAAGAAAATTAATTTTTTAGCAAAAATTAGTATGGTATACTATATATACCCGCCAGCTTGGAACGTCAACGACAAAATTAAAATTGTCTTTTGCTGCAAACGATAATTTTAATTTAAATCAAAAACAGGAGTCACTTTATTTTTAGATACACTAAAATTAAGGATAATTGCTTTAGTGTATAGGATCACTTAATTTTTTATTTTTTTCATAATAATTAAGGTTATTGCACAACAAAACAAAATTAAATTTCGTAAGCTGTTTCAGCAGAAAAAGGATATTTATTAACTTTGGTGATAATAAACGCTGCTGGTGTATTGCCTCGGTATAATTTTTCCTAGTATAATTTACTAGGATCGATCGATACACGATAATTTACTAGGATCGATCGATACACGAAACGGTTTATGGTTGAAGTAGTTGAAAGGTCAGTTGAACCAAACTCTAAAAGCGCACGGACAACTTTAGATAAAAGATATTTAATTAAAAAAAATTAAATTATTTGTATTACTTTTGGATAACTCTTCCAATCAATTGTCATTTCACTTCTTTGCAATCTGTTGTACGATACAGACGTATTTTATTTATCTAAATTATAATTTTTTTTTTTAATATAACTGTGTTCGTTAATTTATTAATATTTTTGTGCAATATTGCGTGTACTAGTTTTTTTAAATTTTTACATAATTAAAATTACTTAAAATTATAATACTAATAAAACTTCAAATATTAAATTGATTAAGGTTGTGATTTATTAAACTTGCTGTGATATAATAATCGTGATAGAGTAACTGTGATTTCGAAGTACTAAATTAATTAATTAAATAATTAATTAAAATTACAAAAATAACTGCCACCATTCAATTAATACCAAATCGAATCCATAGCTGTTTCAATATTTTTAAGTAGTATTTCTAAGATAGTGTATCATCTTCAATGCACATAAGTCACGTCATCCAGCGGCAATTTAATTCGTTGCTTTAGGAAATATACTTTTCATCCGAATTGTGTGGATTCAAAAATGAACACATGGTTTAAAATCTTTCTTGACTGCCCGTTTGCAAAATTCCTGTGCTCGGTATGTTAAAATGACTCTTTTTGTGATGCGTCTGAGAAAATTTCTATCCTAAGGGAGCAAATTAGCCAGGTTTCTCAATCAGTCAAATCGCTTACCGACAAGTGCAATCTGAATCCTACTGTTACACCTTCGGCTACGGCTCCTGTGTCTTACGTATTCCAGAATAGTTTTGCTGTGGCCTCAGCAGAACCTAGACGCATACATATACCACAGATTGATTGCATTATTGCCTCCACTACATCAGTTGCGTTATGTAAATTTTTATGTTAGCAAATTGAAGCTAGTGAAGAAGAGCTAAACTGCCGATTGCTTGTTTCGGTCAACCAGGATGTTAGTCTGCTTCATTTTGCTTCATTTAAGATTAGCGTTGACGCAGCGTTGTTCAGTAAATTGCTTCAACCTGAAATCTCCATCTTCATCTTTCGCAAAGGTACCTTCATTTACTTCCCGTGATATTAGAGTCATCTCGTGTTACTATCATAATGCATCCAGTATTCGTTGTAACGTCAAAAGTTTTCGATTGGGCATACTGGTTAATAACTACGATATTATTATAATGGGTGAGACGTAGTCCAAGAATGAATTTGGCAAAATATTTTCCATCTGATTACATGGTATGTCGAAAGGACAGATACGACTGCGACACGGTCTTCAACGGTAGTAGTGTATTGATAGCTGTAAAGAATATTTTCTGTGAATTGATCATTTGCCATCCTAATTTTAGTTTAATCACCGTACGCATAATGATAAGCAGCAAATCCGTCTTTACCATCTTTTGTTACTTTACGTAATTTCGTCAGCAGTTTCAATTGCAGTTTCAGTTATATCAAGTTTACGGTAAACGAGGTTCACGATAGGTTACTCAATATTGATATTAATAAGGATCCCGGGCATAATTGCAATCCGCATATTTTATTCAAGAGTTGCGCAGTGAGTTTGGCCTCTTACGTTACCTTATTATTCAATGGAAGCCTGCGGAGTGATGTTTTTCCAGATCCCTGGAAGATTTCAGTTATGTGTCCCATTTTTAAGTCAGAAGGAAGAAATGATGTAGCTAATTACCGTGAGATTGCACTTTTGCCGGTCTTACCAAAACTTTTTGAATCAATGGTTCATAATGTATTGTCTTTTCACATCAGATCTTTCGTTTCTCCTGCACAGCATGGGTTTTTTCTGGTTGATCAATGGTCACTAATTTGCTCTGATCTATTTAGTAGTTATTACTCCAAAAATCAGCACGACGTAATCTATACCGATTTTGCTAAAGCCTTCGATAAAATCGATCACGCCAGTCTCATCGTCCAGTTAGACAACTTGCATTGTCAGTATTAAAGAACTTGCATTGTCAGTATTTTCCCGTTAAATGGATAACGTTTTATCTTTCAGATCGATGCCAGTTCATGAAGATTTCCGATTGTTTTTCCTGAATGTGAATAAATGTAAGATTGTATCACATTTTCGCATCCGTTCCCCGATATTAGTTAATTATAGCTTTTAGAATGTCATTGTCAATAGAATGGATCTGATTCTTGGTATAATTTTCTGCTCTGACCTTACATTTACCAGGAATCTATCCTGGAAGGCTTGCTTGCATTTCGGGATCTCTCTTAAATATACTTTTATAATGTTTTAAAATTTGTTTGCCACTGTAGTCTTTGGTCAGTCATGTAAATCGATGATTTGTTTTAATCATTAGGTGACTATCGACTATTGCTGGGTTAATGAAATTATTCGATCGTGTATATATGTTATAGAGTCCTTTTTTAATTGTTTTGATCTTTTTACCTTATTTTAATGTTATTAAAGTTTTACATGTGCCCGCCCCATTTTGTATGTTGAGCATTGAAGTCATCGAGGTTATAATGAAAAATAATGATGGTGGATTCCATCAATATTCAGAGAAAGTTTAAAACATCTATAACAACAAAGCTATTCTTAATAAGAGGGCTAAAATAGAACCATTAAAAAATAACACTATGGCTTGTACATCAACGCAAAAATGCCAAGGTTTTAACTACACACAGAAATATTGCGGTTAGTTGCCTAGTGCGTAAAATGTATTGGAAAACACAATGCAAGAAAGTTACATAAAGTAGAAATATTTTTGCAAAATGTATAAGCTGTAAACTGGAAACTATAAAGGATAATTAAGTTCTTCGAAGCAATTCAAAATAATAAAATGTATATACTACAGTAAAGGAGAGATTTGCCTCGAAAACCGTGCTGGAATATATTCTGACCAGTCACCTATACATGACTCTCAACATATTGATAATTAATATGTAATAGTTGACGAAATTGTACACATAGAAAAACTAACTGGAACCTTTTCCAGGAAATAATTGAAGAGAAAATAAACCTGCAAATACCAATTAAAACACGACCTAGTAGACTCGTAGGAAATTTCTTAAACATTATCTAGGCCGAAAGCTGATGAAAACTTAAGAACTTTTAGCAAAATTGATTATCATAATATTAAATCTGTATCATTACAGGGATTAAAATATGAGATCAAATTTAATATAAGTGCGTTAAAGATAGATATATGATTTAATTACTAGGCAAATTAGAAAAACCATTTCCGAAAAAGGATTTCGAGAAGTAGTTTAAATAATCAACGTCAATGGAAGTTCCAGAAGTATTTATTATCCCCACACTAGGCAAACCAGCAAACAATAAAAAATCGTGTAGGCCAATTTTCCTACATTCTTTCATTGCAAAATAATTTAAAAAATTATTGGCTTAAGCCAATAATAAAAAATCAAAATTTGACTCCAGCTTTATATTTAAATTTAGAGAAAATCAATCAACGATTGAACAAGTAGAAAAAATAACCGCTGTAATCGAAATATCACTTCAAAATAAGCAGAAATGTCCCACTATATTCTAATAAGAACAAAGTTTGGCATCAAATGTTTATCTTAGCAGTTTTACCTAATTCTAAATCGTATATCTCAGATCGACATGTAGGTAGCGTATTGGATCCTTTATTGCACATCCTATACACTAGAGATTTACTAAATATGTACATCAGAAGATTCAATCACATACTAACATTTGCTGATGGTACAGTAATCCTTGCAACTTCAAAAAACAGTAAACCGCAATGAGTTTTTGGGCAAAGAAATCGCACAATAGCTTAAGAATACAAAATTTGTTCATGTTAACCTCACAAATCAGAAGATGAACTGGCTTCCAGTAGAACTTAGTTCAAAGCCAGTACCATATTCAAATACAGCTTTTCAATTGCTAACTAAGATGGAAAGAGCACGTTAAAAAGAAGAAGAATTGAATATCAAATATAGCAATATGTATAGGTAGAAACTATAAAATGTAAGCTCTTATAATTTCTACCTGTACAAAAAGTCTAAACAAAAGTCATAAAAGATTGATTTTATATCGGCTGCTCTAAAACGAGTATGGACCTATATGGTCGATTTCTGTTTTTAATGCAGTTGTAAATATAGATTCATATTCAGTTAATCAATTTAGCACAAGTGTTTTTAATTTATTATAACTCTTGTGACCATCGGTTTATGACCGGTCACAATTTCAAAATATTGAGAAACGAGTTACATCATATTTTATTATGATATATAAATGTTGAACTATGCGCTTACAATAGGTTGACTAATCCTATGTGATCAACTATATATTGTTGTAATAAATATGATATTCGAAATAAAATAGAAATTCGCTTAAACCACAAAAAAAAATTCCGCGTCATCCCACAAAACCATGAATATTCATAGTATGATTTTTATTTAAAATTTATGAAATATGTAAAAATTGTTTTGCTGTTATTGGCTTATTGTCTTTTGCAACTAACCGCATGTACAATAATTCTACAAAACAATAAAGTTATATATATATATATATATATATATATATATATATATATATATATATATATATATATATATATATATATATATATATATATATATAAATTCCCCGCATTGAAACTAATCCGAATTACACAGATCCATAAAAAACAATTTTAATAATTTCATCACGACATTCGTATGACAAAACACGTAAAAAGGTGACCTCTACGGCATTAAGATTAATTTTTTGTTAGAAAATAACCATATAATAATTTCAACCTCAACACGTAAATGAAATATGAAAAACAAAATAAATGAAAACTTAACAATTTTTTTGTTGTTTTGTATTGTGGTTTATTTTTAGAAAAATCTTAAGTGAAAATAATACAGAATATAGTGAAAAACTTGTAGCTCGTAAATACCTCATACCGTATTGTGGATTTTAATTCAGCATAAGTACCCACAACAACATCACCATCACCACGATACAAGACAACTTAAAAACCATAATGGAATATTTTATGTATTTTTATTTTAAATGGCTACCATCTGTTTCTATTTTGCTTTCTCTATATATATATCTAAAAATAATGGTAATCTTAAATCTTCTAAAATTATTTTATTTTCTTAATTCGTTTTTTATTTTATCGTTTCGAAATTTATATCCGAAGATGTGATCGGGGCATTATGAAAATTTAAATTACTTCTGGTATTTTTCCTTTAGTTTTATGGGCCTAGATATAAAATAAGGAGTAATTACCAATAAGTAGCTGCTATCCATTATCGAAATGTAAAAAAAATAAAAAAAAAAATATAAACTTTTTTTTGGTCCATACTCTTCATATTTCGATTATGTTTCGAATGGAAATTTTTTATTAACTGAATAAATTCGAATTAAAAATCGATTGACATTATTATTGGAGTATCGCACAATTTAAATTTATGATGATTAGTTTTGAGAAGGACCATTATTTTTCTGGTACAAATACAACACACTTTTCATAAAGCCTTATCGCACATAATATATTCATGAGAATATGAATTTTTATGAAAATGGAGCTTTTCTTAAATTTTTTTGTTATGTTTAATTCTATTTTATTAACAAAAAATGGAAATAGGAAGTAAATATAATACATCTTAATATATTATTTAAATTAATAAAATTCTGAATGTTGAAATATGAGGATATATATATCCCTCTTATAGACGTAAATAATTTATTATCAAAAAAAAATTCAGTAATTTATAATTTAATAATAAGAAGTTGTAAGTATGGATGTGTGTTATGAAATGATCAAAAGCTCATTTAAATAATTTTTTGTATTTAAATCTAAAGCATACATGCGAGATGTGTTTATTATGGTTCAAAATAAAATTGTAAATAACAAAAAAGTACTGACATTTTATTTTGTTTATGAAAGCTTTCATGTTATGATAATTTATTTTATATAAAATATAAAATAATAATAATTTTATGTATATGTTAGGTTCTGGTGGATGTGGTTCGTCGGATGAATGAAATGGTATCATCCTGGTGTATATAAATATATAGATATGTAAATATATTGGATTGAAGTGAAATTGTGTGAATAAAATGAAAATTATTTTCTAGGGTAATTTTGAAGAGTGTGTGTATGTGTGTGTGTGTGGTATGTCTGAATGTGTGTGTGTGTGTGCACGCTAAGAATATTATTATATTTATAAAAAAATAAACGATTCCTGGAATTTGAATTTTATCGTTTCATGAGGCGAACATTATTTGAATTGTTGATGTAGCACAAATTAAATAAAAGCATTCGTGCTTAAAATAAAGTTAATTTTGTGGAATTTGAAATGTTTATCTTTGATTGAACTAAAAAGATTTTTCGTATATTTGTTGTTTTTTTTGGATTTTTGTAATAATAATAAATGGATCTTATAGGTTATTACTGGCCTATTATGATTCTACAGAACACATCCTTTTTTTATTGAAAACACAAAATATTCTCTATTGCGAGGAAAAAGGGCTAATAGAAATTTGTCTTTTCAATAAAAAGAGAGCAAGTGCTTCTTGAAATGTGTTGCTACATTTAATAAAGTTATAGTGAGTTAAACAAAGTCGGAAAACATTCCCGAAGATCAAATGGTCAATTTCCGTTCAATCAAAACTACAATAGAAAGTATTTTCAATGATTATTCCGATTCTTGTCCGATGATATTTTCATCACATGTTTTTGGTTGTGTGCTAAATTTAAATTTAGCGTGTTTATACGTATATGAATAGTAAATTAAATAGTATATACGTCAATATTTAAATATACAATTATTTTGTAATTTTTGTTCATAACTGTAAATTCACTTGATTGGTATTGCTCATAAAACGGTCAATTTAATTGATTTGTAATATTTTATCATTTTGTTAAAATCTAATTTGTTGTAATTTTAAAGTTTTTGGTCAAATAAAGTGTACATAAATTAGATTTTCGGCGATTATATGGCGCATTTGTCATAAAACGGTTAATTCAATTGATTTGTGATGTTTATTAAATTTTTTTTAAATCAAATTTGTATTAATTTTAATGTTTTGTGTCAAATAAAGTGAATATAAATTAGATTTTCGGCAATTACACGTATTGGACATAAAACGGTTAATTCAATTGATTTGTAATTTTCAATATATTTTTTAAAATCTAATTTATAATAATTTAAAAGTTTTGTGTCAAATAAAGTGTACGTAAATTTGATTTTCGATGATTACATGATGTGTTTGTCATAAAACGGTTAATTCAATTAATTTGTAATATTTAATCAATTTTTTTAAATTCTAATTTATATAAACCACAAAAATAAAATATAATTGTGCCGTAATGATCATGAGGTGTTTGAGATCGGGTCGTTTGTATCATGGATGGAAATATATTTATAGAAATATAAATATATTAAAATCCCACTTGTCCTACCATTTGTTAAATGTAAAAAGGCTGTGGGAATAGGACCTGCGTTAATTGGAATATTTGACAATTACAATTTCATCAATCAATCAATCAAAACCAAATAATTTTTTAAAATGTTGTCAAACCAACTGTTACGACAAGTGTTTGTTTAAAATTTTTTTCTATTAATAACTGACTTATTAAATTGCTCATTAAATCTTTGTTGACACGTCAGTAGCAATTTGTAATTACCGAGCAATTGTCGAGAATGTTTTCGCGCCGTTTATATACTGCATGGTATTATTATCCGGTACTTGATATATGTTATCATCAATATTTAAACTGTTTAGTAGAGCAAAATTATGTGAAATTTAGCAAACCGTTTTTTTCCAAAAGTTGTTACATTTTGAAAATTTCAGCTATTTGCAAAAATAATACTTTTTGTACTTAAAAATGTATACTTGAAATTAAACTAATTTCTCTAATATTAAAGATATTGTTTTCCTCTTCCCTCTACCAAATGGCAGTTAGAATTAACGTCAATATTAATTACATTATTGATAATACTTTCAATATTGTAATGATTCAATTTTCTAATGATTCAAACATAACCTAGATTGTTCATAGTGGGTGGCTTCTTAATAATAGAGTAGTTCTACTATAAACTAATTGAAGATATGAATTCAAGTGGAGAACGAAGGGCAATATTTCCTCAATATTTTTTACTCAGAAATGGGGAAATTGGCATATTTTAAGTTATTTATAAACACTGCAAACTCTAAAGTTGGCTAGATGACTCCCATTATATAGACCGCAGATTTTGCCTCTGCACTTCATTCTTTCTTTTAACATTGACTTAAGCGAACTTTAACAACACATTACCTACATTTTGTCTTACAATTGCAAAAAGTTTAAGTATAGCCTATAATCCTTGATAAGTTTAGAAAATTGCACTACTTCACGCTTTACCTTCATGCTTCGAGTTACTGCCTTTTTTTTTTTTTTTTTTTTGATCATTTTAGATAGAAATGAATGTAACTCGGTATTTTATTTCTTCAGGGATTAAATAACTGCTGAAAAGGCCTCGGAATTTTTTAATTGAATTTTAGCTTATCTATAGTTCAAATAGTTTTTAGATCAAAACAGTTTGATATTTTCTATTCCTGATAAAAATATATGCGCCGCCCTTGTCATATTAGTTAGTAGTGGAAGTTCTTAGGTTTCCTTCGTCAAATTGTTGAGTATATAATTGCACTACATAGTTATTCTAACTTGTAGTAGTCTATCTTCACTCGCTTTTTCGTTGTGTTAATGGTTAATTAGCTACGGATGTGAAGTATTTTCTAAACAACAACAAATTTCCTAAAAATTGCAACAACAAAATAAACATTTGTATGTATGCGTAAAAACTACGTATTATAAGTACGTATTATCGAATAAATTATTTTTTATAGTTAAAAAAAAAACAAATCAAGCGAAAACTATTATTTTAAGTTGTAATCAAGACTTTTTTTCTAAAACAAATGCACTCGTCGAATAGAAAAGAGTCTATTCTAAAGGAAAATCATACAGATTTTTAAAATTCTAGGAGAACAGGTAGTTAGGAATGGACATTTTTGATGTAAGTTACATAGTAGCGATACATCAATTTTTCCCGAATTTTCATGGTTTTCCTGAAAAGCGGACACTCTAGCGGAAACTTGTTTTGAGTAGACAAGAGCCTATTTTAAAGGAAAATCATACAGATTTTCAAAATTCTAGGGGAACAGGTAGTTAGGAATGGACATTTGTGATGTAAGTTACATAGTAGTAATACAACAATTTTCCCGATTTTTCATGGTTTTCCTGAAAAGCAGACACTCTAGCGGAAACTTGTTTTGAGATAAGAGTCTATTCTAAAGGAAAATCATACAGATTTTTAAAATTCTAGGAGAACAGGTAGTTAGGAATGGACATTTTTGATGTAAGTTACATAGTAGTAATACAACAATTTTCCAGATTTTTCATGGTTTTCCTGAAAAGCGGACACTTTAGCGGAAACTTGTTTTGGGTAGACAAGAGTCTATTCTAAAGAAAAATCATACAGATTTTTAAATTTCTAGGGGAACAGGTAGTTAGGAATGGATATGTTTGATACAGTGAAAGAATATATTATATATGTATAAATTATATAGGGTTTTCCAATATGAGGTTTCATTTTGATATTAAAAAAACGAGTATATTTTAAGAGAAATAAATTCATGTTTATTTCATAGTAAAAAGGAAAGTATGCTATTAACATTTGAAAACGATATCACTCAAATTGCCGCCACGGCTACGATTGCAGCACCATATCCTTTTCATGAAACTGTCCATGACGAATTTGCATATTTGCGGCTATATGTCCTCGATAACTTCTTAATTCTTGGATTTTCTGAGCCCTAAATACGACAATTCTGCTTATTAATGTAGCCTCCGAAGTGAAAATAAGCCTCATCACTGAAGATGATTTTTCGATAAAAATCCGGATCATTTTGATGCATTTGAAGGATCCAAACAGCGGGGATACGACGAATATGGTGATCGAACGGCTTTATTTCTTAAATCGTCTAATTCCAAAAATCGACAAAGTATCGAGAAACCTGGGTTTTCTGCAACACTAAAGGCTACAGCAGGAATATTTTCAGTTGTTCTTGAGCGACGCACACGGTTTCGATTCTTCACATCACTAACTTGTCCCAACAGCTCAATTTTTTCTACCAGTTTCACTATTGTCGGCCGAGGAGGTGTTTCACAACGACCAAAAAGTGCTTTAATTTTTGAACTGTGACTGAAATTTTTTTACCATTTTTGTAGTGAATTTTAACAATTTCAGTGTGTTGTTGAACCATTTTTTATAATGGCGTAATTTTTATTTGTCAAATGTCAAAAGATGACAGCTTTAAAATTGACAGCTGCCCAAATAGCAGGCTATTCAAAATTAAACTTCTTATTGGGTAATCCTATATATGTGTTTAACGCATTCTTTGAAGACGCAATTTTGTCTTTCTTACATTCATCTAGCCTGTTCTGAAAACATGAAAAATTCTACATACATCTGGTGAATTTTGGGCATTGGAACAAAATATCTATCAGTTTAAGTGAAAAAGCTTAAGTGAAAATCTGTATGATTTTCCTTTAGAATATACCCTTGTCTACTCAAAACAAGTTTCTGCTAGAGTGTCCGCTTTTCAGGAAAACCATGAAAAATCGGGAAAATTGTTGTATTAGTACTATGTAACTTACATCAAAAATGCCCATTCCTAACTACCTGTTCCCCTAGAATTTTAAAAATCTGTATGATTTTCCTTTAGAATAGACTCTTATCTCAAAACAAGTTTCCGCTAGAGTGTCTGCTTTTCAGGAAAACCATGAAAAATCGGGAAAATTGTTGTATTACTACTATGTAACTTACATCACAAATGTCCATTCCTAACTACCTGTTCCCCTAGAATTTTGAAAATCTGTATGATTTTCCTTTAAAATAGGCTCTTGTCTACTCAAAACAAGTTTCCGCTAGAGTGTCCGCTTTTCAGGAAAACCATGAAAATTCGGGAAAAATTGATGTATCGCTACTATGTAACTTACATCAAAAATGTCCATTCCTAACTACCTGTTCTCCTAGAATTTTAAAAATCTGTATGATTTTCCTTTAGAATAGACTCTTTTCTATTCGACGAGTGCATTTGTTTTAGAAAAAAAGTCTTGATTACAACTTAAAATAATAGTTTTCGCTTGATTTGTTTTTTTTTTAACTATAAAAAATAATTTATTCGATAATACGTACTTATAATACGTAGTTTTTACGCAGACATACAAATGTTTATTTTGTTGTTGCAGTTTTTAGAAAATTTGTTGTTGTTTAGAAAATACTTCCCATTCGTATGTAGATACGTGAAGTTTTTCCTAAAAAATTCCTAAGTTTGTTTAGGAATAATTTAGTAAATACTTCACGTGAATAATTAGCTGCATTTCTTAGGTAGGGATACTTCTAAATTCGACCGTAGTTGCAGTGTTAATGGAATCTTGTTTGATGAACATGGGAAAATTAGATATTTTCTCGGATTCCTGTTGCAGATGTTATATAATCGCTGCTAGTTTAGTTCAATAATAAATCTCTACTAGAAAATAGCATTTGTTAATTCTACATCAACTTTGTTTTTAATTATATTTAGTTTAATTACTTTTATCTCTAATAACTAACATTTAATTTTGATTTTTTTCTATTTTTCAGATCATCAAAAGAAAAGCTTTTACACGTTAGATGTTGTGTGTGTATAGTATAATTACACATAACATTCATCTAAATGAATTCAATGGAAATCATGAATTCAACAAATATTACAACAATTAATTGTAATTTAAGTAAGTGTTAATTTTCTAGTAAATACTTAACATATTTTAATTAGCATAAACATTTTTTTTATTTTGGTGGAATCAAAGCGAACCCAATTGTAAAGCTAGGTGTTTTCAACATAATTTTATTCAAAACAACAAAATTAATATCTGATTACAAAGTAATGCAATCTAAATAATGCTTTTGTTTATTTTATTTTGTTGTTAATGTTTTTGATATACGAATAACAATATTTCGCTGTGATTATAGAGAAATGCAATTTTAATTTTTTTTTGTATTTATGTACGATTTAATAATATGTAATGTTTATGCTCCCTAGTAACAAAATCACTTTGATGTTTTTATTTTTGGCTTGAGGCATTTCATATACGATAAATTAGATACCGCTGTTTTGTATACGTAGAGCAGCGGATTTAAGGAGATTGTTTAGGGAAATTTGAGAGTGCTACAGAAAATGTGTTAGTGAAGGGTATCTTGGGTTCATAGATTAACATATTTTTTTCAATATTTGCATATATACTTTATTTAGCCTAAACTTTACCTTATATCACTTTAATATTTGAATTTCTGTTGGAGTAAAAATATGGTATTTTTATGCCACTAGTGTCCACCAAAATAAGTGGCAAATTTACAAGTTTTGATTTTGAAATTTAGAACGGAGGAATAATTTTCACAGTTTTAATAACCACAGTTTTAATAGATTTTGAAAATTATGGATTTATGACATAATTTTCCCAATTTTGATAAGTGTACAAAAGATAGTACTCATTTTTGGCCACGATGCATTTAAATGATTTCGTAAGAAAATCATTTTACAGAACACATTTAGTAAAAAACTGAATCCAAACTGATTAAGGTTAAGCGGACATAATTGGAGAAGGTGTTTTTACAGTTTGTGTATAGTACATGCCTTACACAAACAGTTAAAACACCTTCTCCAATTATGTCCGCTTTAGTTTTGTGGGGCATGTTTTTTTTATAAAAAAACTAGTACTGTAAAGCTCCATATTAATTACAGAATAACCATTTCTTATACTATCCCCATTTGGCGTACGTAAAAAATTCAATACCACATCCATGTGACTGCAAAATTGGATTTTTTATCACTTGGTTACGATCGTTGAAGACGTGGATTTAATTTTAAAGTGCAGAAGTTGCAGAAGTTCTATAATTATAATTAGGGAGTAAAAGTTAAATAGTATCTTAAATTTAATGTAATACAATAATGCTGACTCAATGATTAATGCAAAAAAAAAAAAAAAAATCAAATTACATTTCTGTTGAAAAATTTCCCATAATTACACAGGAAATCACTCCCCATGTCTAAATTTAATAAAATAAAATTACAAAATGTCATTTATGAACTTTGGCCTTTCCAACATTTTTACTATACTCCAACGCAAAGTAGAAAAAATACGTCGCACCACTAACTATTTTCAAATCAAGATTATGGTAATTTTTTTTTTGAAAATTTTAGTTTTTAAATGAATACTGTTAATTAAGATATTAATGTCAAGCGACGAATATAAGTATATCCAAAATGTCTTATATATTTTTTTTTTGTTATGTAATGTTAATTAGCAATTTATGCTATATTTTGGAAATAATCGTTACCAACAAGGTTAAAATATGTATGAAAGAAAAGTTAACGACCTATACTATATACTTAAAAATATATATTATGTAAATATTCTCAATATTTACTGAAAATATACGAAGTTCAAGAAAAGCAGTTTGAGATGGTGCTTTTATACATAAATTTTCTTAATTATTCCTAATTAGGCGTCGGTCTATCATTTTAAAAGATCATGACAATTAATTTTGTTTTGGTAAATTACGCAAGTATTTTACGGGTGTTTCGATAACAAACATAAATGGCTTCTAGTAAAATTGTGTATCGAGACCTACTGTGATTTTATTTCGTTGTCAAATAAATAAAATCTAGTTATCTTTTCTGTAGTGTTTTATTTTTATTGTAAACAATTGATAACCTTAATTGCATATTATGTTTCAGTCTCAGTGTGTCTTTCAAATGTATTGTGTTATTATTAGATTTTAATATTTAAAAATATTAGTGGATATAATTTACATTTTACAGATCTTTTTTTAAGTGAATAAGACTGACTTCAAATATCCCAAAAAACATTAAAATATATAAATTTCATGGTACATTTTTTTAACTTTTAATCTGTTTCAACCAGACAAAATTTGACAATATTCGATAATCAAAATATAAATATTTCGGATGAAAAAATAAAATGGAAAATAGTGACAAAATGAAATAAAAGTCGGGTATTTTTATAACAATTGATAAATTAAGACAAATTTAAAGTTTGTTTAAATATTAAGCAATATTGAGTATTTTTTTTTTAAATACTTATAAAATTAACAAAATTTGACAATTCGTAATAGGAATATTCGTGGCGTACCGAATTTTTCGAAAGCGAATAATGTTTCATAATAGAGACGCAGTTGTGCAAAATGATGAGGGAAACTTCGATCACCTAGAAAAACACATCAACGAAAGGAAACATTTTTAGGGATAATAGCGTAGTTAGAAAGTGATAGGTATAGAATTACGTAAAGATCTGTAACGTAAATATCTATGTTTTGTGAAAAAAGGGCGGTTCATATATTATTTCAATTTTGTTAATTTATAGAGCATTTAATACTATAATTTAATGTATAAAATATAATTACTTAAATTAATGTTCTAAATATAATATTATATCATCAATCAGTATTAGTATTAAAAACTAGGTTTTTACTATGATTCTAATGATTGTAATAGAAGAGGAAGCAAGAATAGTGTGGAATAAAATATTCCAATCGTCTTACCATCTTGATTTGGTTACAGTAATGATACAGTGTTGCGGTGAGTTTTTTAAATTTATATTTTAGTCAGTATCAGCCGATTTGATGACCTTGTAGGTTTCATTACATTTTGTTCAGGGTCTATTGTCTGAATAAATTAAAAATAATTTTAAAAATTTACTATTACAAAAACAAATGGATGATTAAAACCATACTCCGAATATGTAATGGACAACATATAGATGAATCGTAGTTTTCGAGGAATAGTTTTACAATATTTTAACACCTGCAATTATACACTGAGAAAAAAAATATAGAAACCACTTAAAATCCATAGTAAAATCACTTTATTCCAGGTGATTTTACACCGAAAGGTCCTCCAGATAAAACCAACAACTTTAAAACTGTTAAATTCACAAGTAAAATACTTGTATTTTATTAGTCTACTCTTTGAATTTAATATGGCTAAACTTGAACTTAGTGAAAATAAAATATAATCAGTTGAAATTCATATGAATTATAATTTTTTTTATATTTAAACTTTTAAATTTAAGTTTACAAACGGGTTAGTTTAATTTGAGAGTCGAATAATTTTGTTAAATACATATTTGACAAATAATAACAAATCATTTTGTTTTTTTTTTTTTTTTTTTTTAAACAAAATTTCCTTTATTGAGTTAACATTTTTTTTTTATAATAAAATATAGACTACTTCGATATATATATGTTTTTAAAAGGGTGTAGGAAATTACCTAAAATGCCCTCCATAAACTAAAATTATATAAAATAAATTATTTAAGCCCTGTTCCTACAAGAGACGGAATCTCAGGCTCATTACTTCGATAAAAACATATAAAAGGTTTTAAAAGTTTTTTTTAAAACATCATTAAATGAATTTGAATATAACAATTTTATAAATTTTTTTTTAAATTTCAATATCAAAAAAATTAAAAACTAAAATGTCATAAAAAAAATGCTATAAAACTTATGACGAGTATCAACTCTCAAATGTAGAGCTTAAAAATAAAATAAAAATAGAAACATTCACACACACACACACCTATATACAGAAACCATACACACCCACAAACATACATTTTAAAATTAACATAAATGTTATAGCAAAAAAAAATATTATGAAAGTCTACGCAAAAGCTTGATTTTAAAATTGCTTATCTAAAAAAAGTAATATAATTATCAAAAAAGGAAATTTCTCAATGTAAAAATATAAATGTTATTGTTGTTGCTGCTGCTGCTGCTGGTCATCATCGTCGTAGTCGTTGTTGTTGTCTCCGGTCATATCGGTCAGCCACCAATATGCCTCACATCTTTTAGCATACTCGTCCTCGTCAATTTTGAAGGTGGTATCAAAACGTAAATGTTCATCCGGATTTGTGAATTTGGTTGCATCAAACCACTTCTCGTTTGGCCGCCTTGCCACATGATATATCAGCGGTATCGCCTCCTGATTTTGGATGTAGCCCAACCTGTCTAAATAAACGAATAAATTCGGTCCGTATAGTTTTGCCATTTGATCGTCGACATGGTACGGTCCGTAAATCAGTGAATTTTCTGTCAATACGGTCCGAGTCAAATTTCTCGTATTGTATTCTGTTCGATATGTAGTGGGTAAAATCCGTCTCAGCTTTTCTGTAAAGTCCGTTACAATGACGTAAACATTTCCGTTCAAAAATTCGGTATTTTTCTATGTATCGCGGTACTTGATTGAACCATACCTGGCAACCGTACGTCAGTATTGGTCTAATCAGTGATTTGTACGACAAATAATTTTGCTAAATACATATGTGTTTTATATTTCCGCTTATTTAATAATTTTTTCTTTCAGATTACTTGTGCTTGGCGAGGCAATTATATATCATGTTAACATTTATTTAGTTCGTACTACAAACCCTTAGATAAAATACATTTTTTTATTCTAATATATTATACACACCAAAGTGTAACCTAATGAGTGTCCATATTGTGAGAAAATTTGAAAATATATTCGATTGTCATTTATTTACATTGAAGTTTAATTTTAATTTTGCAGTTTTATGCCAGTGTTCCAAACTGAGCTCATTGCTTCGTTGTTATATTCTAATCATAGAAGAGAATCATGGCACTTGCTGGTTCATTAATATAATTTGGACCATGCATGCATTTCAACTAAATATTTATTGAAACATGAATTTAATTTATTTTTATTTGTTGTTTTCCTTACTTTCAGTTAATTTTGGAAAATATCACATGTTTGATTATTATATTCTTTAACTGTCACATTTTTCTTCCGGTGCTTGAATTTTCTTGAATGCTTTTTAAATCACATGGCTTGGAAATATCTGTTGATTGATTCGAAGTCACTTTTTCAAACTGATTATTTTGTTTCTCTATTATATTCAAATATTAGTAAAACACAAAAAATAAATTAACCTAAGATTTTAATTATTTTAATATTTTGTCCGTTTTAAATATTTTCTTACATTATCTAAACGCCACGTTTCTATATTATGTTTGCTTTTTGTAATAAGGATTCATTTCTTACTATATATAGTAAGAAATGAAACCTCATTACAAAAAGCAAACATAATTTCAACAAATATCTTTTGTGCAAGTATAGGCTAATATGGTTGCGGTAATATAGATTGGGAAACAATAAAGAAGCTAGAAAAGTCACAAAATATAAACCAATAACCATAATGCTTAATTTGACTATATTTTTTGTTTGCTGCGCTAGATCTGTGAGAATATAAGCGAGATATAAATTTGACTGTACTACATTAAAAAAGATTTGTTTGATTGTTAAAGCAATTCTGTGCTATTTTTAAATATATATATATATATATATATATATATATATATATATATATATATATATATATATATATATATATATATATATATATATATATATATATATATATATATGTATATACATACAGGGGCATTATGGCTTCTGTGGTCGGGGTGCACTTATGTAACTCATAAACTATACTAACCAGACAATATTAAAATAATTTATTATATCCTTTTTAATGGATAACTGTCATCCCTAAACATGCAAAATGAAAACAAAACAACCAAACAAGTAAAGATTACAAGTAAACTAATATCGAACCGCCACTTAAGTCGCGTCCACACTAGTCAAACTACTATGGGATTTAAGCAATTTGAAACACCTTTAATAATATGAACTACTAGTTATTTTCCATCTTAAATTCAAGTGAATTTTGTTTAAATTCAAAATTGAAGTAAAGTGCGGGTGTTTAAAAATAATTTATTAAAAAATGAGGTCATCATTTTTGATAAAATCTAAAATGAAGTGGAGTGGACGACTTTATAAAATTTTTTGATATATATATAAATATATATATATATATATATATATATATATATATATATATATATATATATATATATATATATATATATATAAATATATATATATATATATATATATATATATATATATATATATATATATATACAGTGTAACCTCCCAATCTGACCACCCCTTCATTCTGACCACCTCTTTAAATAGGACATTTTTCTACAGTCACAACACATTAACCATACAAATTTGTTCTAAAAGTTCTCTTTAACCAGACCACCTCCCTATTCTGTTTAGAGACCAGTGTATTTGTGGTTATGAGAAATTAATCAACTCCTTTAATATGACCAAAATTTTTTTTTTAATCTAAACAGAGAAATATGTACATATTTTGATTCTTTTTTTACTCGTTAGTCTCTTCTCTCCACATGTTATTCAAATCGTCATTGAATACGCTTGTCCTGACTTACGTCGTATTTACTGTCTTATGTATACTGTCTTATGTATAAGGTAAATTAATATTTTTTATATAAAACTTTAGAAAAATGTTTTAATTATTTACCACAATTTCGTATGTTGATATTATGGCGGCCAAAACGATTTATAAGGAACTTAATTTAGAAGACAAAGTGAAATTGATACGTTACTCAGAAAATCACAGCGAAAGGTTAACTGCTGACCGTTTTGGAGTCAGTAAGACAACAGTCAACACTTTAAAAAAGCGAAAAAGTGAATACCTTGCAAGATTTGAAACCGAAAATATTTCAGCAAAGAGGAAGTTAAAAAAAACTTTGTATCAGGATGTCAATAACGCAACTTTAATGTGGTTTAAAAAACAACGTAGCATAAATGCACGAATATCGGGTCCAATGATTAAAGAAATTGCACTTCAGTTTTCCAAAGAATTTAATTGCCCAGATTTTAAGGCATCTAATGGATGGTTGAGCAAATTTAATACACGAAATGACATTTTACAAAAAGTATTATCTGGGGAATCGAGTGATTTGTGTCAGGAAACCATCGAAGATTTTAAGAGACGATTTAAAGATTTTGTTGGTAAATATAATGAGGGTGATATTTTTAATGCCGATGAGTGTGGCCTTTTTTACAAAGCTATGCCAGACAAGAGTTTGGTATTTAAAGGAGATCCATGTAAAAGTGGTAAAATGTCTAAGGAACGCCTTACAGTACTATTGTGTGCAAGTATGCAAGGGGAAAAACTTAAACCTCTAGTAATTGGTAAAGCGCAAAAACCACGGGCATTTAAAAACATTAAAATCGATCAGTTACCGGTAATCTGGAGATTTAATCGAAAATCTTGGATGACAAGCGTAATTTTTGAGGAATGGCTCACAATGATTAATAATCAAATGAAAATAAGTAAGAGACACATTTTGTTAACAGTGGATAACTGCCCAGCTCATACAAAAATTAAACTCTCAAACATTAATTTGAAATTCTTACCACCAAACACCACTTCTCAGATACAACCATTGGATCAAGGGATCATCAAGAATTTTAAGACATACTACAGAAAATCTTTAATGACAGCTGTTGTATCACAAACTTTAATAAACAACACATCCATCTTCGCGTCAAAAATAAATGTGCTAGATAGCGTATACTGGATAGCATCATCCTGGACATCAGTTAAACCGGAAACAATACAGAATTGTTTCCGAAAAGCTGGCTTTTCAATAAATGCCGAACTTGATAATGTTGAGTCAAACTCAGTTGAGGTAAGTGCTGGTGATACAATTATAATCATACCATCGCTGTCGGAAAACGAAACTGAGAACTTTGTTGTAATGGATGAATCACTGGATATATGTGAGCCACCAGATACAGATGAAATTTTTCATGCTATTGTTAATGAAGTGAGAGCCGAAAATTCAGACCCGCTTGTGGTAGGTAGTTCTGAGGAATGTGATGAAGAACCGTTAGAAAATGAAAAACCTCTGCCAACATATTCTGAAATCGCCAACAGTTTAGCAACTTTAAAACATTTTGCAACAAATAAGTGTCCTCAAATGATAACATCAATTGCTCAAACAGAAAATATTTTTCAGTCATATTTAGTTGAGAAAAAAACGCATCAATCAACTCTGGATTCGTTTATAAAAAAGAATTAAGCAAATAAGTTATTATTATTATTTTTTTGTACTATGAAGATATAGTAAATTTGTACGTGCTTACATACTTCATTGTGTATTTTTGAATGGATAGTTAATACACATGCATATTTTAATTTGTAGGTTTAGTATAGTGAATTGTTATGTTATGTGAATTATGTAATTCCGTATTTTTCTTTGATTGGTTTTAAATTAATGTGAAATGTAAATATATACATGCATATATTTGTTTTATGTACCATTATTTGTCAAAACTTCTATAAAAAGACCAAACACCAGAAATATAATTTTGGTTACTATTCAGAGAAGTTTCTTTATACCGACCACCTCCGTAAAATGACCAGAAATTTACAGTCCCGTGAGTGGTCGCTTTCTGGAGGTTTCACTATATATATATATATATATATATATATATATATATATATATATATATATATATATATATATATATATATATATATCACGACCGAAACACCCGTGTTCTAAAAACAAAAAAAGTAAGTGAAACGAATAACAAAGTGCAAATAATTTTAAACTGTTAAAAGTTTAGCTTTTAACGCAGAAGTTAAGGCAAATAAATTTATTTATCAATAAATTGACGTATGACGGACTTCCTTCGTACATAAATATGAACTGTGACATTTTTGGCAAATTAGACTCAAAAGCGGGTTTGATTTTTTCCAAAATTTGTAGCATTAACTTATATAAGGGTATATCTATCAAATAAATGTTGTATTAATCAAATTATATTTATGAGCTTTAAAATCGATGCTCAACTCATAGTTACCCATAAATTTTCAGCAGACAAACTTTTTTAAAATATAAATCTGATGAAGGCCAGCGGTGGCCCTTAAAAGCATTTATTATGATGTATAGTAATGTAGGTTTTTTGTAATGTATTTGCAATGAGACTAAAACATTTTTATAGTTTAAATAAACAAAACTAAATTTTATGTAATTTATGTAAAAAATTACATAAAGTTTTTTGAGTCGTGTGTGCATATAGTCTATATTTATATATATATATATATATATATATATATATATATATATATATATATATCGTACACCATCTTTATGCGAGTTGTATTTACAACTCGCACTTTATGTGTATTTAGTTATATACCATAATCTATGTACAATATACATATTCAGAAATATATATATATATATATATATATATATATATATATATATATATATATATATATATATATATATATATATATATATATATATATATATATATAATATTTACATGAAAATGGAAAGAAAATTTATTTTTCCTGTATACAATGAAAATGTAGCAAGAATAAAAAATTTAATGTTATGATACGAAAACATGTATACGGCTAAAACGAAAAATCAACATAATATTATACTATAGTACACTATGCACATAAAAAATAATAAACTATAGAAGCATAAATATTAAATATATGATCGTTACCATTGAATAATGTATATACATATGTGTATACAGAATACAGTGAATAGATTTTATGACATTTTCTCTTCTATAAATAGTGCCATGTTGTACACGTAAGATGTACCTGTTTATACATTTATGCGCTTCATAATAATTTCTGTACATGGTGTAATGAGATTAGTGATCATATATGGAAAGTTTAATACAAACATTTTAGTACTAAGCATGTTTTCAATAGAATTGTTGTTGTATGCACTTAGAAAGTGTACAAATTGTTGTGTCGTACATAATTGGAAAGACAGATTTAACATTTTTGTATGATATTTTATTTGGAATGGCAACACTCATCTGGTAATAATTATTTTCCTTTACATTAGTTTAGTAATTGTATTAAATTAAAGTTAATGGCATTCTTCTCGCATAGGCGAATAATGCGATTTATGAATTTTAATTAATTTAGTATTTAAAATTAACTTTCGATTTTCGACAATTGAAGTGACTGTTCCAATAAACTTGGTCCAAAAGTTCGAAAATTGTATAAAACATATTTAACAGTGGGGTTAGGTCACCGATTGAATTGGACTTCAGAGGGATTAGCATATATAAATATTTTTAGATAATAATCTAAAAAATAATTCAAAATATAAACGTAAAATATTTACGTTTCACTACTGCTTGTGGTTGCAACAGTTTAAATGGTGGAGTCAAACAATTTGAAAACCCCACTTCAATTTTAATTTGTTGCCCTATATCGTTTTCCGACTTTGGGTGCTATTATTATTTTGTTTTATAAGAACGCAATGACAAAAAACCAACTCTCCCTAAATACGAATTTTTTCTAGACAACGAAATTAATTTCCCTATCACGCCTAATCCCGCCCATGATTAGTTTTAATTATTTACGGTTCGTAATTAATTTATCTCTGCATTTTATTTATCTTGCAAATACGCGAAGTAGATACAAATAAGATTTGCCACTAAACAACGGACACGGAAAACTTAAGATGAGATTAATGGTTCGAAGGTTAAAGTGATGATAAGATGTAGTTTCAACCTTTCGTTCCCTAAAGTTATGTAGTGTATACTAAATAATTTATATCCTATAGTATATAGATAATAATATATGTTATATATATATATATATATATATATATATATATATATATATATATATATATATATATATATATATATATATATATATATATATATATATATATATATATATATATTTTCAAACACATATTAAGAGCATGAAAATTGAAAATACACAAAAGAAAATTTATTACATTTTCATTTTGATTCTCTACACTATATACGCCCGATAAGATTTACAATCGTGCAATAAATTTTCATATTTTATTATCTAGGAAATTTTTTTTTACTGTACTGTTTTGTAATTCATTTTTCTATGTGATTTTCATTTATGTGAACAAAAGGCAGAAGATATGGCCAGAGAATATAAAAAAATTAATTATAATAGTTTTTGTGTTCTACTGTCAACGATTATTAAGATTTATTACGTCGATTTGGATGGGAGAAAAATGTCTATAAAGTTTTGCAACGCAGTGCTAGCGGATGCACAAACGAATATAAATAGGATGCGGAACGACTTTTAATTTACGATTTAAATACAAATTTGTTTGACGACCTTAATTACATTTAATTATACCACAGTGTTTTACTATACATTCCTCGTCTCTGCGTTGGTACGGCTGATTTCGTTTTTTTTATTGTTTTTGTGCTTTCAATTTTATAATTAGTACTTATACATGTAATATATATATATATATATATATATATATATATATATATATATATATATATATATATATATATATATATATATATATATATATATATATATTTATATATATATATATATATATATATATATATATATATTTATATATATATATATATTATATATATATATATATATATATATATATATATATATATATATATATATATATATATATATATATATATATGTATATATATATATATATATATTATATAATAATCGATATAGGGCTAACGCAAAAAAAAAAGGAATTAAATTGTAAAGAGTGTAAAATTTGGTTTCATAATCGTAGTCTCGTTTCTCAAGACGTTGTGAATACGAACGAATTGTACTAAAGACAGGGAATTAAATTTTTGTGTACCCTCGCAAATGATTATAATTTGTTTTGTTGTATTTAAGTGTATAAAATTAAAATCCATTAAAATAAATGAAATGGAAGGAAATTTTTTTTTCTTTGGAAAATCGGCTTCAGAAGGTGCGGGAATGACTTGACAGAATATTGATTTTAACAGTAATTATTAAATGCAATCAGTGCCCTTATTTATGCTATAATAATCCTATGTATAAAATAACATATTTACAGCAAAAATGCTTTCAACCTGATTAAAATCAAAATATATTTATATAATAACATTTTCACGAGTCACCACTTAATCAAACAAGCAAACGATTATGTTTTTTTTTTTTGGAAAAACTTCTCCAAGGTTATGATAATATTTCGTTTATATGTAAGCATAATATTTATTTTAAGAATGTGCCAAACTTTTTATTGTTTATTTGAGTTCGAACCGCAAAACACAATAACAATGAAAATGGGAAATCAAATTAAAAGTAAAACCTAAAAAGTTTGGAACCAGTCCATAACATTACCTTGTGATACTATTTATTCCTCTTGCCATACATAGTATCAAGTATTAAGTATATATTCATCAGCCATAAAAAACGATTTCATTTTCTATTTTTCGATTAAATTTTTATACTTTTTGATGTGTTGCGATATCGTTTCGTGGGATTGGTACGTTATAGAAAATTGAAAGGGAAATAATTATAAAGGTAATAAAAAAAAATTATAATGGCATCATTATTTTTAATAGATATAGGTTTTTCCGATTTTTCGTGTTTTTATTTTATTATCGTGTATATGAACCTCTCAATACAAAGGCTACAATATATTTCGTTTTAAGGCACACCATGTATAAGAATCATAATAATGTTATAACTGGAAAATATTATTGGCCGGTAAAAACTAAGAGGCAAATGAAACTTGACTGTATTGCTATATATATAGGACATTTAACTAAAGTGATTATGATATGTCTAAATAAAAGAGGTCGTCAGTTAGAAAAACGTTGTAATGGTTTAATCATTGCGATTTGAGCTTTGGATATTGAAAAGTGTCTACAATCTAAATAATTGCGAAAGTATCATATGAACCAATATTCAAATTATTTACTTTTACCAAAACTAATTGTTTGATTTATGAGCACTTAGTCCTTTACGTCAGAAAAACATTGCATAGAACTATAAAGCAGAGGTTTTGCTAGATTCGCAACTTTGAAATATTTCCATTCTTAAAATTGTAGTTTGCTTTTATTGAATTAAAGGGAATCTGTGTCCGTTGGGCCGGTCAGTGACTAAATTAAGAGAACGTACATGTCTGGTTAGTACTACTTCACTTGACTGCACATTCTTAATCTTCAATATAGTTAAAGCAGTTGAAGGTAGTGTGTCCTAACATAAGACACTTAAAATATTGTCTCAGACGTTCTAAATTTGTATGAAAGGCTTCCGCACTTGGGGTTTATGGAACATTATTGATGTAGCGATAATTGTTTAGTTGATCAAAAATCGATTCTGAATTTTTCGTTATGCTTTTCGTGCTAAAATACTATATTAATAGGCAATGATGGGAAAACAGTGAGAAAATGTGTTGGTAAAAGTAAAATTCAGCATTGTGATCTTTTTCAATGTATCCAAAAATTGTTTGTAAACTGGTTGATCTTACAGATTATTATAATGACTGCTGACGAAGTGACCCTCTCGAAATAGCTTTCCAATACGTTCTTTTAAAAAAGCAATTACAATTAAGATTTGCATACTTTCTCAATTGAGCTCAAATTTAATGATTGCTTTGTTACTACTTGTTGGTAATTATTCTCCTGCTAATTTAAATCACATTACATAGCTCCTTGTGATTCTAAAAGGATAACGATATTTTGTTGAATTTCTTTAAAACTTTAAAACGGAACTGTATCAAAGCATTACAAAATTTCGCGTAACACATAATTCATAGTGTATTGGCTGAATTAGTTCCTATATTCCATCAGTAATAGGTTAATTTAATTTTGTGACTTTCCTTAAGCGTCCAAAGGTTTTCAGGTAAATTAAACAATGCTTTGGCTACAAGAGTTAATTTTCCGTTTGAACTCCGTTCCTTTACTCCGTCATTTGGGCTGATTTAAAATTGTTCCCACAAAATTTGTTTGCAGTTAGTTTGATTAAATACAAAGAATAATTTGAAAAGATTCAATGGTCTCTTTGTTGGTGATCTGTAAAATATTTAATTAGGTTTCTACTTCATTGGATACTACTATTAAAATACATCAATCATTTTCTCTTCATTTTAAAGAGTTAGTTTATACATCCTGTTTTTAAAAATAAAAGATGTAGTATTTAAAACAGAAGGTACCGGATTCAAATATATTTTTAAAAAAATTTAGTTATAAAAACTGTATTCAATAGAAAATATCGACCTAAACCCGAAAAGTTAAGAAAATTTATAAGTGACATGTCAAGTTCTTAAATATTCCCTTTTACACAATTAACACAAGTGTTAAGTTATCTGAAGTTTGTCGAAAATCCATTACGACTTCGTAAATCGAACACAAATACTCCAAAATATTTTAAACCGAAAGCATTTGAAATGTAAATAGATACCGTAAAATTGGACGATCGATTAACATTTGTGCTTTTTGTGTAAGTGCTTAAATAAAATTGTTGGTATACCGGTTTCCATTCAAAAAAATAGAAAATAAGTTTTTACTTCTTTTCGATCGACTTTAGTTTTTCAAAAATGTTTGAATCAATTTGCAAATTTGTAAACTTTCAGAACAAAACCACAGAACATACAGATTTTTGGATGAGCTTTTTTTCAAAAAAATCTTTTAATCTTTTTTTTTTAAGGAATTGTAGTTTGGATTTGAATTTCAGTTATTTCCGATTCAAATGGGAAGTATTATAAGTTCCCGTTGTATATGTATTTGATTTGTCTAGATATATCAAATAGTAAAATATACTGTCTATTTTGTCTGTTTTGAGTGGTTCGTAATCGTGGATCAAACTCGTTTTTTTCTGTGTTCCAAATAGTTATCTATAGTGCTTTACAATAGTAAAGAAAAAAAAGAAAAATACAAACAACATTTTATTCGTCTTTCTAGGCGGTAGATTATCGCTTCAATCATTTAATCAATTATAATCATTCTTGTTGTTGTCTTTATCGCAATTAAATCGTATTTTTTTTTTTAAATAAATTTTTATGTTTTTTCTAATCTATAGAAAAATATTTAAAAAAATTAAAATTCTAAAGCGATAAACAGCAACCTAATCTACCAAAAAAAAATTTATCACATTTTTAAATATTTTTTTTAACACAAATAATGTCATTAATAACCAAATATAATAACACGATTATATATTAATTGTTTATATAGACAAAAAAAATGTACGCAAAAGCTTTGGGTGCTTTCATCACATCAATTATTTCATATTTTGAAAGCTTTTACAACATTTTTAAAAATCCATCCTTAATTATATTTCATCAACATAATTTATGTTTAGGGGGAATATTGTGATTACACGATGACATAAGAATTTAAAGCTTTCAAAATATTGAATCGGATTAAAAGGTAAACATTTATTTTGTGAGACTTTACTTAATGATGCGAGTTGATTAAGATGATTAAATTTCTTTTCACTCAGTGGTAAATGTAGGCAGGGCGAAAAACGCGATTAGTAATCAAGTTAAATTTTATTTTTATAATCACGATTATGAAAATTTTGCTAAGTATGTAATTTCAATACATGATCGAACTTTTTAAAATTAACAACATGCTTTAGATTGTATTAACTTTAGATCGATAGCTAATTTAGACATTTTGTATTTTTTAATACAATATAAAATTAGTTGTTTGCTTTTTGGTGTTGAGAATTCCAATTTTGATTCACCTCTTGCTTTAAAATAAATTGAATGTTAAATCGAACTTTTTTGTTAAAAGTATATCCTAAAACTATATAAAGCATAGAAAAAGGTGTACTTCTTGACTTTAAAATTGCTCTTATTTCTGTGGACTTCCGTATTGTGAGAACAACTATAACACCTAAGATCAACCATTAAACAAGTAATATGTAAAACTAAGCTGAGCTTTAGAAACAAATGTCTGGCATATGTATGTAAAGAGTATTTTAGAAGATTTTATATAGCTAAACTGCACCTACTTTTTTTAACCAATTGCCATGCATAAAATAAGTTGCATCCCAAATACTAAAGAATTTTTAACGTCATTTAAAATCATGCCAAATTATTTTAAACATTATAGCATCCTCTCGTTTTTTTCATAAATGCGTATTTTGCTATTTTCATTTAATAAGTTAATATCTTTATATTTTAATTATAATTAGTTTTATTTTGCAATAATGGATTAAATTTCCAACATAAATTGTATGTTTAATCTTGTATATTAACTTTTTTTGTATCTAAAAATGATAACTAAATGATTTATTTAGGACCCTATTTCAACGATACATTTCAATTGATGCAGGTATCCAAGTTTTATAGATGTTGTTCGTTTAGTTCTGTAAAATAACATTGAATTTAAAAAAAAATCCGTATATAATAAAATCACTCCCATATACTATTGCTAGTAGAAACCACAAGACATAATCGTAATAACCGCAACTTAATTACACCCATAACAAACAATCCTTCATTAACAATTTTAATCTTATTTGTTCACACCAACACATCACCAACCATCAACACCCCGTTCTCTGTCTATTTAAACCAAAGAAGCTTATTCTATTTTCATTTTGTAAATCAAACAACAATCTAATTGACATTTCACAGTATATAAATCTAAATACTACTGTTGCAAATATATTGGTGTTACGAAGCTTTGCAAGGGCTTTACTAATTTATTTGTATATACGTTTAAATATTAAACGACGTAAATTAAAATATCCAAAAACAAGATTTATGCATCATGAAGAAAATGAAAATGAAATGAAAAAAGCTTTTTTGTGTTGGAAAATTGATTTTTAGGAACGCCATCTCGGTATAGTACGATTAATTAATTTAACTTTTTTGCACTATGACTAAAATATATTTATTTTCTATTTTAAGATGGAACCTGTATATATATATATATATAACTTGAGCATTGCACTATTTATTCTGTTCCTCAAATTAAAATTTATAGAGGGATACTATTTTTTTTTATTGTTTAGACATAAAGTAATTATTCTTATCGAAAATATATTTAAAATGACATAACAAGATAAATGACGTATCCTATTACATTTTGATGGTCGATAAAATGAAAATTAATGAAGTGATTTATATAAAATGAATATTATTGATTACAGCTGGCACGTTTTGTACATAAATCTATAGTAATTTTATATATATATATATATATATATATATATATATATATATATATAAATATATATATATATATATATATATATATATATATATATATATATATATATATATATATATAATATAAAATAAAAATAGTCGTTTTTTTCAGGCTATTGATTGCCCCCATCCCTAATCAACAATCCGGCTTCAACGGTTTGAGCTCCGCACTACCTCTTCGTATTATTCTAGATATCTAGATGAATTTTGGATAACGCTTTTCATTTATTTGTTCCAAATAAATTTTGTGCTTCAAACTATGATGAGCCGTGGTTCAATCGTCGATTAAAAAATATTTCAAACCAAAAGCTTTTAAGACATTTAAGCGCTCCGGAGATGCAAATGATAAATTAAAATATTGCGAATTATGCAAAGTGGTTCAATTGTTCAATGATTTCCTGTACAAAATGAATTATTTACAGATTTAAAGCGAAGTTTAAATACTTTTGGTATTTTAGGTCTGGATGATTTACTTCATTTGTACAACGTAACTGTTTTGAGTAGTGTATTCCCTGAAATTTGGAAAAAAATAATTTGTTATCTCAATGTTCAAACCAGGTAGAAGAAGCGATATCACGTGTTATATAGGGGCATTTCGATTCTCTACCCAATACCAAAGCTTTTTGAATTTTTGATTGAATCTAGTAAATCAATAATTACCAATTTAATTTTTTTTCTAATGACATATTTGAGACAGTTGAAAGTCGTGGACAGGTGAATGTGATCTCAGATTTTTCGAGGGCTTTCGATACAATAGATCACGCAATTTTAATTGATTTTGAGTTTGGTTTCATTCCGATTAAATGGGTTGTGTCGTATCTTTCAAACCATAAGCAATAATCATAATATTTATTAATGTCGTAGTCCAATGTTTTAAGTTTTGTAAGTGTTTGTTGTATGCAGATGACCTAAAAATTAATGCAAACATTAAATCTATTATATTGACTTTGATCGGATGCAGGAAGTGCTCGATAAATTTGACAAATAAATTTCCATTAAATGCCAAAGGTAAAGTTATGGCATTTTCTAGAATACTACTGTCGTGCGTGTAGGTCCCATTCGTTTTATTTGACGTCTGTACGTTCAAATTACTAAAGTTCAAATTACTAGAAAAGATAACTCAAAGAACACGGATGTCACGAACACGACTGATCTGTATCAGTCGTGTTCGTGACATCCGTGATCTTTGAGTTATCTTTTCTAGTAATTTGAACTTTAACAATCACATTAGTTTAATAATTAAATTGCTATGCTGGGTTTTATTAAGCGTCATATGTTGGTGAGTTTTGTGATACTGAGTTTAAAATGTGTTTTCGTTACCTACGTTAGGTCAATGTTAGAATATGCCCCTATAATTTGGAATCCTTTCGAGTAATCGCATTCTGATAGAATTAAAACCATCCAGAAGAAGGAGTTTTTTCACTGCGACGTTTATACCTAATTTGAATTAGCGTTTTGTCCGTAAACCTTACCTAAACCATCTTTTATTATTAAATTTACAAACTTTAGCGCATAGAACAGTATTAGCTTGTGTCGTTTTTGCTCGTAACATTTTATGTTCCAGATTAAATTGTTCTAAACTACTCGAGAGATTTAGCTTTTATGCTCCTCAGCGAGCTTTAAGAGTACGTTCAGCGTTTTTGCATATCCCTTTTTGCGCAAATAATTTTAGAAATACGGGATCTGTTTTGAATGCTTTTGTTGCTTTTAATCGAAATTACAGTGTTGTTGATTCTAATATTTTAATTAGGTCAAATATTAATTTTTTTTTTTGATATTATATATTGTTTGTGGTCGGCATTTGAATTTGTGAGTAATCATACATTGTAATTTTACAAAAATTGATGAAGAAATAAATATAAATGATAAAGGTTTATTTTCCTGTATCACTGACCTGTATGACAACTGTTACTAAGTTACTCTCAAGCACAACACTTTACAGGCACCACTTTTTATTTTTGACACTAGTCTGAAAAAACCGTGTACAATGTTATTACAAATAAAATTCGGCACATTCAGACCCACTAAATGTTGGCAACATGTTGATTATCACAATAAATCGTACATTAAAACCCCCCAATAATCGCTGTTAATTAATATTACGATCAATTTTGATTTCTGTTAACGTGCTCATTACAATTAAATCGTGTGCGGTCGCAAAACACATCTTTCTTTCCCCATTATGTATGTTGCTAGATCGTATCGTGAGCATATGTACTGACCTATAATTGACATAACTCAGTTTAACTTTTACCAGCTCTATAATTAAAGTCACCAACTATTATTCTGACGTCGTGCTCCCTTATGCATCCTGCATGAGATATTCTAAATTTTTCATGAGTTTTTGTAACAATAAATTTCAAGGACGCGGGTGGAAATCACCCCATGGTTTAGTTTTTTTAGTTGCCATCCTACTACCATGTAGGGAGCCCCAGACCACAGGGGCTAATTATATATATATATATATATATATATATATATATATATATATATATATATATATATATATATATATTTATATATATAATATATATATATATATATATATATATATATATATATATATATATATATATATATATATATATATATATATATATATAATACTGATAAAACTTTTTACTTTACAAAAGTTATGTATAAAATAATTTGGGCAAAATGGGGAATTGCTCCCATGAAACACGTTTTTAAATATTTTAAAGTATCTCCAAGAATAGATTGATATACATAAAATTGATGTTAATTTCTGAAACGACCTAGGGGATTGATGTTACAATTTTTGAAGAGTATTAGTTGTTAGTACAATACAGTATAATTTAGAAAAAAAACTTTATATATGTTTTAATTAGTTTAAAGGATCCTTTTTTATTAGGGTCTGATGTATGCATGCACGAGTTTATGAATATTTGATAATCATGTCTGTGTATGGGAAGGTAAAGCAAAAGGTAAACTACTTCATTTATGATAATTATCATGTGTGTATAAATAAAGATGCGTAAATTTGTTCGTCCTAACCTCTTTCATCAGCAAAATTCATCATATATATTTTTGATGCTGAATATTTTGATTTATTTAGGTAACTATGATTTTTTTAGGCATTTAATGGCATTGAACATTGCTTGAATAGCATGTTTAAAATGTTTACTTATAGTCTTTACGTATACAATTCGGTTTTATAGTTTCATGCAATTTACAGTCGATTGTTTTTTAAAAACCTCTTATATCATATTCAAAAAATGAAAAAAGTTCTAAGATTTCAGCAGAGTTTTTTAAAGTCATATTTTAAAAGCTTAAACATTAAAACTAATAAAGTTTTTAGGTCACTTATACACTAAACTAATTCTTCCAACAATTTTTAAATTGTCTCGTTTCAATTGATATAATTACTTTATTGCTAATTTTGTAATTTTAATTACACAGATCGAATATACTAAACTAAAATTAAATATTTCATGTTGCAAATGTACGAAATATTTCGATATTTTCCATGTAAATTTTTTAAAAACTTGATTTGAAATCAATTTTCATCATAATCGGATCATTGACGAACCCTTTCGATTTATAAAGATTCATGAATATTTTATATATAGCAGTATTTATACTAATTGAAGAGATTATTTTAAAGTATCGGTGTATGATACACATTACCAGTGATGCTACAATTTTTATAGGTTTATATTTTAGACAACAATAAATACTGCAGTAAAAATGTGAAATATTAAAGACTTAAATATTAGTTTATTGTACATAAACTTCGCTTGAATGTACAACTTTTATTAACAACTTTTAATTTATTTAAATTTCAAATTTCGTTCCAAAGTTCGTTGGGCTGACCACCTACAACGATCACCAATTGTAAAAATATTTAAATTCCAATGAAATGATTGGTACATTTAGACAGTTATAAATTTAGAAATTTAGCAACTTCTTATTTCTGATAATATAATTTTATCGGTATTTGACATGCTCGTATTGTTTAAAAAATAGAAAAGTTAAATGAAAAATACTCTTGCAGAAATGCATCAACATATCAGTATTTACAAGAATTTATCAACTATTATTGAATCTCAAAATATGAAAGCAACTACTTCTTGCAAAATTTGCGTAATGATAACTTTAACAATAACAATTACATTAACTGAATTTAACTTAAAACTAAATTAGGTAAAGAAACACAAGAAAGCGTCAGTGGGAGAGTTAAATAATATTTTCTGAAATCATAATTAATTAAAATTATTCCAATAATCTAACATTTCAAGATTCCTAATAACAAATAGAAAAGTAAACTAAGGCTGAGCGCCTCAGAAGACTTTTCGAACTAAATTTTTAATAATTCAAAGCTTACGCTACTGTCTCATATAGGCAATAATTGACAATTCATTTAACGAGACTACTTTTCATTTTATTGTGTGTCGTGGATAGTTATTGTTAATTTATGTTGACGTTTAGTCTTAAATTAAATTCAAAAATTTATTTAAGTTACCATAAAATTAGACCATTAATACTTGTATAGTAATTCAGGAAACTTTTCGTGAATAAAAAGTGCTGCAATATCATTTGTTTGTTGCATTTAACTTTCATTTTACAAAAGTTAAGCCGAATTTGCGGCACAGACATATGCTCTTGTGCTAGTGGTATCTTTTTACATATTGCTTGAATTAACATTATTTCAAAAAGTTAAGTTTGAAAAATCTTCTGAGGCACACAACATTACAATGCTGATACATGAAACAAAATCTTTATATAAAATATGCCTATATAGTGGTAATTATAGATTATCGATTTTGTGCCCTTATCAACTACATTGCTATATACATATTTAAAAATCAATGATATTATATAGTATTTGATCGATATACTCGTGGTTTTCGAGGAGGTTTCTGTGTCCTTGAATGTTTTTACTATTTGGAATCTCAATATTTTGAATCTCAATTTTTTCGGAATTATCTATTTTGCCAGCCCACAAGTAACAATCCAAAAATACTGCCATTATATGTCATAATCGTAAACACAAAATTTAGTGAAGAAATACAATCTTCTTCAGCTTAATTAGTTTTTTGAACTGTAACTCAAACAAAATTCCACTGACTATGTCAAATATTTAAAATTCGACGAAATTAGACCTACACCAAAATCTAGTCATATATCCTTGAAAAATTCGGAAAATTGTGTTAGTAATGATTTAAATGAGTATTTTCAAACTTTTTTTTTCTTTTGTTTCTTTTTTTGTAAACTAACCTTATTAGAGTTAAGTTAACAAGTTCTAATTTAAGTATTAGTCGTTTGGAAAAATCTTTTATGATCAAAACTATTTTAAAACTCATCAACATTTTTATATCAATCTCTGAATTATTTAAAATGTTCAATGCCATTTGAAAGCAGCAAAATCAAAAGAGTTAAAGATTACAGTTTAACACTTTCTACTAATCTGTACAATATATATATATATATATATATATATATATATATATATATATATATGTATATATATATATATATATATATATATATATATATATATATATATATATATGTATATATATATATATATATATATATATATAAATAAATATATATATATATATATATATATATATATATATATAAATATATATGTATATATATATATATATATATATATATATATATATATATATATATATATATATATATATATATATGTATATATATATATATGTATATATATATATATATATATATATTTATATATATATATGTATATATATATATATATATATATATATATATATATATATATTTGTATTTTTGAAAGGTTGTTTACCATTGTTTTCTACATGATCTGCCCAAAACTTAAATTTGAGAATTTCTCAGGGCCCGTATTCTTGAATTTTGATCGAAAAAATTCACCCGTGAATTTTTTCGTCTAAAAAATCCACTGAAAATTTCACGCATATGCAAAGACGTATTCTTGAATTCAGGTGAATTTTATATTCCCCTTTCTCCAATTCTTACTAACTTCACACGGTGGTAAATAAATTTATATCAAAATTCAAATAAATTTACAACAAAATTTATGTTTTGTTTAAGTTTATTTTTATAAATTGAGAAAAATAGTGTTTTGTTTTTGTTAGTGAATAATATTAATTAAATTTAATTAATTAATTGAACTCGGAATAGTTTTATCTTCTTCTGCTATATACAACAAGCAAAAGAACTAAATTAGACGGTTTATAAAAGAACGCCTAAATTGCTTTGAGTTGTAAGATAAAAAGTTTTTAAAGATTAAATTTAGATTAAATAAAAGTATGGTTGATGGGCTAATTAATTCAAAAGAACCTCATTTACCAGATTGTTTGAGAACTGCGTGCTTTAGGTATGAAGGAAAAACTAAGTCTATGCTCTAAGAAAACTCAAAAGAAAAATCAAACTTATTTTGAAAATCACTTACCAAATAAAATAGGTAATCGCATCTTTAAGATTTTTTGCTGTTGAGAGCTACCAACAGGACGTAGCACTAAATTTTAATGTATCAGTCTACTATCAGTCAGGACAGTATAAATGACGTCATAAATACTGGTCATGTTAGTGGATTTAGCGCATTACATAACATGTGCATTGAAAATGGAGTAGACAACGTTTCATCTGAACAAAATGATGGTTTGTTGGACAGAATATTTACTTATGACGAAAATGGATACTACAAATTAACCAGCAGTACTACAACGAAGAATTCTCTTTTGAATTCAGGTAGAAGGATACAACAAAACGTGAGTCGATATTTTACGAATTAAAACATCGAGATCTCTACTAAAATAATCGTTTATGAAACGAGTTAAGTAAAAAAATACTAATGATGGAAATTTAATTTCTAATATGTTAATTATGAAAAAAATATAAAAAATAATTATCAATACAATAAAATGAAAATTATATAACACGTAAACAATAGTATTTTTATTAATTATTAATGATTATTTTCAATTTTGGATACTATTAAAACTATTATTAAATTAAATAACGTTTTTATTTTACACGGTAAAAAGACAGAACATAAACACTTTGAATATATTTGAAAGAATGACAGATAAACGTACGCGAAAATCAAATTCACAGGTTTTATACTAGACGAAAAAATTCGTTCACTTTTTGAGCGAAATTTTTCGACGACGAATTTCAAGAATACAGCAAAATAAATTTTCGACCGAAATGACGTAATTTGACAGATATTCACTGGTGGATTTTTACGATCAAAATTCAAGAATAGGGTCCCAGTAAAACTTTTGAACAATTATTTTAAGATAAATTACCACAGTTCCAAATATTATAAAAGTTGAAAAAAAAATGGTTTTATTTAAAACTGTTATCGTTAGATAAAATTGATATTTTAAAGGTATGTAATATTACATACCTTAACCACACCCTAAATAAATTTTAATTAAGCTTTTCGTTCTGATAATAAACCCTAATAAATTTTCAAAGTATGTATAGAGAAAAATAAACAATTTCCCATAAAATATTCATTAATTCACTAAAATATTCAACATCAACAAAAAAACATGAAAAATTATTATCGTAAACACAAAAAATCTGAAATAAGCACAAATATGATGATGATATGACATTTATTGTTATACGATATAAAACCTTAAATATAGACGACATCGAAAGAAAACCTCAAAAAGTAAAGATAATTTTCTTGTTATGATACAAGATTTGTTTTTCATTTTGGTTTTCTACCCTATGTTTTCTTTTTTTTTTTTTGTTGCTTTTTTAACATAATGTTATTATGATTATGATTTTTCCCGGTGGAATAACAAAAAAAAATAAAATGTATAATGAAAACACGACAAAATAATGAAATATGGAAAATCAATCGACATAATAGGGATTGTGGGAGAAAATAAGTAAAAATGTGACTTCCCTTAAGTGTTCGATCGATTTAAGTTTAGTTTAATGTAAATAAAATTCAAAAGTTTTATTAAAATGTAAAATTTTAAAAAGAGATTTACTAGGAAGCAGATATTTAAATCTCTTTTTGAAAATAAACATAAATATCTTGCACAAAGATATAATTTAAGAAAAATACAATAAATTAGAGATCTGTTTGAGTTATATTTGTATGTGGTAAACTTTTAAATATAAAAAAGCTCCTTCTTAATTTTAAACATATATACAAAATGTCTAGACTAGGTGGGTCTAGACAATTTGCATTATATTTTCTGTTTATATAACCATAATGTAATTACAGTTATATGTTATGTATATAACTAATTTAATGAAAGATTCTTCTGAAATATATCAAAATGGTACACAACAATGTTTAGAATTTAAATCGACTGTATATATAAATAAATATATATATATATATATATATATATATATATATATATATATATATATATATATATATATATATATATTTTTTTTTTTTTATATATATTTTTTTTTTGAACTTTCATTTATGTTGTTCCAATCCAGCCAAACTTATTTCAAATATTTTTACGATGTTTAAAAATTGTTGTCGACTTTACGTTATACGCTTAGATTTAGAATTTCAACATGTTTTTATGCTGTCAGTTTGATGTAGAAATCAAAATATTTTCTAACCAATTTGTAATGCTTAATGAAACAAAAAACATTTGATTTTGACGATTTGATAAATTGTTTAGAAAATTTTATTTTAGGGGAATTATAATTTTTAAGCTCTCTTAAAATAATTTTCATCGATGTCCGATCAATAAATTCAATTTTGTATTATATATATAATACAATATATAACACATTCAATTTTGTAGTATATATATATATATATATATATATATATATATATATATATATATATATATATATATATATATATATATATATATTTATATATATATATATATATATATATATATATATATATATATATATATACACTACAAAATATTTATTATTGTAATTTTACGTTAACTATAAATGTCAACTGGATGCCATTTATAAATTCGGGTATATTTACACTTGTGATGTAATTATAAAGTTTTACATAATTTGTCGTAAATTATAAATACACGAAAATTGGTAAAAGTGGCCAAAAAATATAATATAATAATATTAATATATAATATATTTACCCGTCAGCATATTAGAGATATGCGTCAATTACTTTTATTTTTTAGTCTAATTGGATCTTCATTCTGCCTTAATCTATGGTTTAACATAAAACGCAATGAAAATGCTCTGTAAAATAAAAACCCGCCATAAGCATGCTCTCGGTTTTACGTACATTATAACACTGTTTGTATTAATTTGTACACAAAAAGTTGTAAATTTACGTAGCTGTGAGAGCTTCCTACCAATGTACTGAAATAGACGACTTTGAATGTCACGCAGTTGAGTTGTAAAGAAATGAAAGTTTACTGAAAAGTTTCCCTAATATTTTGCTTGAACATTTTTAGTGTAATTTTTCAGTTTTAATTCATCAATAATACTGTTTTATCGATAACTGTCGAACTTCTGTTGTATAGTTTAAGAATGAAATAATGAATTATTTTCTGGAGATAACCTCGAGTTCTCTTTATTTTGCTATCAATTTTACATTTTTATCCTGACGTCTTCAGTCTCAACAGGTTATAAGTCGTTCAATAAAAATTTTAATATTAGTTTCCTTCGTTTGTTATAGACCTTTAGTTATTTGTCATCAAATTTTTTTATATATCTTCGTTTTCTAATTAATAAGTCTTTGTTTGTTGTTAACGAACCTTGAATTCATAAAGGTTTAAATTTCGTTATGATTTAATTTGTTCATGCGTTCTTTGTGTCACAACAATATGCCACATTAATATGGCAATTCCAGGCTGAAGGACCTATTTTATGGAACATTTAGAAATATTTCCATCAACAATTATTTCCTTTTTATTATTTCTGCGAATATATTTGGGATAACGATCAACATAAGCCAACGAAAATTTTTTAGAAGATTTTCCGTCAGTCATACAAGGCGACTACTTTTGTTGCAATTCAATTTTTGTTACAATTGTTTGTAATCTTGGGCAAGTTTCAATATTGAGAATTTCTGCGCTGAAAGGATGTGAGCATGAGGAAGTCGACGTTTTTTTATTTACAATATAAAATTTGTTTAAGAAATAACTTTACAGTAGACTTGTTATTTGAAAAAATATTTCGGAGCCACATGCTGTAGCAGAAATATCTTCAAGAATTTAGTTTTAATTTAAAAATCTGTCCCACTAAAATTCTGCTGACTGCCATTGTTTCAAGCTATCCGTAATTTTAGATAATTTTGAATTATATGTAATTGTTATAACGTAATCCGGTTTTCCATACTTCCCAACAATGGCCATTATATCTTGGTGATTCTGTGCCATATTTCTTGTGCTTAGTCTTGGAATAAAAATGGAAGAATAACAGCTGTCCCAGGAAGCAAACCTTGTGTTATTTCTTCACTATTCAGGTGCTCCATATAAGGCCAGTAAATTTTTCTGTTTTCAATTGTTTTTCATTTGGTTTTATATAATTAAGCCGATTGGCTTTAATTTTTAAGCATCAACGAACTATTGTTACCGATAAACAGGGATTGAAAGTATATATAACCGGACAATTATTCATTTTTGTTATAAGTGTTCGTTGGTTATAAGGTATAAACGCGCAAGGTATAAACCGCTTTATTTTCGATTATTTGTGCCATTGTTACTAGGGCGGTAACTAATCAGCAAATCCCTCTCAAAAACAAAAATTTGCCGTTAGCATTTTTGAAAATGGCGGCTACCTCATTAAATCTCTAAGGATTGTATTGTCTCATATTGGATTTGTGATGTTAAACAATGGCTATAAAAATCTTTCGGGTATATCACCATGAAGTCCATATCAGGTTCAATATCAAATTAAAATATGATAATATAATTATAACATTTATCAGTTATTTTTCTCAGAAACAAAATCAATTTGGTATAATTTTTTGCCGCGCATAGAACATATGAAGCTGATAGTTCACTCGTATATATAAAGAACTTTGTGATATTATAATATGTGTTTTTAAGCGCTCTAGATCAAAACGCTCTAAATTTGTGTTAAATTTATTTTTACTGAATTTTGTTTAAGCTCCTCGATGGCAGTGGTAGGCAAGTTTAGTCCATATTATTTTAAAATATCAATAAATACCCTTTATGGGCTGAAGCTCTTAATATGTGAATGTTGTGGTACAAAATCAAGCCTATAATCATTTTTGCACTCAATTATATGATATATATATATATATATATATATATATATATATATATATATATATATATATATATATATATATATATATATATATATATATATATATATATATATATATATAACCCAAAACTGAGGTTTTCATGACTAAAAAATTAGTGAACAAGCTTTAATATTAGCATATTGTAACTTTGTTGTAGTATAAGGCCAATTTTTTGGCTATTTCTAAAGCTGGTTAACCCAGAATAAGCTCGGTGTAATATAGTAGATCGAGTTGATTTTTTTTAAAACCGATAAATAACCATTTTTTTCGACAATTAAATTATCCAAGTATATGAGGGAGTGTCGAATTCTGACCTACCAAACCAGAACCTCCAATTTTCTTATTCGAAAGTATATCTTCATAAGACACTAGTTTTCATCTTATTTTAGCACTTTGGCCTAGCCCTCACATTACACAACAAGTTTTTTCCAAATTGTTTGCACAAAATTGACTTTTATTAAGTTTGTACAGACAACGGTTGTAAGCAGTAACAAGCTAAAAAGAACTTAAAGTCGATCTGTTCTTCTTCGTATAGCAGCAAGAGTAACAAAAATGTATTTCAAATTCGGGATTTTGCCTTGCTCACCGTACTGTCTGGGAAGTTTCACTTTCCATGTTTCGTCCTAATTCTAGGTTATGAATACACAAATTAATTTAAAAGCATTTTATCTAAAAACAGTTGCTGCCTGCTACTTATATAAAATCCAAAGCACCAACCATTAACTGTTATACTTGCTTTTTATTCTCTCGTTCTAGCATTGATAATTATTATACTCCCAGGTCTATTATAGTGAGGAGGACGACAAAGTATCGTTAACTATGATCTTTCCACTACTTTTGCAATACTCCTGTCTCTATTGGAATGCATATATATATATATATATATATATATATATATATATATATATATATATATATTATATATATATATATATATATATATATATATATATATATATATATATATATATATATATATATATATATATATATATATATATATACACGGAGAAAAAAATATAGGACACATTCCCATAAAATATAGGAGCCCAGGAGATTGTGGCCTGTAATCGGAAAGATTACTATAAAATATCATAAAAATTGTATATGATCAATAGTACAACTTTTAGGAATCAAGATGATGTGAATATAACTGGTTACCATAAATATAGTAAAACATTATATTACATATAGCAATTATTGCCATAAATACTAGTATTTATTTCGATATAGTATAGTAATCAGTACGCATTTTAATAAAAAAAGTTATATTAATTATAGTACTACTTTCCATAATTATCACACGGTATCCATTGTATTTGCATATTTTAGTATAGTATGATTTTCCTATTTCCATTGAGTTTCCTATTTTAAATAGTAGATGTTGCTACGAGTGACAGTAATTTTTCCCATTAAAAATCATAATATGAATTATTTGGTATTATTTTATTTAAATTAAAATATTTAATTTTTACATTTTAACATATAATTTAAAAAAAAAAAAAAAACTTAATTGATTAAAATATTATAAAAATAAATTATTAAAAATATCTTGTGGCAATTTAAATATTTTATGGCAAATTGTATGTTACTTATTTCACATTACTTATATTATTTTTAGTTTTTAAATATCACATTAATTTAAAAAAATGTTGGTTCATTATTATTATTTTCATTATTTACAATTACCATTTTTATCTGTTTCGGGAAAAATTACCCTACCAAAGCTCCATAAAATCTTGCCATCTATACCGTCTCTAAGGCTGAACATTGTAATTTTTCTCTCAAATTGACTGCTTTCTGAGTACGTGCTGGGCTTGACCTGTAACAAATAAAATATTTTTTTTAATACAATTTTTTTGTTAATCTAAAAATTATAGTTACCTAATATTTTTTCGAAAAAACAGCTGTATGAGGGTAGGTTTCCTTTTTAGTAGGTCTAAATGTATGCACAGCTTTCAATCGGAAAATCACGATTCTAATAAAGAAAAAAATAAATAAATTTTCATAGCAATAAATTAATAAAAATCAATAATATTCTTAGTTTTATTTGATTATAAATACGCTCTAAAACTTCAGTGTTCGCACCGTCTAAGTTAGCCAATTTTTTCAGATTATTTGAATCCATTATTTCTAGAACAAAAAATTTCAACTTTATACTAGTTAGAATTAAATATTTTTAAAATTTACTTATCAATAAATGAAGAAGTCAAATGGCTAAAACTCTTCTAACAAACACCCAATAAATGATATTTCCATTTTACACAATGGATTTTACACTATGATAGTTACTGTTACACTATGATAGTAAGTTACCATAATCACTTCTATATATCACTTCTATTACAGTCTATTCACTAGTTCACTTCAAGTATTATAAAATTCCACTATTACCCTAAAATTTACACATGAAATTATTCTAATTTATTTTGTTAATTTTTTTCTGTAATTACATAAAACAAACTGTTTACTATATTGAATACTTTGGAACTGTAGGAAAGGCATAGACAAGTAGTGTATACAAAATAATGAAATCTGTGTTTTTCCTATTTGTTTAGAAAACATTCCAATATTTTTTAAAAATTTGTTCATAATATAGTAATGATTCCTATATAGCACGTATTACTATGTAAATTGCCAAAGTTGTCATACACATAGTAAATTTTATATATATTTATAGGACACCATGCTATAATTCAATTACTATACATATATAGTAAAAAATCCAGTGGTTTTTTTTCTCCGTGTATATATATATATATATATATATATATATATATATATATATATATATATATATATATATATATATGTATATATATATATATATATATATATATATATATATATATATAATATGTATATATATATATATATATATATATATATATATATATATATATATATATAATATGTATATATATATATATATATATATATATATATATATATATATATATATATATATATATATATATATTTACATCATTGGAGATCTGAAGGCGTTAAAAATTATTTTCAGAATACTCATATAAATTTAACTTAATTTTTTTGTGTTTTTGATCTTACAACAATTGTGACATGAACCGAAACAATATTTACATCACCACGCTGGGAGTAGTACATATTATATAGATACAGTAGACATGATAACATAAAACTTTATGTTTGGTACGAAACAGCACAAAAATATAAATTACAAAAAAAATGTTCTTCTGTTTAGATGAATTTATTTTTTATGGAAATATATAAAACAGCACGATAATTATTCTCAAATTTTTTATTTACAGTGAAAACGACGAACCATGCAAATTAGAAACTAAATTGTGAATAATCAACACTGGGTAAATTTGATCAGAGCCTTATTTACATTAGATTGGATAAGACAAAAATTATTTTGTTAATTTATACGGAAACACTGTGTTTGGTACCGTAAAATTGTTGATTAATTGATGATCAATTTGTGTTAAAAAATAATAGTATTGTTAAGTATGTCGCAGCCTAACTGCTCAATTTCGCATGCATATCGACCGGATAGACCCTATTTTAAATGTTACTGGTTGTATAGTGATAAATTGTTGGTAATAGTGATAAATAGTATAGTTATGGTTTAAACACACCGCGGTCGTAAATATGATCCTCGCCGCTGACCTTAACAGTCTTATTGAATTTTTAAGTTCGCTATTTATAGAGTATTAAATTATACTGAGGTACACCATTTTCAAAAGTACTATTAAAAACAAAACGAATTAAATACAGTAGCATTTCAACAAAAGAAATACCAACTCAATCACTCATATCCATAAGGATATGAACTTTTTATTGTTGAAATAAAAAATTTCATAAAATTCTCTTAGGAATAAAACAAAACTTTATAGGTACTAAACTTGTAATATCAAAATTGGAATTTTTTTGTACGTGCTTACCTGCGGGGCACATTAACACCGTCTTGTCATCAAAATGTGTTAAAAGAAAAAAAAAAGAATTGAAAGAACGAAGACTTATTTGTTTTTGTAATGTATACGAGCTAAGTATATTCAATTTTATGAAAGCATTCCTTATAAATTTCTCTAGTATTATTTACCTTGTCACTTTACAGCGAGTGCGTTTTATGTTGAAAAGGATTAGGTTATATTACTTTTGTGGGAAGTTCTTTATATAGCCCGTTTTTGTACCTTTAAGAACTGTAAACCACAACATAATATGAGTTTGAACTCTTTACACAGTAATGACACTTCTTTAAGAAATTTTACTACTGGAAGTTACTGGATGAAAAATTTTACTACTGGAAGTTACTGGATGATTGCGAAAAATTAACTGTATATAGTAACACTATATTTGTGCTGATATTTGTAATTTTGGTTGGCAGAAGCTTATCTTTTAAAACATGTACTGTCATTATTTTTTAAAATGGTGACTGATCTAATATCAAGAATATATCTATTTGAATGCGAAAATTAATTGTTTATACTAGTGATTCTAGTAGTTCTATAATTCTTACTCTGCTCACTGTATTGTATTAAAACAAATTAATATAATTTTATGACGCAATTATGTTTGTGTACGTCACTAAAATAAATAAATAATAATTTAACAAAACGCTTCAAAAAGTACCACAGTTTGAGTATATCACATTATGATATAATGATGGCACTTGACTTTGAAATATTTGTATATACGGACATGTATTATTAGAACATGCAAATCGTTAAATTATGTGGTCGGAGAGCAATGTGTAAATATTCGATGATTTATGGTCGTACACATTTCGAATCAATATCAATGAAATTCTAATTTTCTAATCAGAATATTATAAAGTTGATTCGATTGTAACGATGTGTTTTCATGCCTAATTTTTATTTATTTATTTTTTCATGTTCCTCAAATATGCCAACTTAAATATTAGATTTTCTTTTATAAAATATATAAATTTTATTTTTAACATTATATATGAAATTTTTTTTGACAAGGATATGATTGATGATGATATTTTTATAATAATAATTTATCTAGTTTTTCTATATATACTTGCGTATTCTATAAAAACAAATCAACAAATTTTTGAAGGATATATGCATTAATCATTTTTCATTGACAAAAATCATTATCATCCAACCAAAATGTTGATAAATTATAAGCCAGACACGGAAATGTTGTTTTACATAAAAATTATTTGAGACAAATGAATGGAACCCATTGCTTACCACGCATATATAATTCAAGGGCAAAGAAAATTTTCATTGTTTACAACAAACAAAAAAAAAAAAAAAAAGTGCGCAACACGAGATCGATTAATATTCATCGTCTTTTGTGTAAACGCCTCGATATTTCGATCAAAATAAACCGCATCTGGAAAACTTTACCACAAAATTAAAATTTAATTTAAAATAATTTCGATCCATACGTAAACACATCAATCATATAATGTATGTATGTATAAAAAAAAATCAGCACGTTATATGAATTAAATATATGAAACATTTTAATTGAAAATTTCCCAAAAACCCGAATTTACCAAAAAATAAAATTGCTAATCAATTTCCATCAATATAAATGAGTGTAAATTTTAATTTCCCATTTTTCCCATTTTTTTTTTATTTTAATTTTAACATTTTCCTCTTTCTCGCGTATTCGATATTGTACGTATACACAAGTAACAAAATCCACCATTGTGATGGATGGATTGATATACTTTTCAACACAAATAAAAAATTTTATAATATAATATTCATAAAATAATAACATATGTACTAAATTTTACTTAATAAATTAACAAAATATAATTTTTTTTTTGATTATTATTTTACATATTTTTAAGCCGCGAGAAAATACCCAAACATCAATCATTTGAATATTAAATTATATAATTTATTATTTACGCTATTTCTGTACAATAATTTTTATGTGAGGGTGTGCAACACACAAAGTGTTCTATTTTCTCTGATTTCATCCAACAGAAAAAAATGGTTTTTAAAAATTTCGCCTATGCCATAATCTGTCATCGAAAATCATGAAATTATAGTTTATGATAAAAATAATAAACAAATTGATGAATTAACGACGAGTTGGCTGATCTTTAAATTTTGAAATGTAAAAAAAAAGAAAAAATTCTTTTAGGCTTCTTTGCAAAATGGTAATTTTGATTTTGGAGTTCGCACCGAAACAATGAACTGTTTTAATGAACTGAACTTACATTTATCGACCTTTTACCGATTTGCTGAGAGGTTAACTTATTTTTAAATTTTAGTTAGTTCAAGAATAATTTTATGCTGAATATTCGGCAAACGTAATAACTTAAATCACGGAAAATTGTTATTCTCCCAAGGTATTTTTTTAAAAACTAATTTTAAATTGGATTTTAAGTTATTTTTACGCTTTTCGCGAGCATTCTTTTTATTTACGACTTTAGCGATGGTAACTATCTAGTTTATCAAAACGGTCATCAACATTTTTAATTTGAAATTTTACCACGTACCAGAAACGTATACACAATCAAGCAGAAGTATATTTGTGTGCTTCCTTTTTAAAACAGTAATTATCAATAAGTTTAAGAAATTCTACAAATTTATTTGTTATCAAGAGTTCCGTTTCACCTTAAGTATCATCTACCATATTTCGACTATTTTCACTGTGTAAATATTTTTCCCTCGCAAAGTGCCCTTGTCTTCCTAACGTTTTCACTGCAAGCACATTTTAAACCATTACAACCTCTTGATTAAGAAAGATGCATACTTTTAAGTCATAACCAAACAATCTTATGTGACGGGTGTGAAGTTTTCGACAAATAACAAAATCTGTATGTGTATTGGTAATTTATTTTACAGTAGGCCAAAAATTTGTTATTTAATGTTAATTTCTTTGTTAATTTACCAACTCTAACTATCATTATATATATTATATATATATATTATATATTATTATATATTATAATATATAATAATTATAATATATAATAATAATATATTATAATATATATTCGTAAACTCAATAAATGTTCGAAACTTATTATTCCTAAATACAAGTAAAACAAAATCTCTTCTAAAATCAAAAACAATAATAATTCGTAATACTATCCGACCACTAAAAGTTCTTAAAAATATTTAAATACGTCAAGTTTAGTGGTTTAGTGGCCAAAGATTGGCCAACTCCCAGAAATTTCCAATAGACTTGACATATACGCAAAGTTAGCTAAGACTATGAAGACCTGTAGTAAAATAATAGTCAATAGTTATTACGATGGGGTTGAACCTTTTTTTATTGACTGTGAACAATTGAATATTTCATAAAAATTGGAATTTATTGGTTAGTTTATTAGAGGCCAGCTCACAGAGCTTTCACCGGGATTTCGCTTATGTGAGTAACATATTAAAGGATGTTCTTTTAAATAAAATTAGCCTCATTCTGATATGATGGATTATAGACCTTGTTAATTAGGTCGAGAAATGGTCATTTTTGTCTTCTGCTTCGTTGTCGGAGAAAATATAGATGGAGGCGCCTTTAAGACCTTTAGTCTTATTACTTGAGACACAGGTTTCAATGGAGTGGATTTTGGCTAGAAAAATACTATGTGCTCAGTGATGTCGATAATTTGTGGTTGGGTCAGTTTTGTCCAGCTCAGCAGCTGGTAAAGTAGATGCTTTTAAAGGGGTTTCACACTCTATATTTAAACTTTTTGAATTCATATATAATCCTACGAATAACCGAGAAATGAAGATCACCCATAGCAGGGATCAGTTTACTGTGGGAAGGCAAAATTTAAACCGGAGGTTGCCTGGTATCCGGAGTTCACATACTAACGACTAAGCTCCCCCTTAGTCACGCAGCTCTTGACATATGTTGTGCCACCAAAGCTTGGGGCAATGGATTATCCGCCACTGCACGGTGGTGTCAGTTACTTAGCTACATTCTAGGATGCGTAACTACACTAGGGAGAAGTCTTATGAGAATTGCGTTTGCCTAGAAAGCTTTGACTCTTAAGACCAAACCCAAACAACCAAACGTTCAGAACGTTACATAAGACTTCCCTTGTAGGCTTTATCCATATTTTTTTCTCACTATTTCCTCTAAAATTTATACTTCATTTATATCATTTTATCTTATGGAGCGCCCAAATCAATGAGTTCCATTTCATTCAATCAGAGAGCCCGTTTATAGGGGTCTTCTTTCATACTACATTCTGTTTTTTACCAATGTGGAGCGCTCAAATCAATGAGATCCATTTCATTCACAATAGATATCCCGTTTATAGAGACCCTGTTCATTCATACAGAAGGAGAGTGATAATACTGAGAATCGCTTGGTTAGCCTTGTTTGAATGAACACTAATTACCGATTTCTAATTACCAATTGGTATGTAGTAATTTATTAGCTAAAAATAGTAGTCTGACTTAGACATTAACCATAGATTAACCGATTATAATTAATATGTTACTCACATAAGCGAAATCCCGGTGAAAACTCTGTGAGCTGGCCAATCCTCTATACAGTGAACCACTTAAATTCATATAAAAAAGAACAAAAATGACCATTTATCGACCTAAATAACAAGGTCTATAATCATCGTATCAGAATGAAGCTAATTTTATTTGAACAAGATTAACAATAAAAAATTTTCATTAATAATTTTGTTTAAATGTTAAATTATTTTAATTTACTCTTCCTTATTTTACAACATTGCTTTTACCGACTGTTTTACTAATACATGTAAATTTTTTTTGTTAATTTAACAAATTTCGTATACGTATACGTTTTGTTATTTTTTGTTATTTGTTCAAAAACTTCACACCCGTTCTTATGTGCTTTACTGTTTTTTTTTGTACTCTCAAACGATCCGAACCATCATCAAACGGTTACCTTTAACCAAACGCGTAAATTTCAACACCAAAATTTTCACAAAGAGATCGCTTATATAGCGAAAAATTTCGTGGCATGACTATTCTCTGCACAGCATGCACATTACTTTCTTACATAATATTAGAGAGAATCACTTCTCTGGTGGGCAAAATTTTATATGACTATATACCAAAGAGGATTTCATCCGATTCGATTAGTCACTGATCAAGTTTTTTCGCTATGATTTTTCTAAATATAACGAAACATCTTGTGATATCTTTTAAAAAAAATCTACCAGGAATTTTTGCAATTTGTTCTGGTGTACTGTAAGGAAATGCTCTGTTACTGATTTTTTTTTAATTTCATCTTAGAATTTATCTTTCGTAAAAGTGAAACACTTCAAAACAACATTTTATATCGTCAGTTTAACAGGTTCGCGAACATGCAGATGATGTCTGCGCAATTGGATTGAATGACAATGGAGTTAGAGAACTAAACTTGATCCACTTCGTTTATCAACTTCCCTTGGTCTCAAAATAAATAAAAACAGCCAGTACACTGGCACAGCTCTGTGCTATCAGACACAAATTAGCAATGGCATTGTTAAGAAGTGGAAATAATTGCCCCGTATTTGGTACCGGTTCTGATTTACCATTAAACATTTTGCCAACTTATGAAGATTTATTATGATATTTTTTGTCGATACATCATTCAAAATGAGCACAGTATAAAGACTGGCCGAAATATGTAAACACGTTTCTACGAAGTTGGAAGAGGTCTGGAAAAGAACTTAATAATAGGAACTGTCCTATTATAGATCACAGGAGCATTGCAAAATGAATATGTTTGTATTATGATACAAACAAAATACCGAAGTTTATTAAAGCCGTTTATTGCTAGAAAATATGTTGAAAGTGACCGCCAATAATTTCGAAATTCAGACAGAATGCGCATATTCTTTTTGATATAGCGATATAGCGAGCAGATGCATTTCATTTGATAATTGTTCATGTGAAAAGCATCGAAAAATTCTTATCAAAGAACGAGATTTTCTACTAGATTAACGTACTTACCGAAAAATGGCCAATGGAAGCTTAAATCGCGAAGCCACAAAAAAACTTACTAGGATTTTAGCTAGAAAGTGACGTCATGATGAGCTTGATGACAAATGGAATAGATCAACACAAGCTGCACTTTCATGTAGTTCAAAGTCCAAATTATTATGGTGAAATATGTTTCATCGACCACCCCCACCAGCCAATACGATTGACAAAAAGAGTGACCTTTGCTAATAAATCGATAGTTATTGATTTAGATCAATTTGGCATATACTTTGTTGGACGTAAAGATAAAACTCTGACTTTAGAGGATAACTGAAGAAAAATGATAATCGAAGAACAAGTCAGTTTAATTAAAGAACCGAATTGCGAATACATCGAGCACATTTTATTAAAAGCAGGTCAATCAGAAGCAATAAGTAATGGAATTGTTAATTTATTGAGCGAAAAAAAGGTAAATCTTGCAAGACTTGTTGCAATTGGTTGTGATGAAAAGGAGGTGTAATACGAAATATTGAAATATACCTTAAGCGATCTTTTACCCTTAAACTTGACAGCAACGTCAATATCATACAAAAGTTTCAGAACTGGGTACTAAAGAACATCGTCGATGCACCATGGTACGTTAGAAATAGTCATCTACATAGAGACCTTAAAGTGGATCCCGTTTCAATTAAAATTAAAAAAATGCAAGGAAACACGAAAAAAGACTTCAGCAACATGTGAATATAGAGGCAATTCAGGTTTTAACCAACACCAATATTATACGCAGACTGAAAACAACCAAATCTTTTGAACTGGAATTTGAAGATTCGTTACTAGATTCTGTCTTTGAGCGTGCGCCATTATTCGACTATACATTACCAATTAAAGAGCGTGCGCCTCCCATAATTAACAAACTGTGAGAAGAAGTAAGCGAAGAAATGAAAAAAAAATTTACAAATCCAACATAAATTCAAGAACAGCCACCACGACAAGTGCGTCTGATTTCTTACAACCACTAAATAATTGGTTGCGAATGTTGCTAATGCTCCAGCTCACATTCCAAATGATATGGAACAATTTTTCGGGAACCAGGTTGCTTGTTTTTTGCGAGAATTAATCGAAAAAGAAAAATATGCTTCAAAGCTCTACTTTATGACACACATGAATGAATAAAAATTAAGTAAAATCCCATTGCCATGGAACCGAACCATCAGTCATAAAGTGTTTCGTGAGCACATCTCGTATCTGAAGTTCAATTGAAGATGTATTATAACTTCCCTGTCTCGATATTGATAGCAGCTCTAATGATGGCACGTTTTTAAAATTCTCCACCGGGCAGTTAGGATCCCAAATGCATTTTCAATTACTCGTCTAGCCCTCGATTGACGGTAGTTAAAAATACTTTTATTATCTGGTAACTTTCCTGTTCCTTTACCTGAATACGGTGTTATTAGGTACGGTTTTAAACCAAACGCTTCATCGCTCAATAAATAATACGGTAAAATTGAACCGCCTTCGTCAATTTCCCCATTCTTCGGTAAATTTAAATCGTTGCTGGCCAAAAAGTTTTCCCAGTTGCGAGACTTTAAACACACCGCCGTCAAGCGGTACCTATAGTCACAAACAGCTAACAGTATGATACTATGATACTGTTTGTAATTATAATACTCGGATCCGGAATTTGGAAGTGACTGTAATATTATATTAATCAAATATAAACAAACATACATATTACATACCAGTTTGTAAATGTGAAGTAAACATACCATTATTTTGATGTGCTTCCCGTCTATTGCTCCAATACATTCTGGAAAATTCCATCGTCTTTTAAATCCTTCCGCAATTCCTAGCCAATTGTTTTCCGTCGGGGTTTTTAACACATGACTTTGAAGACAATTTTATTGGCAATTAGAGTTTCTTTTATGATGGTGCATGTGGTGGCCTTACCCACTCTAAAAGCATATGATATTGACCTTTGGCTATTACCACAAGCTCAATACCTAAAATATATAAATGAATAATATATACAAGTGCCAATCTGGTGGAAGGATTAATACATTTACTAAAATTGGAGTCTTTCATTGATATTGAAGGACCAACAATTTGAGCAGCTTATTAAATGCGGCTGATGTCATTCTTGTGTAATGAAGAATGATTTAATATCATTCATTCGCATTTGATTTATTAAATTATGATCACCATAAATATGGCGAGCGTCTTCAGTAAAAATAGACCGAACACACCACTTGGGACTCTTTTTTTTTCTTTTTTTCTAGAAATTCAGCTGCTTTGCTACAAATAACTATAGCTATAGCAGCTTGAGCCACATTTATGGCGTCCATTTTTGAATAAAATCTTTTTTTTTATATTCAATAATAAATATTATTTGTATTATTATAAATATATATTACTATATTATATTATTATTTATTATTAATAATTAATTTATTAAATTTAAACTTTAATTTGCAACCAAACAAAAAACAATAAATTTTTATGACAAAAATCAACGTCAAAATTTGAACACATTTGAATATATAAATTTATAATTCCAATACATAAATTGTCAATACACATACACATACATAAAAATAAAAAATAAATATATATATATATATATATAATATATATATATATATATATATATATATATATATATATATATATATATATATATATATATATATATATATATATATATATATATATATATATATATATATATATATATACGTATATATATATATATATATATATATATATATATATATATATACATATATATATATATATATATATATATATATATATATATATATATATATATATATATATATATATATAATATAGGAGACCAATTCATATACCTAAGGATAACCAGGGCCCCTACTATTGAAATTGATCGCCTTCGTTATGCGTTAGGTTTTCAAATTCGTATTATTGGTTTCGATAGCGATCGTTACTGAACGACTGTTACTATTTTTTGATTGTTTATTTTCGCGAAGTTTTTTCAAAAGCATTCAACTATAGAGGCGATACTGAACGAAGGCGATCGAATTCAATAGCAGCGGACCAGAATCGACTAGCTATCACTTTCAATTAGAATTATTTGAAAATGAAATATTCCATACATTAAAAATATTTCATATAGTACAGTACCGTACTGTCAATTAAAATCTTAACATGCTTCAAAATTTCTGCAGTGGTTTTAAATTCTGCAATTACTTAAATTAAAACTTTAAAATTAAACCTCATAAGACGATAGAATTTTTATAAACTAATAACAAATTTAAAAATTTGATTAAGTTACATACCAATTTTATTTATAAATAGCTAGCTCCAAAAATTCAATAAAAATAAATATTGAATAAGTTATTGCCGTCAGTCTAGAGAGGAAATACAATATTTGATTATTTAGATTTTTTTAAATTTTGTTATATGCAAACGATAGTTTTTCTCCTATCAAAATATGTATGCATTCATCATTGAATGGCATCATACCCCATATCGAATTGGTCATACGACAATTTTTAAATTTTTTTGTTGAACGCGGATCTAACAAGTGCACACACACAATAAGTCTAGCTATTTCCAGCCCAATGATCTAACTGTTAACACGCATTAATTAATATCGCGTGCGCACATATCACATTAATCCTTCAATGTGCTAATGCTCACTTTAAGTTAATAATACATTTTTAAATTAGTCGAAATATTTATTTATAATGGTTTTTAAATATATATATATATTTTTTAAATTTTAAAACACAAAATGAAAATAATATTATAATAAAAAATAAACAGTAAAAATAAATAAATATACTATAAAATTAAAATAGAAAAAATTAAACAAACATTAGATTGTATGAACGAAATAAGATTATATGTACGAGTATATTAGATAATATATCCAGTTGGAAAAATTCACATATAAAATTTTCCTCATCATTTATCTTTTAAAACCGCATCTTCTTTTTCGTCTTACACATATTTTTTTCAGTTTTTCTTTTTGTTTTGCTATACTTAAACAAACACACCAGAATCACTTAAAATATTTTAATTTTCTTAAATAAACCAAAGTATTTTGTTGAAATATAGTAAATTAGTCCGATAGCATTGGCATTGAGATGATCTTTTTTTTTTTTGGTTTTTGCTTTTCCATTAACCATCCATTAAAATTAAAGATTTCAAAGTGTTTTAAAGTCAATTAAAATTTATATGATCTTAAGTTACCAAAAAATACGAAATGTGTACACATTTGTTCTAAAAAGTATTTCAATTGTGTAAGCACAACAAACAAGGAAACTAAAACAAAATGTATATATATGGATGTGCTATTTATTGATATACAAAACAACAAAAACCCAACAACACAATACAAAAGGAAATCAATAATGTCGGAAAATATGTTTTAAGGTGCCGGTTGTCTCACAAAATATAAATAAAAGCTTTGAGATGAAGCAAAACGAAAAAAAAAATATATTTCCGATTTTTCCATTTCGCCGACACAGTACTTATTTAAGTCAATAGCGTTCAATGTCAAGTTCAGGCAAGTTGTTTATTTTCATTTTTCGACTACTATATATGGGGCTTGTAGTTTTTGTTTATTGGGAAATTTTTTTTTGTTTACCTATCAAGAAGTTATTTGTTTTGAATACAATTAGATTATATTTTGAAGGATGAATTTCCCGAAACAATACTTGGTACTATTTGGTAAAATCGTATTGTTTTTATACCTTTCTGGTTTTGTTGTACGAGAATTATTAAAAATGGATTAAGATTGATTACAAACTTTTTTTTGTTTTTTTTATTTGCGGGAATTAAGGTTGGTTGCCAATTTTCAATTGATTAATTATAATTTAATAGGATTACTGGGAATTATTATACAATGCTGATTAAAAACGTCAATTATTTTTTGTGTTGGTAGAGACACATGACGCTTGTTAAATCGTTTATATATACGATGAATTAATGGTATTTGAGTAAGGTACGAAATCGTATAGATGTGAATAGATTATATACTAGATACACGATTCATATTGGAATTAAATCAGAATCATGCAAGTTATAATTAAAATTGAGAAAGAGACCTACAACTTAAGTAGTAGCTTAGCCCGGATTGAAATTTAATGGTAGTGCTTCAACAGGTGATTTTATTATTGTATATCTAATAATTAAAATTATGGCATTATCAGTGCCCAAACCAGAATCAAATGCGACTTATATTTACAGACAGTGTTTGTTGAAAATAATACGTTAGAAATACTATTTGATCAAAACTTTTGCTTATATTGCAGATATACGGATCTCATCTTTTTTACCAATATATCGAGGTAGCTTCAAAACTGCTTCTCAATTTGTGTTCGTAAACTCTAAGCTGGAGCTGTCTTGTCGATTATCGCTAAAAATATTGTCGCTTTCTAAAATAATTAGAACTTTATTAAATATTTGTTGTAAACATTTCAGGTTAGGTTCAGCGTATGTTCTATAGGAGTCTACAGATTAATCTTTACTCAGGCTCCCTTCATATTTTCTAATAGGCTATTCCGAAATGATAGAGGTAACATGTTGTTAAAAGATTGACAAAAAGGATTCTAATTTGCGTCGGAAACCACGTTTAAGCTGCTTTAGAAAGTTGTATTCCCCAGTGTTGGTCATTCTGCGGTAAATCCAGCTTTTTGATTGCACCTCTGAATGTTTTGCTTACATTGACAGTCACTTTAGTAGATCTAAAAATTTTGAAGAACATTCCCAGTTACTTGTATTGCTTATTTATCTACAGATGAGTGTAAGGTAATATTTTTATTTTTTATCACTAACCTCCTAACAGTTTTATGGCTGCTAAAATAATTCGTGTATAATTTGGAAGGAATCGCTATAGTGGATAAAATGTTTGCATTAAAATAGTATTGTTAATCCCTCCTTACAGGTAAGTATGAGGAAGGGGTAAAATATTTTTAACATTTTAACTACTCTTTAATTTACATTTGGTGCTTAAAATTACTGTGCAAAATTTGGAAGCAATAGCCTAAGTCGAACAGTTTTTCAGATCAACACTTTATATGGAACATACCCAGATACTTATTGACTTATTGGCACAGATACAATTGTGACCCAACTATGCTGTCGCTCCTAGTTAACAAATCTATCACGTAAAAATCTACTGAAGACAAGAGATTCTTCCTGCAGTTGGATAGGTTCGGATAACATTTCGTTTACAGCTGGGAAGCTGGCTGCCTTAGTTCGTAAGTTTCGATAAGTAACATGATAAATTTGTGACCTCACCATCAGAAAAAATGGCATAAAGATTCATGGACATCAAACTACAGTACGGCATATTTGAGTTGAGACTCCACATAAGCAGAGTGTCTTCTACATATTGTAGAGTTTTAATCAAAATAGCTATTATAAAATGTGAAGAAAATGTAAAACTATATCACCAAACTGCCAATCTGTTAATGATGATATGTTGGAATTTGTTAACATCGCTTGATGTTTTTTAAAAATTATTTTATAGATTATCAGCGTACATCAAGTTTAATCATGTTTAAATGTTATCTAATTATAAAAAATGGAGAAAATTCATCGGCCTATATAAGATCCTTGTTGAACACCAGAAGTAGGATCAATTAATTTAGACTTTTGTATTTAATTTCAATAAAATTAACGCGGCCGCTCAAATATGACGTGAACCATGAGACTAAGTAATTAGTTCGAAAACCATAAAGTGTGTATAAGTGTTTGAGAGCTTTGCAATAACTGATATAGTCGAAAACTTCCACAAAGTTTATGTATAGCACGTCCATTTCTACAAGCTTGTTGGTTTAAAATTTAGAATAAGAATAGAACTGATGATATATTAGTAATACCTTGGAAATTCTTTCTCCATTTTTAAAAATTGTGGTATAGCTTTTGTAACTTTTCAATTTTTTGAAAATATGCAATACCTTTAGAGATTGGTTGAACAACTGAGATAGCGGAGTGTTTTATTCTTGAAAGCCACTTTTTCAAAAATGAAGGAATATTACCATTATAACCACTTTCATCTCTGAACATATTACATAAATATATATATATATATATATATATATATATATATATATATATATATATATATATATATATATATATTTATATATATATTTATATATATATATATATATATATATATATATATATATATATATTTATATATATATATATATATATATATATATATATATATATATATATATATATATATATATATATGTATATATATATATATATATATATATATATATATATATATATATATATATATATATATATATATATATATATAGGGTGTCCCTAAAGTCGCCCGACACGAATAGTACCGTTGGATTCCTTGATCAAAGCGAACATGACTTTACTTCTACCACTTTGCACTGTGAAGCCCCCCTATCAAGTTATAGACGTTTGAAGAGGAGCCTTCCAACGGCGTACCCTTTATTAAAGATTACTCAATATCTAGAGAAAGAACCATTTGTTTTTCCCAATGTTTATATCGTTAAAAAGCTGATTAAATTTTCTTTCAAATAAGGTTTAATAAATATGAATATTTACGTAAAAAGTATTTCAAATTAAAACAAAACTTTTAGAATTAAAATTTTTTTAAGAAAAATTATTGTTTCTTTACCATTTATCTTTTAACAATTACTCTACGACAATAAATATTTTTTGATTAAAACGTAGTTCAGACTCTTAGCTTTCAGAAAAGCTAACTATTTGTCATATTTGCAATAATATGTTATCTAAAAATATTAAAAGATTACAATACAAATTTTGCATTTTCTTTATTAGACGCAAGTATTGAGGTATCAATAAACTTAAATTAAATAAATAAGTAGTAATTAAAATTAAAGTAGAAAAAATAAAAAATAAAATTAATAGTAGTTTTAGTAGTTAAAAGTAAAAAAATAATAATTTAACATTTATTAAAACATGAATCCTTATACCTCTAACGAATATGTGGATATGGTATTCATTTTATACGAGGCTGGAGCTCGGACCGTTGCTCAACGGAAATATCGAGATCGATACCCTTATCGTAGATTGCCATCTGTTAATACTTTGTTAATGTAGATCGAAGTTTGCGGGAGAACGGCACTTTTTTAAATAATCGGAGAGATCTACCAGGACGTGCATCAACATCACACCATAATGCTGATAGAGTGCTGTGTGAAGTTTATAACAATCCCACGACTAGTATTCGGAAAATTGCAGCAAAACCGGAATTGCAAAATCTATCGTGCACAAGCAAATTAAAAAAGAAAAACTACATCCTTATCATTACTAAACAGTACAAGGCATTTTGGAAAGTGATAAAGTATCAAGAAAATTTTTTTGTGAATGGGTAATTGAGCAACAAACACGAGATTTTTGGTTTCCGAAAAAGATAATTTTCACAGATGAAGCTGCATTTACGGGACGGATATATAAATTTACACAACATGCATTTATGGCCATCAAATAATCCTCATTTAAAAACTGTAAACAGTTACCAACATAAATTCACAGTAAATGTATGGTGCGGTATTTTTGGAGACGAATTACTTTACTTTTAGGATCGATCATACTTCCAGACAGATTAGATGGTGTAAAATATTTAAATTAAAAAAAAAACAATTTAAAGAACTATTGGAAGAAGTTCCATTGTTTAATTTACGATGTATGTATAGTTGTCGAAGCAAGTTCAACATGTTACCTCATAGAGGGTTAACCGCACATATTTCCACAGAGGGTTAACATAAACAACACATCTAACTAATCTTACAATAGTTTTAAATAGATTAGTTAAGGTGTCAAGTTTTTTATAATTTAAGCATTTTTATTTTTATTTTTTTTATTTTTTGTTCTAAGAAAATGTTTGCAGTATCAGCAGTATAGCGCTGTTATTTTTTGTATATAAACTGAAAACAATTTTAATAAAGTCGTAGTAAAAATAAATAGTTAAAACGTTAAGCAATTAATTTATAATTATAAATCAAAGCAAAGGCTTGATTTTACATGGTCCTCTAATACAAGACCCACCGAGTCACCGAACCCTCGTTTAACTCGGTGGGTCTTGTATTCGAAGGAATTTGGTTAACCATGTGATAGTTGCAATCTTGAAACATGCATGATGGTTATGATGGTGCATGATGGTGCATTATGCATGATGGTGCTCCACCACATTTTGCAACAAATGTACGATCCCACTTAAACACATTGTTTCCAAGGCAGTGGATTTCCGCGGAGGACTTATACATTGGCTAGCAAGATCACCGGATCTAAATCCGTTAGATTTTTACCTCTGGGGTTATTTAAAATCTAAAGTTTATTCTTCATCTATCCCAGATAAAGCAACGTTAATTGCTAAAATATATGAAGCTTGTAACAAAATCAAACGGGATAGAAACGTTTTCGTAAAAGTTCGCAAGTCCTTTATGGATAGGTATTTGGAATGCGTAATGGCTAATGGTGGTCATTTTGAGAATTTGTTGTAAATATTGCGAAATATTATTACCTAATACCAGTACTTATTTCTACCTCAATACTTCTAATAAAGAAAATGCAAAATTTTTATTGTAATCTTTTAATTTTTTTAGATAACGTATTATTGCAAATATGACAAATAGTTAGCTTTTCTGAAAGCTAAGAGTCTGAACTACGTTTTAATCAAAAAATATTTATTGTCGTAGAGTAATTGTTAAAAGATAATTGGTAAAGAAACAATAAGTTTTCTTAAAAAAATTTTAATTCTAAAAGTTTTGTTTTAATTTGAAATACTTTTTACGTAAATATTCATATTTATTAAACCTTATTTGAAAGAAAATTTAATCAGCTTTTTAACGATATAAACATTGGGAAAAACAAATGGTTCTTTCTCTAGATATTGAGTTATCTTTAATAAAGGGTACGCCGTTGGAAGGCTCCTCTTCAAACGTCTATAACTTGATAGGGGGGCTTCACAGTGCAAAGTGGTAGAAGTAAAGTCATGTTCCCTTTGATCAAGGAATCCAACGGTACTATTCGTGTCAGCGACTTTAAGGACACCCTGTATATATATATATATATATATATATATATATATATATATATATATATATATATATATATATATATATATATATATATATATATATTCCAGATAAACCGCTGACTGCGATTATTTGTAAAAAAACTTATATCTCAGCGTATATTCAACTTTAGTAGCAGTACAACCTGTAGGTCGGTATAACAGTGCAGTGCTAGATTTAATTCAGCTCCAAAATTCAATAATTATAATGGCATAATTAAGCATTACAAAACATTCGAAAATACATTCAATTTTTCGAGATAAGCTAAAAAAAAACCTCTGGCCAGTTATATCTTGTTGCTATATTTTAACTTAGCATATCTTAGCATAAAAAAACCTTAGCCTTAAAATTGAGTTTATCATTTAAGGATATACTCAAATAAATTGGACAATTGGACAACTTATATACACTATTAGTAAAATTCGATTTTTGTCTTTAATTATGAGTACTTTTATATTTTAACTATGTCTTGGCAATCGATAAATTAAAAAAATATAACCGTGACAAATTTAATCAACAAGGAATTATTGAGCAAAACTTTGCTCTTATATAGTATGAAACGAATGAACATCAAAATAAAGTTCTCGTTTTAAATTTTTATCGAATGATGTAAACCAATGACACTTCAATATATAAATCTCCCAAAATCAGTAACAAAAATTGTGTAGGTGTCTGTTACATGCTAAACTTACCCTACATGTAAACTTTAATAACCGTAAAAAGCATGTAAATCCAAAAGCTTAGTAATATAGTCTTACATATAGAAATTTATAAATCGAGATGAAAAAAAAAACATCCTTATCCTCAGGACCATTAATAACTAAGTATTAACAATGTCGTTTTCGATTATTTTTTTTTCTTTTACTCTGACTAAATAGAACATTTCAATTCTATTTAAATATTGATTGACCTTTTATAAACGAGATAATATTACAATTTATATATAATATAGAGAACATCAAATAGGGCATAAAAATCTCATAAAGTTTCATTTCATCTGCTTGATCCTTGTTTATGTATTGTACACAAATTGTAAATAAACATTTTTTCTTCGATTTTGTAGGAAAAAAAAAGAAATTGTTTGGTGTCATATTATTCTATTGAAAATCGTATTTAAAAAAAAATGAAAACAGATAAATAAATTTTCCAACCATCGTCTAATCTGTCAGAAATATTTTCTTATTTCTTCATGTCGTCTATCGTATTATCTCAAAGCTATTTCCTTAAAAAATAAATATAAAATTAAATATCTGTCAGAAAAGTCTGATTTTTTGACAATTTAATTTGTTTAATTTTTTTTTGTTTCTTTTTGTTTGCCGCTGTCACTCGTCGTTTACTGATTAGTGTGCGAGGTAGATGGTGGATTTGAACCGCTTACCGCTCTTATACATTTTCATTTCAAAGTTTTTTGATTCGATACATCGTTTTAATGGATTACGTCAAGACGTTGTTTCTTTCGTATTGTTGTGCTTTTTGCAAGCTCGGCTATATAAAGTATAATTTAATTTATTTAATTATTTACAGTCGATTTGTTATTATTTATTTATAATCAATTTATATTTGTTATGTAGTCGTATTTTTTAAGAATAAATTATAAAAGCAAATTTAAAAAAAAATTTAAAAAAGATTTTGGGTATAAAAAATAGGTCTGGGGAATCACCTCTCTCATTTCATAAAATAAAATAAAAAAAAAAAAACTTTTTACTTTATATTTTTTTTCTCGATTAATAATTAATTATGTTTATGATGATCGTGTTGAAAATATTAACAATGATTTTTTTAATTTATTTTCATTACAGGAATTCAGCAACGCAGGAAAATCATTAAAATCACGGTAAGCTTATTTTTCGTTTATTCGAAATATTTTGTTTTCCGGTCGAGTTTTTCAGTGTGTCTAGAGAGAGTTACTTATTTGAAGTTTGTTAGCTAATTTATAATTCAGACATTTTGTTAATTCAACATTGATATTAATACATGTTTGCTTGATTTTATGCTAACTTTTTTTGTAATTTAAACCCCATTTGAAATATACAGCTCATTTGTAATATATACAAAACTATGTATTTTACGGATATGGATTTGTGCTTTTGGATTTGTGCATAATTAAACTCCTCTGAATTTAGACTTTTTGATGCAAACCACAAAACACGAGTTTCCATTAATGCGCATCAAACCATTACTTAGACCATCTTTTGAGGCGTCGGTTTGTAATGTAGTATACGTAGTATTGGAGAATATCTCGAATATTTCACGATTTACACACAATACTGCATTTCGTTTGAATTAAATTTTACATTTATTTTGCCTGCTTTTTTTAATACATTATTGAAAGTTTTAATTGTGTTATTCTATAGTACCGCAATATACTAAAATATCATCAACGTACATTGTTTATGCAGAAGCTCTGGTCACTCAAGTTAGATTGGGATGAAATTCTACCAATAGAATTTTGCGAGTACTGGACAATCTTTAAACAGCAATTGTTGTCGATAGACAGATTGTCCACTTCTAGATGTGTCAAATCTCGACACCCAAAGAGAGTCAAACTTCGCGGTTTCGGAGGTGCGTCGGAATAGATTTTCGCAAATCCAACATATTTCAACACCTGAAAATTGGTACTATGTTCCAACAAATGAGAAACTCCGCGGATGTGATTTCACGAGGCCTAATGCCCAATAAGTTTTTAAAATGCGGGAACTGGTTTCGAGGTCCGAGATTTCTCTGGTCTTCAAGAGAGCATTGGCAAAAACAATCTTCAACAGTTGAAATTAAAACAGAAAACTTAACTCTGAAAAATAAAAAGATTGTATATCGAAAAAATTAGAAGAATGGAACGCAATTTCAAACTTTTCCAGCTTTCAAAATTATTACGGAAGTTCGCTATTATACTTTGTTTCATAAAGAATTTAAAATTTTCTGTTCAGCATAAAAATCCAAATGAACCACCGAAAAAACGATTGACTTTAGCTAATATGTTATCCACCAAAATTGAAATATTTGCAATTGATATGGAGTTAGCATTAAGGGCAATCGTAAAACATATTCAAATAAACGAATTTTTAGCTGAAATAAAAATTCTTCAGAAGGATAGAGTCCTACCAAAACAAAGCAAAATAATATCACTCAATCCATTTTTAGATTTAGATAGTATTCTGCGCGTTGGCGGCAGATTAACCAATTTAAATATATCGTACGATTCCAAGCATCCGTGGTTACTTCCAGCATCGTTTTTGTTTTCTAAATTATTCATCCAATCAGAACATACCCGACTGTTACATGCTGGACGACAGTCTTTATTATATAATATACGAGAACGATTTTGGATAATCGGTGGACGGAATTTATGCAAAAAGGTAGTAAAACAGTGCATTCGGTGTGTCCGCGGTTGTCCTACGACATTCAACTTATGGGATAGCTTCCCACTCTGATCCAGACTCTGCACAAATGTTTACACAGACAATGAAACGAATTTTGTAGGTGCCAAATCGTGTTAAATGACTTATATCGACTTTTCGCATCAGAGATGCATACGAACGAGTTAATAAACTTTTGCGCTGATCAAAATATTCAATGGCATACGATACTTCCTCGGGGAAGCCGCCGTAAAAAGTGCTAAGCACCATTTAAAACGCGTAGTCGAAACAAACTCATTGACCTTCGAGCAACTCAAACATTGGTAATTGAAATCGAGTGTTGTCTTAATTCTCGACCTATTGGACCAATGTCTGACGACTTCCATTAAGGTGGCTTTCGGCCCGGATCATAGAGTTGCATCGTGTTGCGGATGGACTCGTCAAAGTGGTGACAATTCGAATAGGGGATTAGAGGTTCAAACGTGCTATTACTCACATTTGCCCTTTGCCGATTGACACTAATTCGCCTTCACTTATTAATTGATGGTTTATTGAATTAAGCACTGAGTATCTTGATTTTCGCTCGATATTGGGCGGTCCAATTTCATTAAAGGTTTTCTTTAATAGTTTTTAAAAGTTCAATTTTGCTAGATTATTGCTAATTAAGGTTAAGTTTTATATTGTATAAAATAATTTAAAATAGAAATTGCAAACATGAATAGCTTGTTACTATTTTTAATTAAAAATAAAAATTAATATTTTAATATTGAATTATATTCTGAAATTTTCTTGAAGTATTAGATACTCCAAAGCGGGGAGTATGTTTAAATTAAAAAATAAAAATATAATTGTTTAGATTGATTTTAATTATTAATAAAGTTAAATTGTAAAGGAAAAGATTATCGGCTCTTCTACACTGTTTTATTATATTAAAGAAAATTTTGTAGAAAGGAGTCGTTCGTCTTTTCTTTTTTGTTAATTATTCTGTTTTTTGTTTTTAAGAAACCAGTTACTTTTTAGACGCTGCGTCGTCATTACATCTGAAGAAATTAAACATACATGCTTATATGAATCATCTTGGTAAAATACTAAACAATTTTTAATTTATTTTGAGGAATATCTTTGGTTATACTTTTAAACCAAATAGAAACACATTGTTTTGAAAACAGTTAAATGGTATGTGGAAAATCTTTTTGTTTTGGTTTTTATCATCTAACCTAATTTGTTAAAATTCTTTACGAAAATCCCAAAAAAAAAATATCCGGTTCTTTGTACCATTTTTGTACTATGATTAATTATCCTGTAGATTTTATATTACTCCTACTTTGTCGTTACAAAATTTCGTTTGCTTGCACCCTATAGTTAGTTTTGCCATTTGACATACCTTTTTTTTGCTTTATCAAGCGTAAGATCTTATAAGAAGCGGCGCAACATATCATCTTCTGTCATACCAAATTCACAATTTTAACTAATGTGGTGATATCAGTAAAGAAGTGGTCACCTAATTTCAGGTGTAAATCAGGAATCGTTCACAACACATTACGAATTTGGTTAAAACTTTTCTTATTAATATTTTTTCTGCCCCCGATATGGGTTTAAATTAGATCATAATTTAGTAAAAACCTTTAGCTTTGCATAATATTTAATTTTCTCCACTGTTAACAAAACCATTATTCGGAAAATGAGTCACGATAGAAGGGCAGGTTCTCTGGATAACTTTATCTACATTCTACTATATTATGTTAGCAAAATTTAAAAATAAACATTGTATGCTATATATAGATTAAAATTGTAAATGCTTGATTTGTGTAGAACATTATATCAATATTGATAATCCTCTGAATATTTTACTCAGGTAATACCCAGTGATGTGTATAATAAAACTAAATTTTACAAGAAACCAAACAAAATCTAGATAGCATATTTTCGTTTCCGGTTAAAGATATTTTATGTTTGGTTTTATCTAAAAATCATCTTTGTATGCTCTCGTTTCCCACCCAATATATAGAATATTAAACTTAGTTTACACATAATACATATATATATATATATATATATATATATATATATATATATATATATATATATATATATATATATATATATATATATATATATATATATATAACTACATATATTTAATAAATATATATTCACGTATAACTAACTATACATATACAGGGTGATCCAACGGAGATAGCGAATGGCAAAATAAACATTTAAATTAAAATAAAACGTAAAAATTAAATTTTTTTTTTTTCAAATTAACCATTCCATTCATGGAATGGAACACATTCTCTTGTATATCACAGCTCTTAGTGGCTTCCTTTACGGTTTTTTAAGAATCAAAATAGTTCATGATTTTGTTCATGTTTATTAACTGTTTCGCCAGCCGCGATCTGAAGGATAATTTGTTTATTGTATTAAAGTCCTGTTTGGAACTAATATAGTATTCGATGCGACCACTTTACTAAACGTTTCTAAATTTAGTATCGTTCCCTCAATCGATTAAACCTATATATCTACTTTCCCAATTATATTATTTTATATTTACTTCTATACAACTATAGGCAATTCATCACTTACAATCATAGAACTATTAGATAGAACTGTAAAAATTACAGTTACACACATTACGGACAACTCAACGAAAACGAAATTTAAACTCAACGTTTCAGTTACGCTTTCCACATGGTCAATTAGTAAAAACTACTTTGTCGGAAAAGGGTAGTCAACTTGTCAGGAAATAAATTACAAGTGGATCAATCAATTACAAGTGCTTCATGACGAAAAGTGAATGCATTTAGGGAATAAAATAACATAAACACATATATTATTTCAAAAAATCCCAGTATTTCAGTGATTCCGTTTGTGATGCACTACAATTTTGCAAAACCAAATTAAACCTTAAAAAATTTGAACATTGTGGAATTATAACTTTTCTAAGAGATATGAACCGCATTTTTGTTATTTTAAATTTTGGTAGTTTACGGAAATTTTGTTTCAAGAAGTTTCTTTGGGAATCGAATTATCTTCAAGTTTACGAATATGTTAAATTAGCAATTTAAGTAAACTTAAATTTGCAAATTGGAAATTGGAAAACTGCTTAAATAGGATTGGTTATAGGCCTTCAAAATATTGAAATCGGTTTCTCAAAATTGCAGGAAAAAGATGTTTGACCGCAGTAATAATGTTGTGGAAATAATGTTGTGATCAAGATTTAAATAAAAACTGTTTCGAAATATGCTGATAATGTAGTATTGCTGGTTTTATAGTTAAGCACCTAAATAAAACATTAAATTGTAAAATATTCTTAAATGTTTTAGAAATTATATCTGTTAATTAAAACTCGTTAATAAGGTTTAAGAATAGGGGAGGTTTAAAATTGTCTTCAAAGGATGTAAATAAAAAAAATTGCAAGTTATCTTAAATTGAAATATACCCATAATTAACCCATTTAGAGGAATGTAAAAGTTTGTTTAATTTATAATGTATAAAATTAAAAAGTAATATATAGACTAAAATAAAAGAAATTGAAATCTTGCAAAAAAGAGCTTTAACATATATTATTCATGTCACAATACGGTCAAGTCGAACATAACTTTGAGCCTATTATGCAGTACTAATATTCAAAAATAATGTACTTAGCAGGGGACTTTCAATGTTTAATGAGCTGCTAATGAGTGAACTGAAGAAAAAGTGTTGCATTAGTCTACTTCTACTGAAAACAGTTGCAGCCTAGTATCTCCCAAAATTTCAGCTTCTAACATAAAACAACTCTGTTTGTCTTTAAAAGTGTGCCTCCTAAGATTCTTTCCCCGAAGTTGGATGGCGGAATCAATGTTACTATTATTTTCAGTATCTCCTTGTCAAACATACCTGTAGAAACAAAATTAACATAAGTCTATTTAGAAACATATGTAATAATAAAATGTACGTGTTTATGTACGGTAATGAAACAAAGTTATAGTAATAATATTTATACCTGCGGTCAAAGATTCTCGAGTACTAATCATCTCCAGGAATATTCTTTTACTTTCACCATGTTGTCCACTGCCTTTTATTATGTATGTTGATTTCCTTATAAAAAACATCCCATTTCATTAATACCTATATATATCTGTAATGAATACAACCATAACAAAATAATTTAGTTGATTAATAAATTTTTACCAGTTCAGGTCCTAAGTAGTGTTAAAAGGGTTGGGCGTTTTACATGTAAAAAACGTTTTCTCCATTTTACATGTAAATAACGTAAATTACAAAAAAATGTGTATATTACAAAAATATGTAAATTATATATAAAAAACGAGAATCCGTCCAGAAATAATTTAAAATATTGAATAAATGATACAAACATTTGTTTATAAGAATAACTTGCATTAGAAAATCCAATTAAACATTTTATTTAAATGGTTAATCATAATTATTTTCAACTTTTAGTTATCTACATTGAGACTATAAAAATCACCTATCCTTCTACAATGCCATCTGTTTACGTCTTAAATAAACAACTAGTGACATAGTGACATCTAGCTACATTTGAATAAACTAAAATAAAATATTTTTAAGAGTGCATATTTCTTTCGATATGTAGCGGAAAACTAATTGCAATTTGACGTTTAATCATAAATAAAATAATTCTCTGCAGTGAAATGAATGAAGTGAATCTATACTCGTTTGACTGGCTTTTAAATTTAAATCTTTATTAATTACTAACAGGACAAAATCAACCAAATTATCACTACCCGTCTCACCCTCATCAAATAAATGTATGCCTGAAATTACTAGCCCCATTCTATCCATTCGATAAAATGCCTATGCATTATGCCTTTGATTTCCAGTGTAGTAAAGAGGTAGCGAATATGATTATCGAATTTAAGCGTGGAACTGTAGTGAATTTTATTAATTCAATTTAATTTTTCTTACTCTAATTACAATTAATAATTTTTCATAACCTAAGTTTGCAGCAATACCATTATACTAACCTTACCATAGAATTAATACTAGATAAATTGATTAATACATTAATAATTAAATTTGGAAAAATATTCTTTTTGAAACCCAGCAGTTACCATTCAAGGATTTCCATATGCTAACTCCTCTTACGAAAAACGAAGCGTTCATCAAATTACATTTATCGATAGCAGGTGTCAAGATTTCATTGTCAAAATATTTCTGATCATAGGAAAGTTGCACTTTATTTTACATTTATACATATGTACAAATATCACAATAAATAAACACAAATACACTGCACTGTAGTATATAGTCAATTTTTCTTTAATTAGGAGATTTGGTAACAGATGGCGATAATTGTAATGAAAAAGTTGATTTATATTTTACAGTATGTATAAAATAATCGTTTACATTTTACATGTAAAAAACCCAGTAAATTACATTTTGTAATTTACACGCCCAACTGTGAGTGTTATACAGCGGCAACTGGTCAGTCCTCAAATATTTTTACTATTGTAGTATAACTATTGGCTTGTATTTCGTCTAGTCTCTTTTTTGATATTGTTTGTATCCATTTATCTAAAATAAGGTTTTGTGGGCTTTTGATGTGCCTTAATTTCATTTCTATGAGTATAAAATCAATGATCGACGTCACAGAAGAATTTTGAAAAATAAAATTAAATTTTGACAACATAATAAATTAAATGTCTACCTGAATGTGTTGTAGCAGTTCTGCTTCCCATCATTTTTTAAAAACAGTTTGATTTTTTTTTTGTTGATATCTAAATTTGTTAAGTTTTCAGTTCTTACTTTCTTTTTGCCAAAAAAAAAACAAGTGTTCTGTGTCATAAAAAATAAATAAATTTTTACAATTTTATTGAAGCCAAAATTGCCATGATTATGAACAGAATATTTGCTCTTAATCCGACAACATAATTACTAAATTGTAACTTTAAATTTAGGAATCACGTTATTTAACTACTTTGACACTATATTGAACTATAAAACTAGGCACTTTGTTTTGCTTTAATTTAATAAAACTTACGTTTTATATTACTAAATGATTTGGATAGATCCCAATTTCAAATTTGATTTTTTTTCAACACGATGGTACTCTGTCAATCAACCCGCAAATGGATAGTCGTTAGAATAATGAGCAAATGCGATGATATTTGTACTATGTGCACGTATAAATATACATATATATTTATGTAATTTATGTAACTTACTCGTTTTAGTAAAATTAACGTAAGGAAGAGTAAAATTCGCTTAATGTATGTCATTTTCAAATAAGCCTTCTGCAATTTTAACAAACTCATAATATAAATTACATTATGTTAATTTATTTATAAGTAAATCGACCTACTCACAGTATAAGTAAATTTAGCATTCCAAAAATACATTTTAAAAATTTTGTTTTGTGGAATTTTACATATTTATTAAGTAAATATAACTAGTTGTCAGGTGAATTGCAATTATTTCTTTAAATTTTATTTCAGTTTAAGCTATCATTACATAATGTTTAAAGTCAATTTTAATAAAACGAATGTAAATTTCACGTAACCAATTTTACATATTAAAATTTGCTTTATTGACATAGCTCAACTAAATTTTACTTAAATAACCTTTACTTTGTACAAGTTAATTTGATTAAAAAGTATGTTAAATTCACAATTTTTGTGTTAAAACACGCACTACTCTTTTTTCTGAGTTTATGTTATACCTAAATTACGAACATCACTCCAGAAACCTTAGCAAAAATAGGAGGGTCAAACCTTTCTTTGTAAAATTATGTTTAGCTAGCCTAATTAACCCTACAAACATATTATGGTCCTTTTTATTATGATGATTTGATTTTATCGAGCTACATGTTAAAAAAAGATTTAGAATAACCCCTCCTCTTTTATGCTAAAATAATTCCATTTGATTATCAACAGAATAATTATACCACCCATATAAACATATCAAGTACATGCTTTCTGTAGAATCACCCTTTATATGTATTCGACCATTTCGAACATAAAATTTACAGGATAATAATTCTAAATATAAATAGTCAAACTATGTTTAATGTTTAGTCGGTGATTTTATTATATAATCAATACTATGGTATATAAGATGCTATATAAATTTATGTTATTTAACAAGGCAAATTTAACTATAACTATAACCGCAAGAACAATAACAAATGCATGAGTCATATTAATGAAGAAAACCACTAAAAATTATTTTAATTTACATCAAAACCACAATAAAACGTCTTAAGGTTGAGTTTAAGTTACCGTCGTCGCCATAATCAAACCATCATATCCTTATCAAAATTTTATGATTTATATGTTTGTGAACATAAATTATAACATATAACGTATACACGTACGTTTAGAAAGAACAGAACAAAATAAAAATTCTTGGAAAAAATTTTCTTTTACTCAAATTTGTTGTGTCTGCCATGGCTTTCTTACGATTTAATTTTCCAATCTTGCTTATCACACTGACATTCAGTTATAATTAATTAATTTTTAATTAGAATTTTCTTTTGTTGGTTTCAACTAATATTCTAATATACTTGTGTGTTATGTGTAGGTGTATATATAATATACAAAAAAAAATAAGAAAATGACATTTAAAAAATCAATTTTCATCATAAATAAGTAAATTTTTTTTTAATGTGTCGTCATGATTATGTCGTCTTAATAATGTAAGATGATTACATTTTTTTTGTTTCGTTTTGCATTTTTCATGTCTGATTAATTAAAAAAAAAAAAAAATGTGTACGTTCTTTAAAGAATATAATCCATGTTGTGATATGCGCTGTATAAATAAGTAGGCAGTGATAAATTAGATTTTCTTCTCGTATATAAATTTTGCTATTAGACGTTTACAAATCAGCTAGATAATTTTATATTTTATTACGGATAAATCGGTATGAAATGTGTACATATTAGCTGTTCGAATATGTATAGGATTTATAAATCTGATGAAATTTTGTACAAAAAATTGACGTATGCGTTCTTTATGCGCCATAGCGGTTGGCGCGTGGCAATCATAAGTATAATTTTCAGGAACTTTTATATGAATATTTTTATAGTGAAATTTCTTTAGTGTACTTTATAGTGGGATATCAGGAAATTCAAAGTTCTTAATTTAAATGAACTTCATTTTAAGACCTTGAACATTTTTAAGTTAAAGATACTTTCTTCATAATTGTTCATATATTTATCTCGTCTGTTATTTTTTATAGTTCAACTGTTTTAACATAATTACACTTACCGGAAACCTTATTCTAACCTTAAAAATCCGATACAAACACTTTAAATATAGCAATATTAACTTCGCGTAAGCGGTAGCTTGTTTGGTAGCTCCTTATTCAACCCTATAGACACGTGTATAGTATCTCTACTAGTATCATATACAACCAGTACCCCTTAGTACTACGTTTAAATGGCTTGTTAAAATGATTTGCTCGAGAGTTGGAAATCAGAGGGAAATCAGTTTTGATAAAATCTCATATCCCATTAATTTAATGGCTGCCTTTACAGAATTTTGTTGATGGGGCTTTTCAATTATTTCTTTTATTATACCTGTTGTTGCTGGTATATTATAGTGAATTAATCATAAAAACTATGTAAGCACTGAATGCTTCAACGTCCTGTAAATTGTAAAATAACGTAATAGGCCTATCGTTTGTATAGCTGTAACACTTAATTCAATTATCCAAACTGTAACTATGACTGTGTCGTACAATCGACATACTTTTTTTTTATCTTTGAGATAACCGAATATTATTATAATACAATTTTGCATTTCTTTTAGTTTCAATCACAAAACTTTGAACAATGTGTGGAGAGACAAGAAACGTTAAAATGGATCACATTTTGTTTCAAACGTTACCAAACATGCTACATTTTGTGCGAGCTCAAATTTATTTCTTTAATTGCATTGGCTTGTAATCACCAAAAATCTTGTTGTTTCTTGTAGTGAACCACATCTCGAAGTTTAACACAAAGATTCTTCCTCCACTATTTCTAGCTGACGTTGCTCAATAACCCAAAACCTAATTATTTATTGCGGTGACTTTAAGCAACCAAATAAATATCCTGGTATTAAAATGCTTACATATTTTAAGTTAAATTATTAAAGGTATTTTATATTATTGAAGAATGTTGATAACCCAGCATGAATTATTTTATGCAATCCGTAGATTATATAGAACGTGTTTGTTGAATCTTCCAATCGGTTAATAAGCCATTAAATATATAAATGAACATAAGAATATTACGGTTAGTAAATAACTTATATCCACATTTTTTCCTCATATTAAGCGAACTATTCCGTCAATAATTTAATTTAACAAAACTAGACCTGAAATCAAACCCAAATTTTGTAAACTTATTAAAATTAAATGTATAAAATAACCGAAACCTACTGTATATCCCGTATCATAATAAAAATTATGACAAACGAATTTGCATAGATCCCTCTAATGGAAACAATAACATACCGGGCCAAGAGTTCCAAGGCTTTTTCTTTATTTCTGGCAAATTAATGTCAGCTAAAGTTAATATCACTTAAAAATACCTAGCATTTTTGACACTGTAGGATCGTCACACTTGTTTCATAGGCTACCGTTTGGATTGACATCGACCCAGAAATATTTTAAAAATTATTGTCACATTTTGCAGCTTGATTTCCAAATGCATGATCGTACTTATTTACGGAGCTTAATTATTGAAGACGTTAATGTCGAAAGTGGTGATAAAAAAAATTTGGCAACTGAACTAAAATTGAACAAGGAAAAATGGTTTCTTATAATAGATGGAAGTTTTCTTCATTTCTTCACTTTTTATATGTGTGTTAGTTTCACACTGTTAAACTTAATTCCTATTGGAAAAAATGATTATTCCCATTGAAATATTTAGTACCAAAATTTAAATTTTATTCTGATCTCCGTTTAAAATATTATAATATCAAATAAATATGCGATTAAATGATACTATTTTAAAAAAACGGTAAAACAATTAATTAGATATAATTATAAATAACAAAAAATTAATTAAAATTTCTAAATAGAGTTGTTTTAAGCTGGTAAAGAAAGTACACAAAAATAGAAATTCAAAAGTCTCTACAGCACTTATTCCCCTGTACATCGATGAGGTTTGAAGGTTTTTAATTGAAAAATATAATAAGCTATTATATGTACTATCAAAACCTAAGTCCAAATCTCTGGGAAGGGTTGATAATGGCCTATAAGCAGTATGAAGTCAAATATTCTGGCTTCAAAGTTTGGCACAAAATTTATTATCCTGTATATCGAAGAGGTTTGAACGTTTTTAGATGAGGAATATAATAAGCTATTATATGTACTATCAGAACCTGAGTCCAAATCTCTAGGTAGGGTTGATAATGGCCTATAAGCAGTATAAAGTCAAATATTTTGGCTTCAAAATTTGGCACAAAATTTATTCCTCTGTATATCGATGAGGTTTGAACGTTTTTAGATGAGGAATATAATAAGCTATTATATCTATTATCAGAACTTAACTCCAAATCTCTGGGAAGGTTTGATAATGGCCTATAAGCAGTATAAAGTCAAATATTCTGGCTTCAAAGTTTGGCACAAAATTTATTCCCATGTGCATTGATGAGGTTTTAACGTTTTTAGATGAGGAATATAATAAGCTATTATATGTACTATCAAAACCTAAGTCCAAATCTCTGGGAAGGGTTGATAATGGCCTATAAGTAGTATAAAGTCAAATTTTCTGGCTTCAAAGTTTGGCACAAAATTTATTCCCCTGTATATCGATGAGGTTTGAACGTTTTTAGATGAGGAATATAATAAGCTATTATATCTACTATCAGAACCTGAGTCCAAATCTCTGGGAAGGGTTGATAATGGCCTATAAGCAGTATAAAGTCAAATATTCTGGCTTCAAAGTTTGGCACAAAATTTATTCCGCTGTATATCGATGAGGTTTGAACGTTTAATTTTTTCTAAATAATTCGCATAAAATTATTTTTGCTTTATAATGGAATTTTACTAATAAAAGAGATTTTAAATAATAACAGTGTACAATAGCCACCAATAAACGCAAAAATAATTGGAATCCAATACGATTGGATTTCCTTGTAAAAGGGTCACGATAATAACTTTATATTGAAATGGTATTTGGATCGAGCGAGTAAATTCATATCTAGATTTAGGTTTTCTTCTCTCAACATTTGTCCTTTATAAAACCAAATTTCTTATGTGACAACAAGTTAAAGCCTCTTTTGTTGGAAATCCGTACTTCCTATTACAACTCAACCATGACATACTACTCGAAACTATGGTTTGTTGAACCCATAATTTACAGTACGTTTAATAATGGATGTGTTGCTGTTAAGCGATTTTACATGTATGAATTAAGTCATTTGAATTAACCATATGTAAAAAATTTTGATGGCCAGTAAATAAATAAATATTTGATAGGAAAACCGAGGGTGCAAAACGGTCTTATCACTTTTTGTAAACCAAATTATACTCATAAATTTCTTATAATTAATACTAATTTAAAATAAACCCTAAATCAGCGATGTAGAAATTCAGCTGAAACCAAAAATATAAAAATGGCCAGTAAAATAGATAATATCTTAAATATATAACATTAAGATATAATTAAGGCGTCATAATAAATTATTAGTTGACGCAACTTGCTAATTATTCCGTTCCGTTAAAATTTATAATATTTTTTTTTCTATATGACCCAGGCCCGAAACGAATGTTTATTATTAGGTTTTTTTAACTTAATTTTTTTTATTTGCCATTACTAATTAAATTTTTGCGCTAATAACAATACAAAACTGATTACTCATTTGATTAATTAATTTTTCAATTTTTTATTTTATTTTATTTTAATTTTGCTTTCTTTGCCCAAACAAAAGTAGAGAAATTTAAATTTTTCAAACCTTCATTAATCAACTGGCATCGTGTTATAAATATACATAAGCAGAGAAAGTAAAAAACACTTTGCTTCGCTTGTTGGTGTTTATGTATGAGTGCGTGTATTCAAATATGATTGTGTCTGTGTTTTTCATATTAATTTTTATTTTCCGATTTCCCATTCAGCACGTTTTTCGCTCGCACAATTTAACAAAATGAACAGCTGAACGATTTCTCGTTTATTTTTTTATTTTTTATTATTTTTTTTTTTTTTAATAAGAGTAACGTTTGTATAATTTTCACTGAAGGTGATGATCGTTATTATGTTTGGATTTTTTGATTAACCCAATTAAAATAAACTAAAAAAAGAAAAATTAAAGAATATTATTAAAATTATAAAATAATTTTTTTGTACGTTTCCAAAAAATTAAAAAAAAAATTTAATTTTGGAAAAAATTACAAAAATATTTATGTAATCGATTAGTTTTTTTCTGTTTTAATAAATAGCAGAAGAATTAAATTAGAAAAATATTAATGATCTAATTTTATAACAAGCAGAACACACCATATTGAGAAACTGGTAAAGAGTATGATGTTGCGGTTTGGTATATGTATGTGTATAGTACAATTTTATGGGCTATACACAATTTATAAATATTTCCAGTATAGATTTTCTATTTTTATTTTATTTACTCGACAAAATTTAATTTTAATATACTAATTCCATATACTATAATATTATGCCGAGGTGAACACCTGGTGTGGTTTTTCTGGTATGTCAATTTTATAATATTTTAACTTGCACACAACAACAAATATATATATATATATATATATATATATATATATATATATATATATATATATATATATATATATATATATATCATGGAATGATTGCATAGTTTGTAAAGCACAACAGCAGTACTTATACGTAGTAAATAATGGTGGTGTAGACAATTGAAAACGTTATTGATAATTACAATTGTATGATTGAAAAGAGTGATAATTTGGAACTGGTTGTGGGGTCTTAACAATTCACCATATTTTGAAAAAAAAAATAAAAATTTTGGTGCATTTTGCTAAAAGAGAATCAAGTATAAAGAAACTTCTAGAGGAGTTTGGATTGCTATGTAACTGACACGTGAATCATTCTAACGGGCAGTAATAATCCTAGTGATTTAACTGTCAGCAGTATGGGCAGGCAACATCAAACTGCAACTAAACCACTAGATGCTTCTGTACCTAGAGTTCCACAATAAAGGAAAGAATGTTTTCAATTCATAGAATAAAGTATCGGAAAGAGGCAGTGGTTACATCTAGACCAGCTTATGCACCAGCACCAGGTCCAACTGTTTACTTGTAGAAAATCAATGCAGCGATATTAAAACCAGTACCAAAATCTCTAGAGAAATCACCAACAGCAACTCCAAAACAGGCAAGTTTAACACCAGGAAACATTTTGCCGAAATCAAGTCAACCATTAAAAAACTAAACAAACAAAAAAAAACACAAAACTAGGCACTTTGAATTTTGAAAATGAACGCAAACTATGAAATCATTTACTCAGTGAAATTATACAATTTCCATTGAAGGAATGTATTGTAAGAAAAATTTTGGGCAAATTTACCATGTAATTTTCCATATACCACATGCAGGATTCTGAATAAACATAGAATGTACCCAAAAAATCAACAATCACCGCAACAAAAGTTAGGATAAAATGACAATGCCATAACTGTCAATTTTTGTGGGCAAGGAAAACAGATTTGCAAAATTCTACAAAATTAAACAAGAAGTAGAAAAACCCTTGACCTAAGATGGAAAGAGCTGCCGTCATTAACTTTAACATTTAACATTATAGTAAACCCGGCAAAATGGTCAGAGGAGATACAGTGCACCCGAAGAAAATAAAAAAAGTAAGAATTACGGGTTAATGTGAAATTTATCATACGAGTTTTATTCGTATATATTACAATTTTAATTGGTGTAAAAACCAATCAGAAAACCAATCAGAAAACTAGTGTCGGAATAAATGTCAAAACTACCGATCATGATGTTGTAAACCGCCTGCAATACCGTGAAAATGTATGATTAGGCAAGCTTTCTGCGGATAATAGAATATATTGTTCTGACGACTATCCTCATGGCATTTCAAAAAAGCAGCAAGTAAATATATCCATTGAACAAAATTTGGGTTAAACCAGGCTATTTTATAACCATTCACCTGCAATCTTAAAATACTGCAATCACTATTAAGCTAAATGGATGAAACCCAATCGCATTTTTTTTTTCAAAAGAGTTTAAAGAGTTTATGAAGGACCTATAAGAAAACAGAATCTTTGGTATAATTCAGGCCACGGTCATTATATTCGCCTATTTTGAAAAAACGAATTATCACATTCTCACATTCTCACACTGTTAGATGTTGAACGCAAAAAAATATTGATACAATTGTTTGGACAAAAATTCTAATTAGCACAAGCATTTAACATGGTCTTTTTAACATGGAAAGAAGTCGACCTGAGACAATACAAACGAACTGGCTAAGACATACAACATTTACTACTTGTATGATATTGCGGAAGACATGATTTAGTGCTCCTATATATACTTGTTTATGTAACTTTTCAAAAAATGGACCAGACATCTGTTAAAATTTTCCTGCTTCTGAAGCATAACAATTTATCAATACATTTAGAATGTAATGTGAATGACAACGTTTTAAATCACCTACATATTTTCAATTCAATTACACCAACAGGTAAAATTAATGCAATGCCACAAAAATAATTGCAAAAAATCTCTTTGTACAGGCACAAGCCTCATATATAGTTGATAAAATCGGGATGATCACTTGAAGAAGATCTACAGACTTTAAGGATACTAGTCGTAATGTGCCATTCTATTGTTATAATAATTATAATAATAAAAAATTTATTTCCGGGTATATATTTTACAACTTGTATCTTTATTCTATACATTTTCAGCATTAAGTTTAAAAAATTTTAATTCATCTATATACCCAATAATAATTTCATTGGAGAACCATAGTGGAAGTTCTCAATTGCTAAGATGATTATAGAACTATTAAACTACTTCATCTTTCCGCGTTACCTAATTTTCTAAATTTGTAACCTACGCATATAGCTATGTATAATTTTTTGTGATTTTAAAAGACATAAAAAAATCTCCTAAAAGTAGACTAACCATGATACATTGTCAGTTTGTTGTTGTTGTCAATCGTTTGGTAGTTGTTGTTGTCAAAAATCGATTTGCATGCATATTTATTATTTACCAGTGTGTTTACTGAAAATATTACAAATGTTGAACATCTGACTAATTTTTTATTGAGTTATTGATTTACATTGTCAGTTACTATAAAAAAATAGTTTATCAAGTCGATTTTAAACTATTAAACAATTTAAATGTGATGTGTAATTTGTTGATTGTATCATCATGATTTTAAATAATTTTATGAATTTAATTTTATCGAAAAGTGGGAAGACGTATATTTTGTATACTCGCAAGATGACTCGACCTAGACAAAGTTTAATAATTTAAATGGTCTTCCTCATATGTCTCACACAATTTATTGTACATCAAATAGATAAAAATTGCAAAGTTTTTTATTTATGTATATACATACGCTTTGTATGAATATGACTTGGTTTATATACACATTTTATCTACATTGCGACATTGTACATCAGTCAATAAAAATTTCGAAATCACACATCATTAATTTCAATTTAAATAATAAAGTTAATGAAGAAACATGCATCATATTTGGTACATTAAAGCTAATTAATTTATAAATTATTACCAAGACATTGTTTATTGAATTAATTATTTCAGCTACTTAAAAAATGTTTCGTATATGTTATTGGTAAACATATATATGCTGGTATAAAATAATCAAACTTATTTAATGTTATAAAATAGCATGTAATTGAAATAAATAATTTTTTTTATTGAAATTTGAATATACGAATTCAAGTTACGAAGCGCCCATTTTATACTTACTAAACGACAAAACACAAAAATACATGTCATGTCATTAGTAAGTGATTTCATTTTCATTTCTTCGGTTAAAATATTTATATAAATGAATATTTTTTAAGACATAATTATATATTATTATTATTATGTTGTAGTCGCGAGTCTATATAATAATATGTATACATATGTTTTGTACGTGTATTAAATAGTATAATAAAGTTAATCTTTATTTTGAGTTTTAAGGCTGTATTACAAAAACAGCTCATCACTATGTGCTCGTGGTGGCATACGGCGTGTTGTTTATATATATATGGTAAGGTACTACTAATAAACATTTTGATATTTTGATAATTATGTCTTTTTTCGGTCACGAATTTATTTACTCGTTATTTGTGTGACATTATACCTACTATAGACGAAAATTATTAGCATAATATTAAAATTAGTTTTGTGCGAGCATGCACGTATTCTAAATTTATTCGTGTATGTGGTGTTACCATGTGTAATGGTCTCGTTTTATAATTTATCGTTAAAATTGATCGTGTTTTTACACGCTTTGTGTAAATAAAATACGTGTAAAAGCAAAACCATTTCTTAAAACATGTTTGTCAAATGCAAAATAAAGAAACTTCTAAAGTTTTTTGTTACGATCTATATAGTTCATGGTTACACCCGAACATAATAAAATGTATACGTATAATTGTTTAATGAATTTCCACTATTACCAGAATGCAGTCAATATTTTATACGAGTCATAAAAATTTGTGGTTGTTGTCAATAATTTATTGGATTTTGCATTATTAATTTAATTGTTGTGGGATTCGTTTTACAATTTAAACATGTTAAATTTAAAGTTGAAAATTTAATTTCTTGCAAATAATTACATATATTTAAAAAATGATTTGTTACTTTGGAATCGTTGTTTTCGTTAGTTTAATGTATTGGCACATATAAGAATAATTTTTCTGAACTTTTATTTTATTTTAATTAAGAATTTAGTAAAATCTATTCACTTGCATTGATCATCCTTGTGTTCTATTAAAGACATTGTCCAAACTTCTTCCAAATTGCCGATTGCAATTATAGAAATATCAAGTATTTATAGAAATATCAAGTATTTTAAAAGTTATTCATACATTTCAGACTACATATATTCATTTTTTCACTTAACATTTTTAATTCTTGTGACATAAATAGCCTAACTCTCTTCCTCTGTGTTCACAATCAATTTTGAAAATAGCATATAAATTCGCAAATTTTAGTTGTTCTAGAATACAAATGTTATCTTCTCTGTTAAACAATATGGTACGTTTCTTTTATATAAGTTGAATTGCACAGGAGTTCGTGACATACCTTACATATGGTTTAAAGAGGTGGGATTACATTTTCAGAACACAATATTCCAGGCATGCAATTCCAAATCCAAAATTCCAAAATTCAAAATTCCAACATTTAAAAATTCCAAATCCAAAATACCAAAAATCAAAATTCAGAATTCAAAATTACAAAAATTCTACTTCAATTTAGTTGCCTGAGAAAAGATAAAATATCGCGCGAAAATAAAGTGGAGTGCGATGTTTTAGTTGCTAAGGAAAAAAAATCATTATTTTAGGAATATTTACCAGTTTCAAATTTTTGTCGTGAAAAGTAATGACTTTTGCAGAAGTTGTATAGACGAAGAGGAGGTGGATACTCTGGTTTTTTTCGTTGCTCATATGCAGGGCCGGCGTGGTATAGGTGCGATCGGTGCAATTGCACACGGCCTCGCGGACACGGGTTTCTCTCTTATGTGACAGTTTAGGTGCTCAATATGACTATGCTCAAAACCTTCTCTATTATACAAGTTACAAGACGGCTTTCGTTGACACAGATAAACAAAACCTATATACACAATTGAGTGGTATGAAAATCCAACCTAAAAAATGTATAATTTTCTCATTCCTACTACCACTATTTAACATTTTTATCTCTAAGTTACGCACACTTTTTAATGTGTATTGAGAATTTTTTCGTTTCTTTTTTTGTTATTTGTGTTTTGTATAGAACAGAGATAACATCAATGCCTTATACATTTTTTTTTGACAATTTTCACTCTCTTTTGTTTTATAGTATGGAAATGTTTATTTTATTTTACACTATATTCTAAATCAAATATCGACACGTTTTTTACCTACAATACATTCTCATGTGTATATGATTAAAAAGCATGAGTATGCAATGAATACGGCTTGTAGTAAAGAAGGTTTTGTTAGAAACAGAAAAGAGGAAAAAAAAACTTTGTTTTATATGGATTTCGATAGCACTACTACACGCAATTATTCATATCGGGTTTGTTTGTCTATGTCAACGAAAGATACAAGACGGCTTGTAGTAGAGAGGGTTTTGAATATGCTCACAGATTTAAAGTAGTGTGTGTTACTTTTTAAAAAATTTGAGGAAATTATGCTCAAATTTTTAAAGACATATTGTAGTGTGCGTTCTTTATTGATTTTTTTCATATGATTTTGAATGTTACTACCACCACAGATCGAGAAATTTATTTATTTTTTTTTTTATATATCGGCGTGAGCGACGCGATTAGTTTGGCTTTTATTATAGAGGGTTTTGCCCCAGTCTAAAATTTGTTTTTTTTATTATGCCGTATTAAAAGTGATTTGTTTTGAATAAAAAATTTCCAGTATATTTAAATTTGACGGAATTTTTAGATAAATTTTATATCTAAAAATACATTAACCAAAGGCGATCTCACATTGCTGCCTGGACTTTATGGGTAATAAATATCTCTATTTGTCGCTTCTTCAATTTTAGCCAAAATTGCATCTTTATTTTCAAGATTAATTTCCATTTAATTGGAAATATGTCAAAGGTTTACGAATTACAATTATTTCGTAAATGACAACGATTAAGCAACGCTTGCTTTTTTTATAACCGAAAACAACTAAGCAATGATTGCTGTATAGAAACCAGTTCATAAGCAAAGTGCAAACTTTGTATTAATTTTTGCTAATTTCGTACCTTTCGTACCATTAATTTGGATTTTAACAGTATTTGTAGAAAAAATAGTGTATGATATAAGTGTTAAAAGTGATTTCATTTTGTTCAAAGGGGTGGGACACTCGCTTCGCGTCGTGTCCGTAGTGTGTAGTTCTGATGTTATTTACTCAAAATAATGGAAACTTTCTTGGGAAACTTTCTTGGAACAACTAGCATGCACCACTACAAAACACAACAAACAGAACCGAAGAAATCATTATTTATCGCACAGTATTCAAAACGAATTAATAAATGCAATGGATAGTAAAATTCGTCAAAAAATTGTTGCTTATATCTAAAAGATTGTCCATTGCATATTTACCGAAGTTTCTTCGTCTCTATTTGTGCCAAAGCAGGACATATGAGCAGGCCCGGCGTGTTGTCTTGTGAGGCCGTGTGCAATAAATTGGCGAGGCTGTCGTTGTTAATTATTTAAAAAAATCAGTTAAACTTTAAAGTATTTGTATAAAGTAATATATGTGTAAATTAAATTTCAACTTTTTATTAGGATAGAATGCGGACATTTTTTAACTTTATTTTTAATTTTATATGTAAAATGTTTTAACTTATAATAATTTAATTTTTCAATAACTAGGTAAAGAAACTTACTTATCAGTAGTACAATCTTGTATAATAGAGTAATATTTCACCTCTTGTGCGGACATTAAGGTGTGAGAGCTTTTATGTTATACTATAGTAGCTCAAGATTGTTCCAATTAAATTATTAGGAAAGTTACATCCTGTAGTTACATGAGAGATCAATATCGGTAATTGTGGGGTATAGCGCAGCTGCTCTAACCTATAATCATGAAATTAAATATATGTATTTCGCGTAATATATCTATAGCTTAATTAGTTAATTAAGTTCTATAGTATTCTAATTTCAATACTTTGTTTGCTACTTCAGGCAATTTTTCACAAAAGTTTATTCAAATATTTACCATGCATTCCAACATTCACTAACAATCCATTATAAACTAAAAACATTACTATACCACCAAAAAAAAATATTTTACATAAATACATATATGTATATACTATATCGATAACATGAAACAATGTTACTTACCACCGAACATAACATATCATACCAAATGTAGATATCCACAAATATTTTATGCTGAAAATATAACAGTTTCAATCTATGTTTGTAATTTATAATATCAATACCTAATATGTTGCTAATTTTATTTTAGTTATAATTGTTAGTTTCCCATGTGGTCGGGAGGATTAACATGATTCGATGATTTTTTCTATATGCCTTACAAAAACTCTCTTGAAGAACGATAGTTTTTTGTTGAAACCCAAGACTAGCCCAAAAGTATCGCACCTACTGCAAAATATGATTTTTAGAAGGTGTAGCAACCTTCAAGCGACATTTGTCTAATATTTCATGGCAATCGAACTATAACATACTGACGTACAATAATTTAAAAAATTCATCAAGGTTTTGAGTTGCGAACAATCAATCGAAATTTAGTTGTAGTTGGCTTTGGTAGTTCTTATAATTTATCCGTTGTTAGAATTAAATATTTTAAGGTTGCATCTATAAATGTCAGTTCAAACAAAAATATATAATCACCTTAAAGTTCCAAACTTAGTAAATTTTAGGTTTTTAACACGTCGGATTGGCACTGGTGAAAGCAAAGTGCCAACGGTTCTTCGAAATACTACTTGGATCCTATAATCTCCGAAAGTTGAGCAAACGTTTGATTAGATTTGAATACAGTATGTGCCAACATGAGCCTCCTAAAACCGATTATTATTATTTTGGTTGTTATTAATAGCATAGCAAAATTACACAAACCAATGAAAAAAATAATAAATCATGAATTGGAATTTTATTTCTTTTCGAAACCGTAAAATTGAATTTTAATTCAATTATTATATTTTTTTTAATCAAAACTATTTTAAATATAATTTATTTGTTTTTTTTTTTTAATTTTTTATTCGGTATAATAATTATATAAAAATAACATTATGCCTAAAATATCTATAATAATAATTATAATATAATTTATGACATAATATATTAATACTAAAAATATTTGTTTTCATTTATTTTAATTGATATCATTATTTAAAATATTAATTAAATTAATAATATTAAAAAATTAAAAAAAAAAAAAAACAACAAACAAATTTTAATGCAAATATTTTGAACTACCCATCAGTATGGATAGTTTAGTTGATAATATTATTGTTGATCGTGTTTTGCAGGTGGTAAAATGGGTTTTGGTGTTAGCAATGTGTGCAAACAATATTTATTTGTTTATCTAATAAATTTATTAGTTTATTATGTTAATTTAATTAATTCGTGTGTGCCGTGTATTCTGTGTATTTAATAAAATATGGTTCTAATAATAATTATCTGTGACATTATAAACATATAGATGTTTGAAATTAATTCTTTATTTTTTACAAATATTTCGAATACCAGTAAACTTGTATGACTGATGACAATATAGATTAGATTTTTGATAAGCATATATACAACAAATTTAAACAAGTTTAGATACAAACATAATCGATTCCGGATATTTGAAACCCAATACAATCAACTTTGTTCAAAGTAGCATATACATATACTAAGTTTTAAGTGATAAAAATCAAATCTTTTTGATGCTACTAAGTAATATACTACCGTCTAGGTAAGCAGATTATTAGAATGTATAATTTTACGATTCATTTTTATTTACCCTAAGGTCCATATGACTGATTCTATTTATAACAAAATAAGTCGTCTGTGATAAATTAAAAGTTAAAAAGTGCTCCATTGTCATAGCTCTTTTCTGTTATCTTATTTGCCATTCTAAATCGTTCTCGAAGCAGTCCTTGCCTAGTTGATCCTTGCAAATTGTAACCGTGAAGAGTTTTTCGCATTTTTTGAATCAGGAAGTTGGACACATATTACTGTGTCTGCTTATTTTTCACCTTTTTGTGTACATCTATAAAAAGGTTTGTTACAGTTACATAACCATTTTGCTTATAAAGCATATTATAGTATCCGAGTGGTAAATGGTAAATTCGAAATAACTCAACTATATATGGAAACGGTGTCATCAGTATCTTCTTGTTTTTTCTTATTATGCCAATTGACTGTGTCACTGACTTTAATGGATAACGCTTATATATATATATATATATATATATATATATATATATATATATATATATATATATATATATATATATAAATACCAGTTATTTATTGTTGTGGATCCATTTTTATATTATGCAACGCTGTCCTATTTTCGGAAACTGGGACTTAATTACGCCGTTTAGGTCTTTTACAAACTTGATAAGTTAATTTTTAGTAATCTAATTTTTTTAATAAGCGTGGGATCTGGATATTATCGCTTTAATGGTTGATTTTAACGTTCGGAATATTTACGTCAATACTCTGTATAGTCTTAAAGGCAAAAAAAGCCTCACCTGAAACTATATAGTTCCGGTTTCTTATTTCATTCTCAACGTCTAACTCCTTTGTATTTCTGTTATATATAGTGTTCGGCCAGAAGGCCAAAATTTGACTTCAATAGTCGTCGAATGCTCTTATCAATTGAGACATTGGAATACAAATTATACTACAGCTCATAAAAAAACGAATTCGACAGATTTGACAGACTTTCTGAAAAAAACTGTAAACATTTTAATATTAGCAATTTTCATAGAAAGACTTAGTAAACAGCCCTCATAATAATAAAATAAATTAATTTGATTTTTTTAAATAGTTTGCCGTTTCATATATCAACGGATACAATTTTTATTTTATTGTAAGGAGTCAGTCTCTTGTAAATCTAAAAATTTATTTATCTTTAAATATTTTATTGCAATTTCAAAGTAATTTCATACTTTACCAAAGTAGACTGTATTCTATGAGTAATATATTTTTATTTTGACCTGGAATATACTCAGTTACTTGGCAAGTAACAAAATCTTTTTAAACTGATTTAATTACCTGCCATCTTTATAGCCAGCTTTATTTGATCAATATATGACTTATATCATATATATGACATTTTTGTCTTTTTTCCAATACCTATACATATTATGAGCGTGAAAAGTTTTCTTAAATGCGTTCGATTGCGCACATCAATTGCTTCGTCACGTGCTTCTTTAAATCTTATTATTAATAATTATTATTAAAAATTTCCGTCATTTAGAAATTATTTTAAATCTTAAAAATACTAGTCATCTTATACACTATCGTTTGTTTGCGCACTATATCGAAAAACCATAATTAAAATTCATAATTAATAGTTTTTTGTGTAGAAAACAAATATGGGTTTTGCAAACATAAATGTTAATTAAAAGCTCAATCAATAACTCAATATATCATATTTTATGTAGAACTTTTATGATCAATTGAATTTAATATAATACATACTAAAATGTTACTCTACTGGGAAGAGCTCGTACTATACATGATATTGAAAAAAAAAAATTTTATTATTCGATTTTCATCCCTTAAACATATTTATGGATTGTTGATTGTGCATTTTTGTAATAAATTTTTTTTTATATTTTTGTCGATGGAAAATAAAATAATATTACAAATTACTATTGATTTACATTGTGATATGCATGATATAAAATATACGGCTATATGCTCGTTCGTACGATGAACAATTCAATATTCATTCACATAATTTTATGAAAACAGGCGCCATATCATTATAAGTACTATATAGCGTACTATATACAGGTTGTGTATACGGACTCTGTTATAAATAAATATCGATTAATAATATATTTTCACTCAATCACAAAGAGTTTGGTATATATATATATATATATATATATATATATATATATATATATATATATATATATATATATATATATATATATATATATATATATATATATATATATATAAATATATATATATATATATATATATATATATATATATTTATCTATCTATATATATATATATATATATATATATATATATATATATATATATATATATATATATATATATAAAACAATACTTACCAAAATTATTTGTGCATCGCAGAAACTTAACAAATTACTCGAATAAATTTAAGGTTTTGGCAAAAATGTTATTTTAAACAGAAAATCGTTTTTTTTTTTTTTGTTATTTAAAATGTTATTTAAATAAGAAAAAAATTAAAAAGTATTTACTCCTTATTTGTCAATAAAATGGGTAAAACTAAGGAATTAGTTTTGTAGGTTAAAGCCGTACTTTTAGCGCGTTTTTCTGCCAGAATGTCCATTGAAGACTTAGTAAAGATGTTCAACATCTGTCGAAATTCTATGCATAATAAATTTAAAAAAAATTTCAAATGAGACTATACTTAGCTTAAAAAATGTACAAGGGAAGCCAAAAAGAACTCAATCGCAAAATAAAGAAAAGTTCAATTCCTAAACGGTGTCCTCCGTCTAAGGATAAACATGAGTATACACACAGAGAAATTTAACTAAAATTGTAATGAAAGTCATTGAATTCGTTGTAATTTTTTGGTTAATTATAATGTAGTTAAAATAACTATTTGTTGTTACCACAGTGTTGTGAAAATGTTCACTACACTTTTCTTAAATTCAACGACTGGTAATTAAATTTAATATCAAGTTCAATAAAATGCAATACGGAGGTAGTGAAAATAATTACCATACTTTTAAAACAATAATGAAATTTACCACAAATTGTGATTACATTGACAACAATCAATGAAAATTATTACAATATTTTAATAGCAACAATGAAATGTACTATAGAAATAAATAAAATTAATAATTATTGTAATAAGTATTGTGATATTTTCGTTGCATGGCAATGAAATGAACCACTACAATTAATGATTTGATTAATTCAAAGATTTGTTCTGGAAAGAAGAAAATTTAAAAATAATTTTTTTTTTATGAATTTTGACTTATTTTCTTTATTACATAAATTATGGAATTAATTTATTTGTACATACAATTATATTAATGATTACAAGAACAAGAAAGACATTTCGTTATTATTTATTATAAAAGTGCACATAATAATTTTGTTAATATTATTAACAAACATTACATTTTTTATATAAAAGTTTTTTTTTTAATTTAAAGTTATTTTTTACTGATTTTTTAGGTTTATTGCACTTATTATATTATTTTATATCTTAAAACTAGAGAGCCATCAGAAATTTTGTGGCTGGTAGATAGAAAATATTCAAAATTACTTATTTCATCAAAAACATAATTTTTTTTTTTGTAAACTCTAAACATATGTAAATATATGTAGGTCGCTGATAAGATTGTATCCATTTTGTGGAAAATATTGTTAGATACGATATAATAATTATTATTCTTAATTGCAATAATTGGCTGAATGGATACATGCCAAAACCTATTAGAGTTTTCATCTGTTAATTTAAGTTTCTGCGTTGCGGTGGTAACTTGTAGTGCAATAGGTGAAAACCAATCGGAGCCCTTTCATCTGCAACATTAGAAAATATACATTTTTAAAATATCTAGGAATATTAGAATCTTTAAAATTTAAATGTATTGAGATACTTATATTAGTTTCAATAATTTGTGATTCTTTTAAATCAACTAATCAACATGTTTTTGTATTTTAGCACCTTCTGAAATTATTGCACTGAATTTTAAAAGGAAATTTGACCATTCAGAGATTTTTCTTCACCAAATAACTGAATATACTCTAAATCAATCTGTAATGGATAAAGATAATATTAAATTGTTCATGTTTAAAAATAAATATATGTTACCAGACGTAATCTTTTAAATTGACTAAATAATGGCCATTTTGAAAATATTTCATTTGCGGCGATTGTCACAATATCCTGCCGTCTTACACTAAAAGTATCTTTCCACTTTTGTTCTACAGCCAACTAGGGTTACGCATCAAATCTCAGCCAGTTGTTGTTTTGTGTACCTGATAAAAGAAAATTTTATATATGTTGTTAATTCATTGAATATATTAGCTCCTTTTTTTATGTGTTCTTTGTCTTAACTGTTTCAGAATAGTTAAAACTATAGTCTGAAATTGTTCTACTGTTTTTTTGAACATTATAAAAAAAAGCTTTAAGTTGTATACATTACTTTAATCTATAGAAATATTCAATTCTAATAGTGATGGTATTGCAGAAAGCGAGAATACACATGATAACGGTTGAAAAATTTGGTCGAATGGATTTTTCAAATTTTTTTTTATATTAAAACACATTCTCCGGTCTCATTTATTATGACTTTATACTCGCCTGGGAGTACTGTTTCAACTATTTGTGTTTCCAATAATGCTTGATCATTTTTAGGAAATAAGCACGAATTGAGGGAAATTAAATCAACCGCAAGATCTCTATCATCACTAATATCACTGTAACATTTAAAATCTCCATTGTACGTACTCACCACTTTTAAAAAAATAACTACACTTTCACAAATAGGATAAGTAATATTTTAATTCCAAATCACATAAATTAAAAAATACAGAAAAACCACTCAAACGACAGAGTATTTGGAAATGCAACGACTTTATTTTACAACAAATTCAGAAAAACTGATAAAATTACACAAGGATTTTCGATGTGGTATGTTCTAAATCTGTTATACGTAAAATGTTTTCACTACGACGCGTAATGCAATTTACCACAACATAGTTAAAGTAACTATCATAATATGTAATGAAAATTTTTACAGCATTGTAATTAATTTCATTCTGGTAAAAATTCACAACAAAATAGTAAAAATTAATATAAATTCACTAAAATGCAGTGAAATTTCTTTAGACTGTGTCTTTTAGGCGGTTGGTCAATTTCAATACAAGCGTAAATGAAATTCACTACACATTTTTCTCTCTATGTACAATGCGATAAATAACATTCGGAATTCATGCGGTTCTTTTCCTGCACCTTGTAAATATTCCGCCATGTGAACTCGTAAACTATCGTAAATCTAATCTCGCCTCGCAAAACAAACCTGAATCTTCATTCTCAATTAGTTAGATGATATCGGATCTCTCGGACACCTCATCTTTAAATCTATCAATAGATTGAAAGGTGCAGTTATGATTTTTTTGATAATGGATTTTCAGAAACCGTCGTAAAGTGTGTACGTTCTCTTGCCAGTCCTCTGGAGCATAATTCGAAAATTTCTTAAGAGAGGTTATTATAATTTTACTGACGATATTTTTCTTAGTATCAATATTCTTTAAAACCATTTACAATAAAAGCGGCTCAACGATTTGATACTTTTTCTAGAAGGTTTCCGAATAAAAACATTTGGTAACTCAACTTTTAAATTACTTATTTTCCACACACAAATTTCGAAAACGCGTTTCTTAATGAAAAGTCTCCTTTTGGTATAGAATTGAGCAGCTCATCTCGTTTTTCGTGCTTCCTCTTGATCAACATACATTTGAGACAATTTTTTATGAATTGTTTGGCTTAATGTTAATTTTGGAATGTAAAATTACCTCTGCTTTTTTTGCAGAATGACACATCTTATGACAGAAATGAACAACCTTGCATAATACATTGCCTTCGACACGTCTGACACCATCTTAAAGATTCAACCATTTTTAATACATACATTTTGGTACGTAACTTATTCGACGAGTTTTCTGAGCTGCTTCAATTTTTGACGAAATTTGTGTCACCAATTTTTTCTTAGTGCGTGCACATATGGCACATTTTATGAGATGCACTTAGCTCTAATTTTAAATAATGTTCGTGTAAAAATATAACGAGTAATTAATATTTATTTATTTATATATATATATATATATATATATATATATATATATATATATATATATACATATGTATATATATATATATAAATATATATATATATATATATATATATATATATATATATATATATATATATAATATATATATAATATAATATAATATATATATATATATATATATATATATATATATATATATATATATATATATATAATATATATATATATATATATATATATATAATATTATATATATATATATATATATATATATATATATATATATATATATATATATATATATATATATTCCATATATTTCCTTATTCAATTATAAAACAAATTATGTTTTCTACTAATGTTTGAAATTTACTTAACTTGATTGGGAACTGTTGATGAAGTGCCATTGCAGAAAGGCGTGATAATAAATAAATTGAGAAATCTTTTGTATTTTATTTTACTACTATGCCATAGACGAAGAATAGAACGCTAACTAACTATAACTTCCAAGCGAATAACTTTCATTTTCATATCAAAGTTTATTTAATCAGAGGATTAATTAATTCCATTTTTATTAGATAACTTTTATATAGCATATTTTTGCTGAGCTTTTCGTAAATTTTTATTTTTATTTTTTATATTTTTAATCGATTCACTGCCCTCAGTGAACTTAAGACAGTATATGTATATGAACAGTCTTTTCCTTATTTTTATAAAATTATCTATTGTGTAATTAAATTATAAGAAAGAAATTTTTATTTTCTATAACTTTCCATCTAATAAGAAAAGCATCTGTATATAGTTAAATCCAAAGTTAATTTTAATGTTGTTTTGAAAGATGAACTAAGTTTGTTTGAAATGAGTGTTATATAATTAACAGTTGATTATGCGTTGTTGTTGATTTCGGTATTATGAATTTTTACGATAAGTTAATTCACGAATTAAATATTAAACTTTTTAAACTTTTAAAAGATTAATAAACATTAAACATTTTCAAAAGTTTTAATAAACATAAAGATGTTGTTCAAAATCGTTAGGACAGTGGGAATTTTTAGGTATCTTTTGATTACAATTGATGCTTGATATATAAATGTAAAATTTATTCGTCGATATACCTTTTCAATTTCAATTTGGAAGAAATCAATTTCAATTTAGAAACAAACCATTTTATTGTGGGAATAAACAATTAGGATTGACTATATAGGTTTAAGTATAGTTTTAGTGTAATGTATTTCCCAAGATTGTTTTGCCATTACTAGTTCAATTTATGTTTTAACCTAGGGTCCCATTTTTATACAAAGATTTGGCTACATCCAGAACTATAGTGAAACAATTTTATTATTTTCAAGCATATCGTTTTCAATATTAGATTGAGTTTGAGCGCTTCAAACCTTTTAAAAAAATTATCAAGCATATATGTAGAATTGGGCGTTGCTATGTCCGGCTGCTACCTCTTGTGGAAATGTCATTCACTTATTTTAGTTTGTGTGAGAGTAACAGAGTTTTTTTTAGTTGTATGGTCTTATCAATTTAATGAGGTAATCAGGAAATGTAGCGCTTTAATTTTAGCGAAACTATGATTTTAGCAAAAACAAGATATTCGCAACTATTGTAGAAAGACCACCTGGTGGATTGCATAGATGTTCCAGTAACCATTAATGCTTTATTCGAAAAATCCAGCATTATAGTTATATAAAATTTGCTTTCTAGGTTTTAAAATTGTAATATTAATATTTATTATTAAAAAGTATACATATTTTGTTTATCTTGTTAATGTTATTTTATTTGTCGAGTGCAATTAGTAAACATAAGTAGTATAGTTTATCTGATACTTGAAATTTATTGACATCATATCGATGATGGAATGTTCACCGTTTATCAAATTTTCAATTTATATTCGTCGAACTCGAACTTATTTATAATTTGATTAAATTAGTCTGCCATTCGAATTAACTATCGACATTGCTACTTAATAATTAAATAACATCGATTAAATTGCTAGATAAATAATTTATTACTCTATACTGCCTGAGTAATAATTATGAACACTTTTAATTGTTTTGAGTGCTTGCTATCTAAACAAACAACTAAAAAAAACTTATAAAATAACAAATTCCATATTCTTGCTAAGTGGATGGATAGTGTTGTCAGAATGAGTTCATTAATCCCAATGACGTATAACATTTTTGATTATTGATCTAATTTAAAAGTTTTACTTTACCAAATTTCGAGGGGCTTTGTCAGTTTTATTTGGCTCCACTTTGGTTTCTCAACCAATTTTAATAATTAACGTCCTACACTTACTGTTTAATTAAGCTTTATCAATAAAGCTTACAAATACAATCTGCAAGCACTGATGACATTTCGATAAAAAATCGTAACCTTCCGTTCCCTATATACTACTATATACTCATCCAAGTTCCGGTAGACAATTCCTACATAGACAATGTTCTAAATTGAAAAACAAATATTATCCAAATCATTGCACACACTAATTTATAAACTTTTTTTATTGTTTGTAAACCAATAAAAGACCAAATTATATTAGCTAACAAAAAAGCTCGCAGAGCTTTGAATGGAAGTCGAAAATAAAAATATTCTTAAATATTTATATAAAAATAAATAAAATGTACGGTATTTTTACGATTTGTTGTCTTATTTATTTTAAGCTTTTTGTTTTGTTTCCATGAAGCTTTTATACAAACAAAAGCAAAATGTATTATATAAGCTTATTGTCAAACGAAATGGTATTGTCTCTCGTATTTGCTTAGAAATAATGTTGACATATTTGAAAAAATAAATTTAGGTCATATCGAATTTAGATTTTGTGTTTTGAAATTAGCCATGCAAAAATTGCAGTCATAATATGCAAACGATTTAGAAACAAAAACCGAGTTATTTGGAATCTTACAGTTTAGGACGCTGGATTTGTTTTAACATTATGCATAATATAAATACACATAGTGCTACCATCATAAGAAAAAAAGTTTACCCATTACATCAATCAGATACAGATGTTAGGTCGATAGAATATCGTCAACATTTAGTATAAATATATGACATTTAGGCGAATACACACATAAAATATTTTGATTATTTTAAAACGATACCAGTAGCGACATCTTACACGTTAATGGGCTAACATATCATGGTAGTACTATGTGTATTTATTTTATGCATTATTTTATGCATTATGTGTTTTTGACTAAATCGACCACTTTGATGTTCTTTACCGACGTGAGAAGTATGAGTTATGTTAAAGTGGAGTATAAATGGTTCGTATATGGCACGTTTCTATATAATTGTAATCGTTTGTAATATTTTAGCTGTCTTGTTTTAGAGTGTAAGAAGATTTTAGTCGGTAGATCTCCCATTGTACTGTTTCGCTTTACTTAAAACTATAAGCTAAACTTTCTAATCCTTCTTTGACTTGTACTTTTACATTGAAATACCAATTTGTTATTTTTTTTACTTTCTAGATTATACGTTAAGCTCTTTGATGGTTAAACTTTGAATTTTCAGATTGACAGACTTACAGATTGGCAGTAGGATGATTTCCCTCGATAGTTTAAATTACTTAATTTTTAGATAGCTCTTATCGTAATTGCGATCCAATAGGTGATGATCTTAGTTTTCATCCCTTGCTTTTGTTTTCTAAAAAGCTCTTTTATCTCGTATATTTTTTTTTAGATTTTATTTTTAAATATTGCATTCCATTTTTGGAAGCATGTTTATGAACTGTCAGAGGACATTACTAATTTAATCAATTTGTATCTATCATAGTTTTAATGAGTTGTAATTTTAATGAATCGCTCCTCACTTTAAGATAATTTGACTAAAATTCATAATTTTTTTTTAAATATAAACTCATAACTAATTAAACCACACAACATTTTTTAACCCACTATCATTATGATTTTTAATAAACAATTTATAGCATTACACAATTAAATGCGCTGAGATATACAAATTTTGTTGTGAATATACCAGAATATGAACTAAACTCACATAAAATCAATAATTCAATTTAGTAGAAGTAAATTAATGTAATTCCAAATGAAGTTTATGAACTGTGAATAATACTCGATATGCAGTCGATTAAAGCTTTCATATACCTTATTTTCACACCATTTTTTCTGTTGCTGTTTTTTGTTTTTAAATGTAAACAATATGATACACGCAAACCCTGGAAAGCCTGTTAAAATTGTAAAACGATTATTTTCAATATTCTAACCATGGTTGCGCTCTGATTATGTTATATATGTATACGTTTTATATATGATATGTAAAAGCACTCGAGTAACCGTTCAGCATACATTTACTGTCGACTACTGAAAAACGTATTCCTATATAGATATTATGTTGTTTATATTTGGTATAAATGTATATGGTGATATAATGTAGTTTTGTATTATGATGTGATGAAAATCGGGAAATCGTGTTGAAAATATAAAATACATGTTTAAAAAAAAAAACGATTTATTTGTATAAATCTGAATTTACAGCTCCATGTGTGATCAAATTATAATTTTTTGAATAGCTTGAACATCAGCAGGAATACTGTACGCGGTATAATAAAATTAAAAAAAAATATATAGAATTCTGTTTTAAAGCACAAATCAAACTTTAATCTCCAATAATAATTTTAACAATAATAAAATAATTTTTAATTAATTGAATCGGTTCGATGCATTTCATGTTTCGTTCGGTACATTATGCAGATGGGTTAATTGGATAAATTGATTTTGATATATTGTCAAAATAAAAATATTTGAAAATATTATATTGGATTTTTTGCTCACATCTCTATATATTAAAAACTGATTTTTTTCTATTTAAAACCAAATATGATTGTTGATAGACATTAATTGGATTTGACCATGTTGTAGTATGAAAATTATGCGGATATAGACACCAAAATCGAATTTAACAAAAACAAGCTCAGAATCAAAGGTATCGACTTATCAATTAACTGATTATTATAAAAGTGTATTTATCAACAGGCTAACGTCAAAGACGTGATTCAGCAGAATTTTTCAAGTTGGGTGTCGTAGGACCAGATTACGTTTTACATGTGTCGGTGCTCATAAAACCCAATTAAATCATAAATAAGAAACACTAACGTATGTTTAAGGATAAATTATCCTTAAACATACGTTAGTGTGAGATTTTAACTATTTTCCAAGAACAAGGAAAATTAATTAACTTTAAATAATTATTTGTAATTTTTGTGATGATACTTAGAGCTTAGGGTGGCGTAATTTTAATCAATATATTAATAATTATGTTTGGTCCTGGAGCTTTCTCAAAGTTGGTTTTCTTAAAATTAGATGGATATTATTCTCCAGTATGGTTTTGTGCCTTTTTAGGTTTTCTAATTTAGCTTGAATAATCGACATATTATGTCCACGGCTATATTGAAAAATACCGTATCTAAAATGCTTTATTTTAAAACTTGGGAAAACGTATTACGTCAATCATATTTAGTTTTTTTAAATTGACGATGGCCTTCTGCGGAATGGGTCTTTAAGCACCTCATCAAAATATGTACAGGGTAAGTAAATATAGAATATGATATGAGAATATGAGACTTAAATAACTTTTCCTATACTATCACGCTTTTTTCGATCGTTGCATTTTCCAGAACTGTTTATTGATATTATGTCTTTTATAGACATAATATCAATAAACAGTTCTGCGACACATTGGTCAACATTTATATTTATTGGTGGACACCTCATATGAACATTTCATAACTATGGTTGCTTCTTACTCTTCCCTTCTCGAAAACCAAACTGCTGATCGGAAAAATTGGTTACATTTATTATTATTAATAATTTTTCAATTATAAATGGTTGGTCCAATGTGACTACAGTTAATTTTGGAGGTTTGGTTCAGAAGAATGATTTTACATAAAATAAAACCTAATTTCAAGTCCATTAATTCTTTACAGATGTCCTATCGTGTATATATGCTAAAAACCGTAAAGAAGTTTGCCTTCAGTCAAAATGCCAATGAAAAGTCGGAACCGATTAAAATATCAAAGGAAGTTGATTTGTAAAATGTTAGATATGCTAATTTCAAAGATTATAGTTGGTCCCAATCATCTGACCTTTTGAAATATGAGCGCATTAATCATTATCCTTGGTTCGTAATGAAATCTGGATGAAATTTCCAGATTAGTTGCACCTCGCGTAGTTTCCCTTATTAATAAACCAATCCCTCTAATGGTAATGGCTACCTTGGTTTTTGGTATGCCTAACCGTTTTACGCAGTCTTTGCTGACAAATGACGCCTGTGAACCGGAATCCGTAACAAGAACAATCGCTGCGGGTGATAGTGAAACATTATGATTGGTGTAGTCAACATTTGTGCTGATTGTACTACTACGTCGGCAGATTTTACTGTTTAGACAGTAGAAATATGGATTGGGATTTGACGTTTTTGAATTTGAAAGGTTAAATAGGCTGTTATGTCGTTTGCAACAAATTTGGCACGATCATCTAGATTTACAAGTTTTCGCTAAATGGGGATCACTCAAACAATTGAAGTATCTTGATTTCTTGGTTATGAACATTCTTCTCTCAATGCTCCAAATAGCACAACGGACAATAGAAATTGGTATCAGCGGTGATTGTATGTGCACTTCTTATGTTTAAAGCGGTGATTGTATGTTATGTTTAAAACGGTGATTATATATCAGCGGTGATTGTATGTGCACCTCTTTTGAGTGTATCCCCTCTTGTTTTATAGATAATTCATAATATTTTGAACCGTTGGATAGTCTATGATAGGTGACTCGTGTTGCCATCATTTTCTAATATCATCATCTAGTTTGTTAAATATAATATAAATTAACCAATGCTCCCTTACTTCACCCTGTGTGCCAATTGCTTCACTCAGAAAAATACTATGATTGAGCTGATCATAAAAGTGACCATCATATTTATGATTGCAGTCAATGATTAAGAACATCATATCTTGATAAATTTAATTATTTATTATGATGGTTTTAACTAAAACATAATGACATTTACCATCTGAAATATGATTGGTTTAACTATAATTATGATTAAAATTTTGCTTTTAATGATAAAACCTATACTAACAAAATTGATCGGCTAAACTATTGTAATGATAACTACAATTATGAGGTTATGGTAAAGGCTATCATTTAAATTAGTGGAGACAAATAATTTTATGATAATGGGTATCATAATATTATCTTGAACAAAAACAATCAAAATAAACCAAAATTCATTATTTATTTAAATAATACATAAAAATGTGATAAAAGTGTTTAAAAACAACAAATGAAATTACACTTATAATAATTTTACAACATCAGAATAAATTGATAATTATCAATTAAATCATAACAATTCCTATATAATTATCTATTTCAAATTAAATTATTCAACGTAATCAATTTCAAACCCATAATAAAGAAAATGAAATCATAATATGTCCAAACATTGAATGCAACTAAAATATTTTGTTTATATTTCAGTAATTTTTTAACTATAGCAAATTGAAGAATACCATCAATGTTCCAATCAATAACAATTACAGATCCCTTCTTAATTAAAATATTTTCAAATTGAAAATAGAAGCTATAGTGGCAAAGCATTTATCTTGGAACGTAAACTTACATTTTAAACCAAGTTCTTTATTTTTTATTTTGGTAAGCCGTCCTCATGTGATGCTAATTTCTTCAGAAAAACTCTTTATTTGGTTAGACTATTTGATTTTTTGATCCTATAGTTAGTTGCCTATGCCTATAGTGTAAATAACATTAACTTTGTTTTACGATGTTACCACAATATTTTTAAAAGTTTGGTCAAAAGATTTAAACCGGCTAGTCAAAAACTGTGTCAAAGGTCCAATTTTTCATAACTCTTGGGTAGTGAGTAAGAAAATGATGTTTTGGGCGTAAATATGACTTTCACACTTTAATATATTGTAAATTATGTTCTTCAATTATAATTGTTAAATAAAAATGTTTGTGTGTGGATGAACCGAATTTGAAAATGTTATTGATTTCTCGTAATAAAATGTACAATTGCCAAGCAGGGCACTTTTCTGGTATTATGTCCCCAAGAAGTAATCCAAAAATGTTAGCGAGTGTGTGTTTGCGAATGCGTAATGTCTGTAATGATTATTTTTGATTAGTTTAATATAATGAAACAAAAGTGCAAATGTCACCTTGTATAATAATATAATATGGATTTTGTATTTCCTTCTTCGATAGGCAAGAGTTCCCTTTTTGATTTCTTTTTCCGTAATGAGGAACAATATACGGCAGTAGTACTAGCGCAAGTACGAGCTGTTCGCCTGGAACTAGATTATATATTTAAAACTATCATATAACTTACAGTCCTTTAATATTAGCGAAGGCTTCATTTTTTTTTTTGTATAAACACGTTTTGCCAGTGTTTGTATGTCCCTATAATCGAGTGGCATAGTTTAGCATCAATTGGCATCTGAAATAACAAAAAAATTTACTATTCCATTTATCATCAAGAAGATCATAAATTTTGTTGTGCCAATCATATAAATTGAGTTATTATGATTATCCTCATCATGAAAGTTGCATATGATTGGAAATATTGTAATATAATAAACTTAGTCATAAAAAATTAAAATAACTAAATAAATTATATTTATAATTAAAATGTAATAGGAATTATCAAAATTATTTTAATTCGATTTTCTTTATCATATTATTGTGGTTGTAATCATGCGTTTATCATATTTTTTTTCTGAGTGTTTAAGTCCTAAATATTCGTATATTCAAAGAAAGAAGTTTTGTGTCATTTTAGCTGAAGTAAAAAAATCAACCGATAAAATAAAAAATAAAAAATGATAAATAAAAAATTATACTTCAGGGTTTCTCAAGATGGTGGAGTCACGCTAAATTTTGTTGGTTATGTGCTTTCCTTTTTATTCGCGCGTATCTGGCTCGAAATACCAATAAATAGTTGTCCAATAACTTGCCCAAATTTTTTTTCAATAAATGGTTGGTAAATGAACTTGTTGTCGAAAATTTAATTATTTTTTAGATTTGGTGTAAGCTTAAACGTTTTATTCCACTTTTTGCAGCGTTTTATTAACTGTAGCCGCAACATAAGGCTTTATCTACGCCTTATGTTGCGGCTATTTTGAAGATTTATTTATATTTAATTTGTTGGGTTGCACAATATATCATTTATTATAATTATAAATAATAACGCTACAATTCTATACGACACATTACACAGAAGTCTAGTGTATTTTTATTAGGATAATGATTTATGTATATATATTTCTGTTCCTAATGCATTTTCAATTTTTCGTGAAACATAATATATCAAAATTGCCGGTAAACCATACGACATTCTGTATATATACACAGATCATTAAAAAACACAAATACACTAAAACATGTTAAGTACTTCTTTAAAATTATCAAATAAACAAAATAAATTGATTTCCAACATAAACAACCATTGAAACTTTTAAAGCGCTATACAATAAACAGAACTAAAAAAAAAACTTTATGATTCATAATAAAATATTTCTAAAAATTATTTTTCAATAAGCAAACTATAATTTGAGTCTAAAAAATATAAAAAAGTGGAAGTTATTTATGACATTTTTTAAATGCACTGTATATATATAAAAAAGTTTTAAAGTGTTTTTCAATAGTTATATCGTTGTTGGAACTTTGTATAGAGTGTTAGATTTAAATTGTATATAATATAGAAAAAAAATTCTTTGAGTTTTTATTGTAAGACACCGTCGTGCATAATGTTGTATTTCATATACTTTACAAGATTTGATCTTTGAGTTGCATAACATTTTTATTTTATAGTGCAATATTAAAATTATTCTAGGGAGTTTATGTTCGAAAACAACAAAGACCATTAAATGTTTTTAGTTGAGTAAACCCTATCAGTAGACGAATACACTTTTATGTATTAAAACTAAACTACCAAAACGACGTAATGAAGAAATCAATTGTTAATTTATTTTGGCCGCTAAATTCGTTTCTTCCAATGACATAAATCAACTTTACCTCAAAACACTTTAAAAATGGTTTTCTAATAACGCATTTCCCCAAAAACAAATTTGCTCAAATTCATCACCCCAAACGTCGAATACCTAAAATTATAGTTCATTTTTACTAAATATTTTATTTGAAATAATTATTTTTATTTATTTTTTAGTCTAATCCGTTTGATATGCAGTGTAAACTTATATATATTTTTATGCAGGTGGTGAGAAGGCAATACGTTCAGACATGCGCTTTAATGGTTATTATTTGAAGCCATAAATACCAACAATGCGATGCGTGTGGAGGTTCGATGGTTCGCTTGTTTTTCAGTATATAATTACAGCCAAACCAAACAGCAAAAAAAATAATAATAATATTTAATATTTAAAAAAACATAATTAAAAACATAATTAGTTAAGTTAGGAAAAGGAGAGAAAAAAAAATGAGAAACTGGGGAAACAACAAACTGGATGATTCGATTTATGTCACTGGTTTCATCAATCTTTTAAAGTTATATAAAGTCGCAGCAGCTTTAACAGACGGAGGAAGACTATTCCAAAGCTTAACTCCATGTACAAAGAAAGACCGCTGCCTCGTTTTAGACTTACAGGACTTTGGTAGATTTAAATTCAAAGTTCGTTTCATTCAAAGTTAGATACATCGGGGTCCTCTTCTGAATCAGATCAAACATAAAATAAAGTGCAGATAATTCTAAATATTTATTTAAGGTCATGTTAAATATTTGCTTCGACAGAACAAAAATAGGCTCACCATTTCGTTTCAAAAATATGTACCTTGCACACGAATTAAAAGCAACATTTTTACCGTTTCAAACATTTTTTGGAAAAGTTATGATATACTGGGGCACAGTATGAAATTAAAGGACCCACTAGGTTTCGAATAATGTGACATTTAACATCACTTAAAATAAATGTTGCAGTGCTCCACAGGTTACATAAAATCCCGTTTATTTTCCCACACAGATTATTTGCGTGAGCAGACCAGTTTAATTTACTATCTTTCCACACACCCAAACTTTTAACTTGGTCATAGAAATCGATTTTTATATTATTGATTACCAGGTGAACATTCGGTATGATTACTTGCTTTCTATTCGATAAAATTATAGCCAGGGATTTAGTAGGGTTAATTTGCAGCTTGTTTAAAATTGTTCAATCGAAAACTTTAGACATAGTAATATTTAGATTATCAATCATTTTATCGATAAAGTCAAGATCTATAAAAGAATATAATTGCGTCTTCAGCATAGAGGTGATAGCACGTATTATTAGTTAGCTGAACGACTTTGCAGATTTCATTTATATAAAGGGAAAAGAATATTGGCCCCAAAATCGAACCTTGGGAAACTCCAGATGTAATGAACGTGATTTATCTAAAGTTTAGATAATACATTACGGATTGCCACGTTTGTCGCAAGTAGGAAAAAACCAATAGACAACCTTTAAAAAAATTATACTCTTTGCACAGTTTGGTCACCAAAATAGCATAATCAACCTTATCGAATGCCTTAGAAAAATCGCGACTTTAATATTATAAAGCAAAAGCTGGCATGATGAATATCGTCAAATGTTCCTTCAATCAGCTAATAATCCGTTTTTTCGAGCATTCGCAAAAACTTAATAGTGCCTATGAGCATTTGTAAAACTCCATGCTAATTTTTTCTGTTAGACAAATGTTAAGCCACCGAACATTGGCGCAGTAGTTAAAGCTGCGGTGTTTGGAACGGGAGAACCACGAAAGAGTTGGGTAAGCTTCGGCCCTAGAAAAATATTGTAGGGATTAAAAAAAAATGTTAAGTCATCTACTATTATTAGATGTTTTGAAATACTAATGAATCATGCACTGTATTTGGCGCTTTAACTATAGATTGTCGACGTCGCTTTATGTTGGTCTTCTATTCTTTATATTGTGCAAATACATCCTAAATGTTGTTGTGGATAGTACTGTTAACAGTAATTCCCCATATTTTCACAGCTGGATGTTCGTTCAAGTGCTGGGAATTATTTTATTATTGATGCAGCTTACTGGCCAAGAAAAATTTGTTATTTGTGCCACATTACAAACGATTCTACGCATTCTCAAATAAAAAAAAAAAAATACAAAAAAAAATCCTTAAAAATTAGCAACTTTCTGATTTGTTGGCCAATTATTTTTGGGGAAGCAAACGATAATTGGGAAATTATATTTGATGAAACAAAGTTTAGGAAAACAGAATATGGAGAAAGGTTTTGGAAAACGCATCCAACCCATTCGTATCAAAAAGAAGTGATCGTGTAGTTCATGCCAGTATTTCATTTTAAAAATTATTTAAATTCAATTAACGCAACTCTTGCGATGGTCGAATTTTTCTGGATCCAGTTAAAAGGTTAAAAAAACAAATCCCTAAATTACAAAATGTCATCATGTTTCTACGCCGAAGTAAACAAAAAATTGATTAAAACTATATACATCTACATATTCGGAGACATTATCCTAATTTATTATCTGTTACAAACAATTTTAAATTTCAATTTAAAAAGAACACACAACACAAAAATCTGGCAAACGTATAAGAAGAAAAATTATTTGCCATATCAACTTTTTGTTTTTCTTCGTTTTATAGCCATTTGGGGTTAAAAGATAATTTAAAATTTTAATTTAAAATAATATTATTTTAGAAAATGTTTGCTTGTTTGTTTGTTAAATTATAACATCTTTGTATAAGACATCAACAAATTTTGGATATACTCGTACGTTCTGGTTGAAAATGTTTTGTTGTCTACGAACAATGTAAGCAGAAATTTTTATGAAAATACCAAAGTTTTTTTTGAGTGTGCATACGTTTTATTTAGATACGAGGACGTACTGGTATGTAATATGTGCATAAAATATAAATATATATATATATATATATATATATATATATATATATATATATATATATATATATATATATATATATATATATATATATATATATATATAATATCGCTCGCTTTGTGACAATAACTCCTATCTACATTTTTTGCCAAAATGTTTTTTTAATGTGGAATTATAGCTATAAACCAGGCGTCCTAGATAAAATCTAAGTATTTTAAACAGACTTAATGCCTAATATTTATATAGATATTGCGACAAACGTGTTTTAAAGTTAATTAATCAAATCCTGATTTTGTTTTTAAAATCTAGAGATCTTAAAATATATTTTAAACAGGGCCACAGAACGATTTGTACTAAGCATTTAATATCGACAGAGTAACACTTTCTCTGCGCCTGTTTATGCATATTAACCTTATTACTAACTTGTTAAATACTTATGCTTCCAAGGCTTTATTCTAAATTATATCCATGGTTTCATATGACAGGTTGGATATGTCTCTAAGCTAAGCTAAATTTTAATGTGGTATCCACAAATCTACAGATAAATATCGAGCTAAACAAAATGTGTAGAAATAAATTTTGACATGCCTAATTTGACGTGTCTTTTGGTTTGAATGGTGTTATGTTTTGAAATTTTTTAGATTTATTTTAGATTTTGGTGTTTTTTAAGATTTTTGGCCTCGGTTGGTTATTTTCTTCTTTACTTTTATATGGCAAGTCGAAACCATGTACATTAGCTGTATTTTGTTGAACTGGTTACAACAACAATACCATTAGATAAAGCAACTCGAGGTATAAATAAATCAAAAAAAAATTTGCTTTATATAAAGCAAATTTTTCGTTATCGGAATTGCCACCAGATGTTAAAATATTTTTTAAATATAAATTTTATTTGAAAGGTTGGTTGCTTTGCTGTTAAACGTCATTTTTGATAAACGTCATTTTCCCGGAATAATATATTAAAAAACGAATTTTTTGTAATAAAATATAATAAAACATACTAAAACAAATTAAATTAATTAAAATGGTAACACCGGACGATAAATTATTAATTCAGATATCTAAAATATTGCATACATGAACACAATATTAGAAGATAAAACAATAATCTTTGGTTTTGTACCTAGACTATTGTAAGTAATTACACTGAAGATTTTTTACCTTGTCCGATCAGATCGACATCCTCATCTGACTCTTCCGCCTCGGATGAAAAATTAAAAGAACTAAAATTATGAATTTGATGGAAACTGTGGATGCATAAAGTGATGAGGACTTTAAAAAACATTTTTGGGTCTCATGAATATATTGTATGGCGTGTCACATGAATATATTGTATGGCCGCATTCAATTCATTCGATTCAACGTACCACCACAGCTTTTGAGGTGATGGGTAGAATACTTGGTGTTCTTGGAGCTATCGATGGGAGCCACATTAAAATAAAGAGGCCATCGGTTAACCAGGAATTATATTTTAATAGAAAAGGCTTTCATAGCTTGGTATTGCAAGCCGTCGTAGATTCTACTAAACGTTTTATAGACATATATTGTGGTGAACCCGGTTAAATGCATGATGCTCGCGTTCTAATAAGATCCCAATTATTTCGGCTTGCATCCCGAAATGAAATTTTTAAAATCTCTTTATTTTATATCTCTTAAATTTCTGGTTGGTCCCACCGTTCAAGGACACTGAAATTTAACTCAACAGCAAAAAGATTACAACCGGTTGCACTCGTCGTCTCGTATTGTCGTACAAAATGCATTTGGTTTAATTAAATGCCGGTTTCGAAGACTTCTGCATTTTACCGAACATATTCATCTCAGAACCGTCAAAAACATTGTTGTAGCATGCTATGTGCTCCATAATATTTGCTTAAATTCCAATGATAATTTGGATATACCAGATACCATTGTTAGCAGTTTGATGGCATGGTACCTGATGCAGAAGAATGCCGAGAGAATCTACAACTAGACCGTCGACAACAGCTGATAAACGAACTGGTTTCAAAAAATATTTTAAGTTAAATAAAAATCATAATTAAAAAATGTATATATACTTTAATTCGAAAAGTTAGTTTATTTCATTACAAATTTAAAAAAAAAAATATTTTTTGCTTAGTAAATCGATTAATTCTTTGTGCCACTTTTTACGATCTTCGTGAATTTTTTTTTTGGTCTTCACGCATTTCTTCGTACCGTTTTTGCTTGTTTTTTCTCTTTCTTGTTTTCCCTTTTCCTTCTCCTTTGCAAACTCCAATTTAAGGCATGATAATGTTTTTTTACTGGCCGATTTCTCTTAGGTGGGTTGGGTCGGACCCCACTTGGGGAATTCGTTTCTAAAATGGACACCTCTATTAAATCGTCAAATGACAAACCAGACTCACGTTGACTACTTGTACTAGGAGCGTTTCTCATAGAGTCACATTATCGACTTGTACTGGGAGTGAAACTAATTATTTCCTGACTCTCTGATGTTAATGTGCCCGAGTGGTTTAAATTGCTGCAGATTGGGATTGGAGCCGCACTGCTCGCAACTCCCGAAGAGATGGTTGTAAATGTTGACAATTCGACTGGCCTTTCCTCGTCAAACAATTGTTCAAGCAAATCTTTATATGGTGCCACCGCATAACCGGTGCCAGTATCAGCATTATTGTCTATCGCGGTTTTATAAGCACTTTTAAGGTTTATTAATTTGTTTTTAATTTCTTCTTCTGTAAATAGTACATTCTAAAACAAGCCAATTTATTTATTAAAAAAATAATAATAATGTAAAGTAAAATAAACAAACCGACACACCCGAACTTGTTACATCTTCCACCAAGTTGAGATGTACATTTTTTTTTTGTGCACGTGAGCAAACTCATTTTTTCGCTGTATTGCATAGCAAATTAATGTTCTGGTTTTAATACGCGACCATGTTCTTCTTGAAGCGCTATAAAAAATAAATACAATTTTCGAAAAATCTAAACAAAATACAACACAAATATACAACACATTGCAATAAACGACATTTAATAAAATGAAACCTACCAATTATTAAAATGAAATACAATATTACATGTCAAAAAAATATATTACACTAATTTATGTACTTACTATGCATGTTTTCGTTCTGCCGTTTTTTTTTTAAATTTTAAAAAGTTTTTTTCTTAAATGTCGTTACCATTAGTCGTTACATGAAATATAAATATGGCGGATGACAAATTTTTGTAAATACCAACATAAAAAAAATTAAATCAGCATTTCTTGGTTATTTTGTTGAAAAACGTTAAAGCAAAACCAACATATTTCAACAAAATACAGCTTATATAGAACATTTCATATATCATTGATTCAAGCATTCTATTGTTCCACTATAAAAAAAACTAAAAGTATGTTGCTTAAAGTCAGGCATAAACATTTGTTAAGACTTCCACACATTGATCTACCACTAACATATTTTTTAATTGTGGAATGAACTCACTTTTCGATTGCACATGCGCTAGGTAGATATAATTTTTGTTTTAATATTAGCTTAGTAACTCAATTTACGATGTTATATATTTGTGTTTAAAAATTAATGAACAAAATGATTAATTATGTTGTATGGGGTGGACTAGTCGAGTAAAACGGCATAGTAAATCAATGCAACGACCACATTGATGGTAGATAACATTTGTTAGTAAATATTCTTCCAGGGTTTTAATTTTTTTCGTTTTACAAGAATTACACCAGACACTTAACTTTTTTGAGATTTATTTATTTGTAAAACTTTAGTTAAACAAATACTAAATCAAAACTTTAAGTATTATCGATAATTTTTAAAGTCTCTATATCAAACATACAATTTGCGGTTTTGTTTTATTATTTATGTATATATAAGCAATCGTTTTACCACCAAAATGTATAGCCGAATATATGGTTAATCAATTCTAAAAGTTCATCGAAATAACTAATATTTTTATATAATCAAGGGAACATTTTTCCATTAAAGAAATACTTACGAGAGGGAAAAATAACGAACTTTTTACAATTTGTGCTTAATAATAAAAAATAAAAAAAACATTTGAATGACAAGTTGACATTTTATATTTTAATTATTTTGAATATTTTAAAAGCAATTTATTTATACTATGTATGTAAATTGTGTTTATATTATGTACAACTTGAAAAAGCACAGCATAGAACTCCATGTATATGAATATAAAATGTAAAACAAACTTCTCATAATGTAAGGTAATCTTGTATATATTGTATCCACAATTTAAAGATACGAGTATTACATGCTTCTTAAAATCACTTAAGCTTAATTTTTTTTACTGTTTTATATATTTATAAAGTTTTATTTAAAATGAAAAATAGTTTCAAGGGAACTTAAATTATACTATATATAACTTTTTGTAGATTACGAGTATTATAAATATTTGTAGTATAATATTAAGAACAAGTTTTATGAAGTGGGCTTCAATAGTTGAAAAACTTATTAAAAATATTAATTTTACTGCAACAAAATGTCGAGTATACTAAAACAATCAAATTTTCATTTCAGAACTCATCAAAATCCACAAACCAATGAAATCACTAAATTTCATTAGATAACAGGTAAGTCAATTAATATAAAACAAAAATTATGTATATATGATGCTTTGTTGTCTACATATTTAAGGAAAATTTGAAATCTAAAAATAAAAAGGATAGCTACCAAAAATATTTTAATTTAAATAAAGTCGAGCCCAAAACTAATAAAAAAACATTTTACCTTTTATCGTTTGATATGTTAAAAATGTAGAATTTTTCAGTATATGGGAACCCAAATTCTTTAAATCATTCTACGTCTGGTATTTCGTTGATATGGGTTTTTATATACTTTTGTAATATGGTAATTATGTTTGTAATCGTACTACATTTATATGACATGGTTGATTTATTTTTAATGTTTAAATGTAATTGAATTATTAGTGTCTAAAGTAGCTTGATTATAAGTGGGCACAAACAAACTTTTAAGATGTAAGATGAATTCAAACGGTACATCATTGGAGATGAAAATTGTTGGTACTAATATAAATATGTACATAGTTTTTAAATTGTCTAATCCACATAACCGCATATATTTTTATGTCCAAAGAATATTTAAACAGCACTGCATTGTCTTTCGCTAAATTCGTCTTCCGTTAAATATTTAGAAAAACTTTGGTTTTTTATTTTCTGAAGTAACAGAGATCCGGCACTGTAATATATTTGGTCTTGAACTATAAAAGTTGTCATAAAACATGGTTCAGATACTTCATTTGTTGCAACAAAGTTAATTTTAAAGAAAAACTTGTTGCTAAATTTCTTTATAAAATGCATTGGCGTTGATGTTCTAATGTTTAGCAACACATACGTATTTAACACTTGAACAAGCCACTTTATTGCAAGTATCTTAGATTCTGTTAATGGTTCTTCATCGCTATACGACCATTAACTACAAGTAGTAAGTAGTACTTACAACTCTGCAAAAAAGTTGATGTCAAGGTAACATCCCGAGTTTAAGTTTTATGGGAACAATTTTTCAAACTGTGGTAAAAAAAAGTAAGACGATGTGATATGTTGTCAATCAGATTTTAGGTGGAAACTAGTAATCCTGTCGTCAAGATTATATCGAATGATTTTGCATCTAAAGCCAATGGTTTTGGTATATATTGTTCTGAAATTGTTGCTGATTTGAGAAGAACTAATATAGCCTCCAGTGCCTCTTATCAAAACTGTTTTTATATTAACATTTTGGAAATTTTCTTTATAAATCCTGTGGATGCTGCTGAAATTGGCGGCAACTGACGGAGTAAAGTCCAGCAATAGCTTTGAAATCTTTGAGGTAATCTCAACTAAATGCTAAAAAGTAATAAAAAATCTTTTGTATTTTAGTCAATTTTATTAATCAATCCGTTGTAATATATAGCTTTTCTGTTTCCTCTAAAACAATTGTACGTTGCGTTGAGTCTTAACTTAGTTATATGGATTAACTCGTTGGAGTGGGGTTTATTTAGACACATTGGAACCTTGATACATAGGTACTACAAAAAAATATTACTATACAGTTTTACTCATTAAAACTCGTAGGGAACGTTTTTTGCCAATTTTTATAGCTGGTACTTACTAACATTACAACACCTATTTAAGGTTTTATTTTTTTCTAGAAATGAACTGATTACTACCTATGACATTCGTAATAATTATAAAAATGTATTTTCTGTTCCAAACTTTTCTGTTAATTTTTTTTGCAAATACTATATAGTAGCAACGCCGTTTAATTCAAGTTTGCAACTAAATTGTAGACATTTTCTAAGTTTGATACAAAAATTAGTTCCTTTGCTAAATAAAGATATTGTGTTTATGTTTGCTAAATAAAATTTAGAAATTAAATAAAATTAAATGTATGCATAGTTATTGGTTTTACTATTAATTTTTATTTTAATTTTTCTTGTTTTAATCAAAAATAAATTGGTTCCTTACCATTTTAAATTGTAATGGGTAATCGATGCTGCGTCTTTGACATATAGATTAACCTTCTTTTTCCCGACCGTTTTGGATAACTTAATTATAATAATATGATGGATATAATATATATAAAATGTTTTGAGAGAAATAAATAAAGTGAATTATGAGCCAGTAGTTTATCTGGTTTCTAAGCCTTTAATCCCAAGCCTTTTCATGGTGAATTTTTTGGTTTGATTATTAAAGATGAAGTTTTATCTTTAACTTATGCTTTACGGAGCTTAAATTTATTGCATACATCTAATTTTTAAATCTGAATAATGTCGATAGGCCGGAAAAGGCAATATATTTGCTGTTCCATTTCTTTATTCTTTTTGATCCTTTTTGTCTTCTGCAGGATTTAAAATTTTATTAGCAACCGACTTTATGAAATTGTCAGTTTTCTTTACGAAAAATACATATTCTAACTAAACTAATTTTGGTATAAAGCCTGGAAACGTCATATACCGCGTTTTTTAAGAAAAATTGTAAACCACTTGTCACAAATTGGTGAAAAATAAAACAACGAACGTTTTGGTTTTTTGTTGTTTGTGTATTTGTTATCCCTATACTTCAATAACATACGCCGAAAATAATTATTATCTTGAATAAACCCTCTGAATCATATTTGCTTCTACAATCTTGTAGCAATCAATAAATTGTATTGCAATGATAACTTTTTGCTCGGAACTGTAAGTTTGCTAACAGCTCCATCCCAAACACCGCAGCTTTAACCGCTTCGCCAGTTGCTCGGTCAGTTTTTTTCTTATTGTCCTTTTGGATAGTGTACGGTTTTTACCTAATTTTGTATCTGTATCAAGGTCATAATAAATTTTCACTTAAACTTCTTGTAGTTGATTGTTAGACTCCGATTCCGATTCAGAGAGAGAAGAGAGAGAGAGAGAGAGTAACGTTCACATTCAGGACCTGAATCACTTTCTGCAAAAGCTTTAAAATCTTTAAGTTAACAATAATAACGAGACCCCTTTTTAAATAAATCTAAACGCAACATAAAAAAAGGCTGCGAATTAACCAAAAAATTTAGTAACCATAGACTCAAGTACCAGAGTACCCAGTGTTCTCATATAATTTGTATAGAAAATTAATAACAGTTCCAATGCTGATGATCAAAAGGCACAGATGAAAACGTGGTCGACAAACCAAAATAACTTAATTCTAAATTTATAGGGTTTATTCAGAATAAACTGTCGGAAAAAACGTCTACCTTTATTCATGTTAAATTGCTAATTGATGGTCTTTGGATATGGTTATATAACTTCAATTATAAATGTTGTTGTAATGAAATCCAAACGTATTGCGTCGGGTAGTGACCACCAGATAACTGATTATTTTTTTTTTTTTTATTATTTTTAATCCCTACAATCTTTTCTGGGGCCGAAGCTAACCCAACTCTTTCTCGGTTATTTTAACGTCCTACTTTACGCCAGCGAGGGCCAAATCGAGGACGCACGAATATAGGTTTGCGATTTTTGAATATCCATCTGCGCAATGCATTGCTCCATGCTAGCCTGTACTGACTCTACACTACAACAGGGGGTCATAGTTGTGTTCATCGTCATCACCGATCGTAATCAGGTGATGAAAACTAATCAGGTAACGTTCATCTGAACGTAATCAGGTGATCGAACCCGGTACCTCCCGTCCTAAACACAACAGCTTTAATCACTGCGCCAATTGCTGTGTAGATAACTGAATGTTTTTTCATTTAATATTACTAACTTATCTCGCATGATAATTGTGAGGGGTGGACAATTAAATTGCGTCCTAAAAACAAAAGAAGCTAAGTTTTAAACTATCCTATGTAGTTATACAATAAAGAACCTATATAGTATACAAATTAATGGCATACTCTAAGTTCTTTATTGTATAACTAAATAGGAGAGTTCAGAACGACTTAGCTTCTTTTGTTGTATAAGAATAAATAAAGATAAAGTTCTAGAACGAATCACATGTATAAAGCTTGATTATTGGTACGATGTGGAAAACCACAGTGTTATGTAAAATAAAATTAAAATTTAAATTTTTTTGTAAACCTGAGAAATTGCGTAACAAAACCAATAAATTAATTATAAATTTAACTATGTAATCCAAAAACATAATTCTTATTTTTTTTTGATCCTATGTGGTAAATTAATTATTAAATTTAATTAGTAAAATCTTTGTAACGATAAACTTCTGCATTGGTTGATGTTCAATATATTTTATAAATGCTTGCTGACATTTTTTTCTAAAATTTGCATTGTCCGTTCAGATTCAACCTTTATATAGATAATTTGGTAGAATTTTAGCGTGACTCTTTTCTTACCAAAACTGTATAATTAAGAGAAGGTAAACTAACAAATTGTATATTGACTCAGTGTGACTATAGTGTTATGATTTTCCCCAATCCAACCAATATTTTTTTTAAATCACTTTTTAAAGATGTCAATAAATTATTTTCTGTTTACCATTCACTTCATAAAATTTAATTAAAAATGTCTGTTAGAAATTCGACGAAATTTAACAAATCAAAGAAAATCTTTTCCATCTTTGTATTTAAATTTCGAGTATATAAAACTGTCTGTCTCCGTGTGATATCACAAAACCTAATGCACAGACAATTATCTTTCATCTTTATTTTTAGTTTGCATTTTTATTTGTATTGTCATGAAGCATTTTCCAGAAATAGAATATCTTTAAATTATTTGCACTAAAATTATAATATTTGCATAATGTAAATTATAAATAAAAAAAATTTAAAAAAAAAAAACAAGAAAAAAAAACGAAAAGCATATTTCATATAAATGAAGTATTGTTTATGTTGTGCTTTTTAAGTATACTGTGGCAGTAAATGAAAATTAAATTTAATTAAATAATGAAAATTATGTACAGTAGATATCAAGCAGAACCATATTTAATAGTTTTTTTTAGTTGTCGTAGGAATAACAAAAAATTACCGTAAATTAATTTTTTTTCTAATGTCACACTGTGTTTTATAATAATATGTTATGTCAGCTAGTTTCACGTCAGTCAAATCTAATATGGAAAACTTTAACATGTTTGTGTTTGTAATAAAAAAATGAAATGTTGAACGAATAAATGGAAAATGAAAATAGAAAAATCAAAACAAATCGTAGTAGTTTTATGATTTCGATTTATGAAATTATAATGAATTAAATCTGCTGGATAAAAGGTACCCTTGTTTTATATATATATATATATATATATATATATATATATATATATATATATATATATATATATATAATATATATATATATATATATATATATATATATTTATATATATATATAAATATATATATATATATATATATATATATATATATATATATATATATATATACATATATATATATATATATATATATATATATATATATATATATATATATATATATATATATTCATATATAATATATATATTCATATATAATATATATATATATATATATATATATATATATATATATATATATATATATATATATATATATAAATATATATATATATATATATATATATAAATATATAATATATAATATATAAATAAATATATAAATATATATATATATATATATATATATATATATATATATATATATATATATATATATAAATATATATATATATATATCAGTGATGGAATTTACGGTACAATTGTACTTTTTTCGGTACAATTGATTTTCAAAAGTACAATAGTACATTACAACGGAATTTAGGATTTTATAGGATTTGCACTCCGAAATCAACCTTTCACAAATCAGATTCATCCATTTGCAAATCAAATTCAACCGTAGATATAACACCAATTAAACCGACATATAAACGATATAACTGCTCATATTTTTTCCATTTAGATTTTCTCTAGCCTTAATCGCCCATGCTCAATCCAATCAAAAACATATTTTCAGAAACTAAACTTAGCACTCGAAATTTGCTTTCCGAGGAAAATAATGGTAAATTTGAAATATTATTCGACAACCCATTGAAACCTTAACATCCACCGACTGGAACAATTACTACTTGGATAAGTTGATGAAATTATCGTTGTGGGCCAAACATTACATTAGATTGAAAAAATGAATTATGTACAATTTCGCTAAGTTAAGTTTTTGAAAATATTTTTTCTTTCGAATTGAGCATGACATGTAAAGTGAAGGAAAAAATAAATGATGGCGTAACTCATCCACAAGCTGATGAATTCTTGCATTATCAAGCACCAACCAAGCATTTGTTATGGATAAAATTTGGAATTTTATAAAATTTTGGTTTTATATCGTGTACGGTTGAATTTTATTTGGGGAGTGAATTTGATTTGTAAAAAGTTGAATTTGGAGTGCAAAACTGTATAAGTATTTCTTTTTTACTTCATCCCTTTAAAAATTAAACTATTTTCCTTATTCGTTTTAAGCTGAATTTGATTGCTGAACAAATAGTAGGTTATTTTGGTAACTTTTCTTTTTAAAAATACTTACAATAAAAGTAAAACAAATTTACAGAATGTCCTACAAAACCCGACGAACTGTTAGAACAGTTGTGATAAATACATAACAAATATGATTTTTTTCTATTATGTGAAATATTGAATTACAATTTTATGGGTTTATTTGTACCTTTTAATTATTTTTCCAGGTCCTTGGTCTGAAATATTTATTTTTGTATAATTTATATACTTTTACATATTTATGTTTTAAGTTAGATAAAATAAATTGTTTATAATACATATATAATACATAATTCATAATCGCAAACCCTGACAATTTCGCGTTCGGATTCAGGTTTTTGCACAAGAAAATATTGGGTTTGGGATCAGGTCCGAGTTCGTATTGAAAAAAAATCAAATTTTTTTTTTATTTATTATTATAAAAGAATTCTTGTAAAAATGCGAATAAAATGTTTTTTAAGAAATGTTCATTCAATTGGACATGTTATGACGCTAGAATTAATTTTAGGGCAGAAAACGATCGCTTCACACTGACCTGTGTTGCTGGAACAGCACAATTTAAATATTTAAACAACCTTGGAAATTTAAACAACCTTGGATGACAAAGTTAGTTTTAAATGATATAGGAAGTAGAAACACATTTTATAGATTAAAAAAGAAATTTCCGTCAATTACCTACATTGCAAATATGTTTTTAAATTATAGGAATAAAGTTATCAATCAATGCAAAAATCTAAAAACGAAGTATTATGATGAGCGGATTGGTAATTCGTTAAGTGATGGAAAGAAAATGTGAGCGATCATAAATTTGATTTTCAATACCAAAACCAAATTAAAAAATCGTTTTATGTTAAAGGATGAATACGGGTTCTTAATAGAATAACCATTATAAATGTTTGTGATACGATTGGTGATACTGTTCTACCTTACAAAAATTTAAATATGATGGAATTTTCTTTAACAAACCCTGAAGAAATTTCTCAGGTTATTACTAGTTTAAATCATGCTGATTCAAATGGAAGTGATGGTATCCCTACAACATTGTATAAGAATTTCACTCTTGAACTATGTCCATTGTTATCTAGGCTTATTAATCAATTATATCTGGAAAATTCCCAGAAGAATTGAAATGTAGTAAGGTCGTTCCAAATTATAAATCTGGAGATAAATATTAAACTTCAAATTATAGACCGATATCTATTATAACAACTGCCTCAACAATTTTAGAAAAGCTGGTTAAGGCTTCTCAAACATTTTGGATTAAATAAGGTGATCAATGAAAATCAATTTGGATTTACTAATTTCTCTAATACTCTAGCAGCAGCATGTCAACTCATCAGTAATATTCAAGAATGTCTAGATGACAGGAAGTTTGTAGTTTGCATTTTCCTAGATCTCTGTAAAACTTTTGACTGTGTGAACCATACAATTTTATTAAAAAAGCTATCTTTTTTAAATTTAACTCCTAATCTTACACACATTTTTGAAACATATCTGTTGCAAAGAAAACAGTTAGTTATAATAAATGACGTGGTTAGCAAACTGCAAACGGTTAAAAATGGTTTCCTTCAAGGATCTATTTTGGGTCCTTTACTTTTTTATTAACGATTTGCTACATCTCAAGATTTCAGAAAAAATGCAACTATATGCTGATGATTGTGCAATAACGTATGTCCATTCAGATTTTGAAGTAATTGATCAAATAAATGTCGATCTTGATAAAATCTAAAACTGGCTAAGAGCTAACTGCTTGAAAGTAAATATCGATAAATCGAAATGTATTTTATTTGAAGAAGAAATAAAATAATTCCTAACAATTTTACAATTAAAATTAATAATAAAGAATTGGAAGTGGTTAAGTCATATAAATATCTAGGATTAATCGTTGACAGTAGTTTGAACTGGATTGAGTACATTGATAGTGTGAAATCGTTCAAAACATCATATATATTTGCGTTAGACGTTGATTTCGACACTAAATTCAACGGTTGGTCACATATATAAATTGTTCTATGAAAATCCAATTTCAGAAGATTTCGAGTTCGAATATTTATTACAGTGGTATATATATTCATGTTTAATAATAAATTCGATCTAACTATTGAACCATTGGATATAAAAATATCCAAATTGGATATAAAAATAGCACCGGCATGTAAGAAATATTTTTGAACCATCTTAATTCTATTAATATGTTTAATTTAACACGGACACCATAAATACATGAGGTTTATTCGAGTTTAGAACGGACCAGAGACCAATAAAACGAGACAAAAATTTTCGAGATATTCAACTATTTTATAGTTCGTTTTAGAAAACCGAACATAGAGTAAGCTTTTGTAATAATCGAATCAATATGACGATTCACTGATAAAATCGGTACAAGCGAAACTCCTAGATCTCTCACTTCAATGTTTCGGGAAAAGCTATCATTACCAATTTTATATTTATACGTTACATATACGAATGTGAGCAAATTTCTCTCACACCAATAGTTAATTTCATCAAGGTCCTTCTATAGATTGATTGCGTCACATAAATTATGTATATGGAAGAGAATATATTTAGATCATCAGCATAAGTTAAACAACGATCAAATTTGACACTGTTTGTGATATCGTTAAAAAATAAAACGATAAGTAGGGGTCCAAGAAGGAAACCCTGGGCACTCCTGAATTCACCTTTACTAGATTAGATCGAACAATAATTTATTTTTATAAACTGCACGCATTCAATGAGGTAAGTTTCAATCAATTTTATCAAGCAATGCCTAATGATTTTAATTTGTCTAATAAAATAACGTGGTTAATTTAATTAAATGCCTTGCTGACGTACGTATAAACGACGTCAAGTTGAGCATTCGCCTCAATCATACCTTAATAGCATGTGTTGAAAATTCCATTAAGTTTGACACGGCTGCCATCAACTATATGTGACTTTAAACCGAAATACATGTGATCAAAAACGATTGATTCGAATAATTTGGCAACTGTTGGCAGTATAGCAATGCCCTTATAGTTAGAGACATCGTTTCAATTACAATATTTGAAGATTGGAACAATATATGACGATTTCCAAACAACTGAAAAAACTTCCAAAAAAAGTGAACCATTAAATACATAAGGTATCGCCAGCTCATTAACAAGTTTTTTTAGGAAGCTTGAAGGAACACTATCTATGGACCGCAGTCACCTTTAAATTGACGAATGGCTTTAATAATAACCGTTAGAGTGATGTAAGGTATACCCATGATTGTGTTAATACTAGTAGATATCATATTCTTAAAAGTGCTTTTATCAACTTTATATAGCTATTTTTAAAAGAAAAGAACCAAATAAATTGTCAATATCCCGAGGATTACTACCAGATTTGTTATTGTATGACATCGCGTGGACGGAAAACCGGTTGTTGTTCTTTTCGACTGAACAAAATTCCAAAATGGTTTAGGATTTAATTCTAAGATATTTTGAACTTTGTTGATATAGTTCTTGTAAGCTATCGAATTCATGCTATCATATTCTTTGGATATGTATGCCTTATTTGACTAAACTAACTAAACTAAATTATAATGACTTACTTCATGCTATATCTAGATCGATAGAACTGCTACAAAATTTGCTAAGTGTGCTTGATCTTGAAACTAAACTAAACCAAAAATTATTATAATTTATTTAAAGTTTAAAAATATTATAGTTATTTTATACTTTTTGTGAAAAGTCACCGAAAAATTACCTTAAAGTTACTTGTCAGCTACCACCTATGAGGCAATAGCGGAAGCTTGAACCATTTGAAAAGTTTATTAAGACACACAGCATTATGTATATATATATATATGTATATATATATATATATATATATATATATATATATATATATATATATATATATATATATATATATATATATATATATATATGTATATATATATATATATATATATATATATATATATATATATATATATGTATATATATATATATATATATATATATATATATATATATATATATATATATTTATATATATATATAACGAGCTTCCAGTGCGTCAACTGCCAGCAATATTTGTAAACTTTGACGCATAATTAGCATATTGAAATGACACAGTATTTTTTTTTTTAATTAAACTATGCATTAATTAACTTAATTTTATTATGTTTTTGATTATATTCAGACACGCGTATAAAATTAAAAGTGCATTCATTTGCATTGTTAACAAAAGGTTAATTAAAACCATTAAATGTAAAATATTAAAAGCAGAAGCATATACATACAAAATATAAAATGAAAATGGTTTTTATACATTTCATGAGTTCCAGTTTTCCTCTGTCTAGATAAAAACTATATTAAATACTAGAAACATTCATTTAATTTTCCAACAATGTGACAACAACAACAAAGCGTATATTTATTTTAAAACAAAGTAAGCTTTTCAAGCTTTTTTTTATTTAATTCAAATGAAAATTACAATGTGACCAGCTTTAAATCAATTATTTTTTTATGATACGAGTATATAGTAGTACTTCATGATACTTTTGTAATATATCGAGCATGGTGAAAATGATAATATTATTGTTAGCACTCACTCTATACGTCTAAATGATATGGAATATGTTTATATATTTGACTGAATATTTTAAAGCTCGATGGGCCGAAGCTCACCCAACTATTTCGCATTTAACTGGTTACGTCCTACTTTATATCACCCGCCAAATAGAGGACAAGCGGATACAGGGTAGCTTTACATATTTATCTCTTCATTGCATTGATCCAGCTATCCTGAACAACACATTTTTTAAAAATTGTATCTCTTAACTTGACGTATAATTTTGTGTAAGTTCAGTTTAAGTTCCGGGTTTTAGTATCATAATTATTTCTGCAATTTCACAAAAACTGGGTACAAGTTAAATTCGTAATGATACATGTATAAAGTGGATGAGCTTAACTATTTGTGATAATATCGTAACCAGGAGCTTTTATCGAATTTAATTTTACCTCACGTATGACTTCATTTGGTACAGTTAAAAGGATTTTTTCACTTTCATGGCTTGATCTATCAAAGATTCACTTTTAATGCTTTGATCAGGTTAAGTTTTTTTTTGTTCCCCCAAACTTTTAACTTTATGTTCGCTATTTCGAATCATCTAATTGGAAGAATCTGCATTGTTTGGTTTTTAATGATTTTGGTTGCTTTCCAAAGTAAATAATCAGTATTATTGTTAGTAGTTAAATTATGTTTAGTAAAATTAAAAACTATTGGGTTACATTTTGGGAAAGGTAACTTATGATATTTATATTGTTTTAATCTATAGACATACCTCAGTGAGGTAAAAGATTACATGACAATTTATTCACAGCTTAAATAAAAAAATAGCAAATTTTTAGCAATATCTAGAGAAGTTCATCTCAAATAGTGTTAAATTTTTTAAAAATATTAGTAAATTAAGAATATCAAGTGGATTTGCTGTTAATATAGATGCCAAGGTTTTTTACATAGTAGATTCGACTGACACTACTAAAAGAGAAAGAAACTTGCGCTTTATTGTTTTTAGTATCAAAATCACGGAATGGCAAAACAGCAGTCACAAGCTGTATATCACAAAAACCATAATTATTATATAGATTTTAAACAGGTAGTCATAGAAAACTATCTGACCGGTTGGTTTTAAAACGAGTTAATTGGTATGATTCATTGTAAATTTTTTTTTTTTTGTATGTTTATGGTAAGCCTAGATTTTTCAACGAAAACCTATAGACACATACTAATAAAGCGATCGACCACTTAAAATATATTTTAAATAAATACAATTTTCTCCACCTGAGATATGATACCTACTCCAGTTTAACATTATCCTCACACATTACATATATAAACAGAATCGTTGAACCCTACATATAAATGATCCAGTAAAATTTAATTTTTTGTCGATTTAATCCGTCTAAAGGTCAAACACATCCAACACATTTTATAAACATTTTTGTTGTTATCCTTATTATTTGATACAAAAAAAAAAAGTTCATCCTTTCCATTAAGTCCATTGACTTTTGTTTATCTTCTGGGCATGGTTATTTATTTTTTTTTATTCGTTTCTGTGAGCAAATGGATAACCCTATCAGAATAACAATATTAACAATACCCTTCAGATTGAATCTTTCCTATATATTTTCAATATTCAATGGAATCCTTTAAAACAAAAATATAAAATTTAAATTCATGAAAATTTAATAGAAAAAAACAAAAACAAAAATATTTCTTCCCTTTCCATTCATTTTTTTTATTTTGTTTTGTTATTAAGACAGAAAACCTTTTTTTTTAGCTTTTCCCCGATACATGTACAGTGTTTTTCCTTTTTTCTCGGAAACAAAAAATTAATTCCTAGGGGATTTTAATAAATATTTTATTATTATTATTTTTATTATTAAAGAAGTTTTCAATCAATTGTTTCAAATAAAATTCTAATTAATTAGAATTACAATAAAAACAAAATAAAATTTCGTTCATCTCCTTCAAATATTTAAATTTTACTTAGCGAACCATAAAAATGTAATTATTGTTCCTTTTCGTTCGACTCGTAAAAAATATTGAAAATTCGCTAAAAAAAAGGATAAAAATATGCGGAAAAGGTAAAAATTGCAGTTGATACGTGATTTTGTTGCTTCAATTAAATGTAATAATAATAATTATTGTTTTTTTTTAACTATAATGATAGCATTTAAATTTAATTTTTATAGCAAATAAAACCCGAACTGAATTTATATATAATCTGGTAGTAAAAATTAAATTAAGCGCTGGTTGAAGTATTAATAATATTTCAACGATATTTCTATACATATACAGACTATACTATATACTCATTTCATATCATACTAATCTACCAAGTTATGTCCTACATTAGTTTATAATCCTATAGGGCGCGACGAAAATTTAATTTCCCAAAAATTTAATTTTGGGTTGTAAATTTTTCCTTTTTGTTAGTTTTTTGTTATTTTAGTGTAACGAAATCTTGATATAGGTTTAAGTTAGGATTTCAGTTGATTCGTAGATTTTTTGTTGTACCACTGATTTGTTCACTTCTAGTAAAATGGAAAGAGCTTTTTTGCTTTCATTCATCAGCTATGCGATTTTCTGTCGATCAGTTACCTGGTGAGTTCCTTTATTATTAGTGTTACCCAGTAACTTTTTTTTGGTTTTGTAATAATTGTACTGTGCTGCACCCGGGTCCTTCGTGATGACGTCATTTTGAACATACAGAAACAACTGTTGGCGTTTGTCTAGAAAGCGATTACTTCATCTTGGATCAGGCTCAAAGAACCTTTATCGCTCTCAAGTTTTTGTTGGGCATATGTTTTGTTGAGTAGATTGCTCAAATTTATTTGATATATAAATTGCAAGTTCTAAATTCTAATTCACTATACGGTTCAATCAATTTAAATTCTTCTATTCCGATTATTATTTAATATTGCTTAAACACGTGCAATCATTCGTGATCGTCTGCTATGTCTTATATAAAATATATATTCAAACTTTAACTTTTATTGTTATCTTAATTGATAAAACAATTAACCTATATGCTCTCCCCTAAAACATTGTAACTATAGAAGTCGGCATACGTGTAAGATATCAAACTAAATTAACAATCACCTTCATCGCGCAACTATTGCATGTAAATTGAAATTATACAGTTATCTACTATATGATATCTTCCCTATATGCTACTCGTACCATACAAACCTAGGAAAATCATTAATAACATAACAAACATCGTATATAGAAGATAACATCTTAACTTCACCTATGTATATAGTAGAAGTCGAAATACAACAAAATTTACAGGTCAAAATTAACGTAATTACCTTTTTTAGTTGAACAACTCAGATTATTTACTTATTTAAATTAAATAAACTATTACGGTTGATATAGTGTATAGTACATAATGTAGATTACATATGCTGAGTTGGGTGGAATATGTTTTCCAAGAAAATTAATGTTTTTTTTTATATGGGAGGTAAAGATATTATGTCATAGGGTGATTCAATTAGTGGGTAATATTTACATTTAAAAGCAAATTTAATGTTGACAGTTCAATTTTAATTTCAATTTAACGTTAAAATAATTACATCGATTTGCATTTTTTGTAGTTTACATAATTATAATTGTCAAAGTGTATATCTAGTTTTTTTTTGTTACGAGGGTCGTTTGATAAAGTTTTGAGGTAAATTTCAATCGATTTTTCATTTTTGCTTTATTTCTGTGCGATAAACTTATAGTTCAGTGGATGCATTCAAATTCACGACCTGGCGTCCCATCATAGAAACCACTTCCTATTGGTATCATATTTGATTTTTGTCACTATATAAATATTCGGTACTTAATGTATCGAGATACGAACACCGATGAAAATGGTGTACTCGATGAGTATGGTCTTCTATATAAGTTATCAATGCTGGTACATGTTTTCCCTCTGAATCTTCTTCGTTAAGAGACCATGTAAAATAGTGTCATGGTGGAACAAAAATAAATCGCGGCACCTATCATGCAAAAAGCTTTCTGATATATCCAAAAAAATATTTTAGTTTTATTTACAAAACTCTATTTGGCAGTTTAATGCTCGCTATGGTTTCGTTATAGTCTCGTAAAAAAAGGAATTACCTTACCTTGAGCATGTATTTGAAAAAGCGGATTGCACATTAAACTTCAGCATTAACATTCTACCACTCACACCATGACACAGTTCTCGACGAACCAAATTAAAATGCTGAAGTAAATATATTGGATTCTCATGTTGATTCTATGAAGGTAGCAAATATTTTCACTCATAAAAATAAAAGAATATCTTGGATGAATTCAAAGATGTTTGCAATACTTTTTTAATGAGAGCAAGACAAGTGGAGTTTTCCCAGGCATAATAAAGGCGACAATTGTGCTACTTGTTTATAAAAAGAGTGATGAGCTTAAATTAAATAACTGTTGACCAATTTCACTGTTGAGTTCGTTCCAGAAGTCTTCTTTCTATCAAGTGTATTGTCAATCATGCACATCCATATAGAGCCACACTCCAGACAAATGTTTTAATGAGTTCCTTTTTTATTTTTATGCTCAATCCTTTGGAGCAAAGTAGTTTTTTCTTTCTCATGAATGTCGCCTTTGCCTGTGCAATTCTGCTCTTTATATCTCTTACGCTACTTCCTTCACTGTTAATTATGCTAAGCATCCCAGGTATTTGAATACCTTTTGTAGATCGTAGCCCACTATCTGCACCTCAATGGATATTTCACCTCATTTACTGAACGCCATGACCTTTGTTTTGTTTCTATTAGGTTTTAGATGATAATTTTTAAATATGCAGTTCATATGTTCCAGGCTCTATCCCGATCTCTCTCACTAGTTGCTGACAGCACGATATCATCTGCGAATCTGATCACGGAAATTAGCTTTCCTCCTTTAGTTATCCCTATATCTTTTCTTTTCAACTTAGCTTTCAGTTCCTTAATTCTTCCATATAGATATTAAATACCGGTGGGGACAATGTGCACCCCTGTCTGACATCTCTTTTTATTTTGGCTGAGGTTTTTGTGTTGTTAATCTGAATTTCAGCTTCCTGTAGTCTATATATATTAAATATCAGCTGTTTTAGTGCTATTATGGCCTCTCGTGTCTCTCTGCCTTTATGTAAACTATACTGGTATTTTTATTGTGAGCATTGATCTGCGTTGGCTTTCTTTGGTACAGTTATTACTATGCTTTTTATGAAGTCATCTGGTAGCCCTCCTGCGATGTAAATTTGGTTAATCAACTTATATAGTTATTTCTTGGCAGTGGGGAACTATATTGTATGAGTTCAATGGATATATTATAAATTCCTGAAGATTTACCCTTTTTTAATTCTTTAAGTGCGTTCTAAATTTCACTATATAGTATTGATTCGTCAACATTTGTAATGATTGTGATATCTTTAATCGGGTCCCTATCATCATAAAGTTTTTCTAAGTATTCTTGCCATCTCAGTGCTATATCCTTCTCATTTATCATCAGGGCTCCTCTATTACTTTTTTCGCCAAAGAATTTTTTTACAACGTGATATGCCTGCTCCAGCCAGTTTTTTTTTGAATAAGTTCGTCGATTTCTTTACATCTATCCTCTAGCCATCCTTCTTTTGCTTGTTTCGCATCTCTATTGATTTTATTTTGCAGCTCTTTATATCTTTCTTGTCTTGGTCATTACTATTTTTATATTGTCTCCTGTTTTCAATGTCTTTCACTAACCTCTCTGTGATCCATCCATACCTTTCTTGGTTCGTTCGCCTGTGGTTTTAGAGTATTATTAGCCGTTTGATGAATTATTTTGAAAGCCGTTATAGTCGAGAGGTTGTTTAATTTTCTGGTATCATATCTTCTTATAACTTTAATTTGTTTTCTTAGTTTTTTAAAAACAAAGTTGCATTTCATTAATACTAAATTATGGTCACTGTCTGCATCTGCTCTTGGATAAGCTATGCAGCTCTTTGCTTGGTTTTTGAATCTATTTTTAATCAAAATAAAAACAATCTCGTATTTTCTAATGTCTCCAGGTGTAACACCTTCTTGGGTGAACCTTGAACATTATGTTGGCAATTATCATATCTTGCTGTCGGCTGAATTCTACCAGTCGGTCCCTTCTCTCATTTCTGTTATCAAGACCGAATGCTCCAACTTTTCTTCCATCCAAGCCTTCTTCAACCACAGCATTCCAGTCGCCCATAATGATAACATTATCACGTGCTTTTAGTTTTAATAATTCTTCAATTTTTTCATATAAATCTTCATTGTCTGTATTGTCTGACGTTGGCATGTACACCTAGATAATAATCAGATCATTTCGTTCACAACTTAGTTTTATCAGATGTAGTCTATCATTGTATGCTATGTGGTTTATAACTATTTTGCTCTATGCCTTATCTAATATTATGGCAACACCCACTTGTCCGTTGTTTGCATCAGAGTGTATTATATCCTATAATACTCCTGTATTATAGCCCCAGCATGTCTAATTCCATGCGTCTCCTTTTCAGTTTGATATTTTCTAGTTTTTCAGCTCAAAGCATGGTCCTCACATTCCATGTGCCAATTATCCTTATCTTACTCGAGCTCTCTAACCCACAATCATTTGCTTTATTTCTTGTCTCCGTTTTTGTTCTGCATTGCAGAAATTTATTATATGTATTTTCTATGCTGTGTATCTTAGGATTCTAATGTGGTAGTCTCCCGTTTCCTTCCACATCGCAGTGCAAATAGGTCTTTCAGAACCATTGACCCTTCTACAGGAAAGAAGAGCTCCAGGTGAAATAAATTAATTTAATTAAATTTAATTTAAAAATAAATATTTATTTTTCCAAAAGCGAAAATTTTGACGTCTTGCTTCATGAGCTGCTAGGATAGTTTGTTTTTTAAGAAAGAAAAAGAAAGATCATTTAGGGATTTTTAATGAATTAAAACATTTGTTATAATTAACTCGCAGCTAAATTGGATGTGTCCAGTTTCCATTAAAAACCATTGTGAAGTTAATTTGCACGTGCAGTTGGTAAGAAAACCATTGCGTTTGATATCACTATATCGGCCATGAAAAAGTATCGCTTAGAACTCGTTGCTCTTCAGGAAACTCGATGGCCAAAAAATGGAGACAATATGTTGCAAGGTTCTACGTTGCCTTACAGTGGATACGATCTTAGCAATTTTGATGCTCGATTTCTTCTAGTACCGAAATTAAAGGTAAATACATTTGAAATTAAAAGTAAATACAGTGTTGGTCTCTTTTGATTTATTTAAACCAAACTGTTTATATATTTGAAAAGTTTTCTTTGAATTTCCTAAACACAAATTAAATTATCATAAATATTACGGTTAAGAAGACGATTAGGGTGGTTGCCACATGAAAAGTTATGGGGTTTGAACATTTAATTTTGATAATAAATATATTATGTACAGTTTTAATTAAATAATTTGTTTAATTTATTTATAATACCTGCTTCATTAGTTTTTGTGGGTTTTGTTGTTGTAAAATATAAATAAAATGATATAAATTTTAGGGTTAAGGTTGATTTATATTTCAACTACCTAATTAAAATTTGTTAGAGATACTTAATGAAAATTAGTCATAAAACCAAGACTTTCAAGTGTAGTGGTCAATATTATTTTATTATTCTGCGATGAGGTAATATTATAATGTGTGAAAAAGCCAATTAAAAGATATGCCATTCAAAACAAGTATTTATATATATATATATATATATATATATATATATATATATATATATATATATATATATATATATATATATATATTTATATATATATATATGTATATATATATATTTATATATATATATATATATATATATATATATATATATATATATATATATATATATATATATCAAAAGATTAACCTAGAAATTTTTGGGGGTATCTTTACTTTTAAACTTATTTATCGATAAGTTAGAATTAAACTATGAATTAAATAAAAAAATATTCAATTGCCAGATAATGAATTTATAATGAACCCAAACTGGGAATTAACCCAAATAAACCTTATCATCGATATCTTATCGTGATAATTTTACAATTTCGTAAATAATCAATGGAAGAAACAAAATTCCATAAAGGTAATCAAACCTGTAAATAGTTTTTTTTTTGTCAACAAGTTTTTAAATTATTAAAGGTTTGATAAAGCCTTCATCCCTGCCAACTGATATGTAAAGAAAATAGTAAAGTTTTAAAAGCATTTTAGGCTGCATTTTAAAATATAAATATTTCTACAATACATATTGTTACCGTAAGCCACATTAATTTAGCTTAAGTTACATTAATTCGGTTTCAAATTTTAAAATGATGAAATATTTAATTTGTTTTGTTTAAAAAGCCTTACATTTTTTTAGTATTGTGAAAAGAATGTAATATATATTGAACAATTCTTTGAATTATTTAAATACTAATGTCATGAATCAAAAGCTCTAATCTAAATACTTAATTGAAAATTGTCTTAGACTTGGATTTTATTTTGGCGAAAATATAATTTTGCTGGTTGCCAGAAATTTTGTCTTCGCATTTATTTTAATTAGAATTATCTTAAGGAAGCATGCAGTAATTTCAAATGATACTAAGTGTAAGGTATACTATGTAAGGTTTTGATATACGCAATATATGCAATATAATTTTTACGTTTTAGTATAAAATATTTTACTAGATAAAACTAAGGAGATTCTCCAGCTAAGCCAAAGCTCAAACTAATCTGACGGATATGGATGATTTTTTATTGTCTCTTGATCCGTTTGGTTTTAGAAAAGTTTTGCATTTCTTTATTGACAATAGTCACTGTTAATTGTTAAAAAAATGGACTGAAATATTTTGTAATAATTCTCTATAGATCGTCAACTTTAGCCTGTAATGCTGATGTTTATTTGATTTTCAACAGACTTGCATTTTACGATCACACTCCTCATCAAAATATTAAAAAGTTATTGTTCTTGAGTTGGTTTCTTATGATAACAATCTCAAATTTAGATTTACAAATTGTATGAAACTCTCCAATATATTGCCATATCTCCCATATTTAAATATAAAAAAAGGACATGAGTTTCTGGTTCCATTTTAGGTTTTGGCTTAAATTATTTCAATAAAACTGGCTGTTTTATGTGAAGTTATTGCTATGACTTAATATATTTGGCCAAATTAGAATATTTCAGAAGTCATGCTAGTTGTTCATAAGAGATTGCAGAAAACCAGCGTGTTAAAGAAAATATGTATTTTATATTTTTATCTTTTTTCCGTTTGGTCAGATGTTGGTTGCATTAATTTCCGTAGAATGACTTTACCTGTTTAAATTTTACCCAAACAAGATGTTTATCTGGTATAGTTATCTGTGTTATAGATGAATACCGTGGTAGTCTCCCTATTGGTATATTATAGCCAGCTGCTCAACAAATCCATGAACTTCTTAAAATAACCTTAATATTTTCCATACATATTTTGAAAAGTCCTGCTTTGATTTTCTTACAAAATTATAATAAAAATTAAGGTTAGGGAGACGATTAGGGTGGTTGCTATAAGTTATGGTGATTAAATATTTAATTTTGATAATTAATATATGTAGTTTTAATTAAAATAAATTATTTAAGTTATTTTAATTATCTTATACGTCATTGGTTTTTGTGTGTGTTTTGTTGTAGCATAAAATATGACCAAAAAATATAAATTTTGAGTTTTAGGTAGTTCAACTACCTAACATGTATATTTCAATTACCTAAATAATATTTGGATTATAAACTTAATGGTAATAAGAAGACACTTCTCATCAAACCAGTTTTAGAGTATGTTACATACGACATCAAGTGTTAATAAGGAAATTATTTAATTATAGCTACATTCTTAAAAAATATCATTCTTAACTTATGATGATTGAATAGTAAAGGACCCATTGTCATTGTAATGCCTTCATTCCTTTTCTGTGGTTTTCTAGATGTTTTGCAATGTTCAGCGATTTTGTTGTGTATTCAGCTGCTTTAATGTTCTTAAAATTCTCTATGACACCTTTATAATTTCCTGTTCCGATGGTGGATGTGCATTGTTATAGTTTTGTTATTGGTTCCAATTGATGACCTACGATTTTTGCTGCTGTTTATGAGGTGTTTTTCAAAAAATGCTTTCCATCTGTTCAACTGTGCTTGATCAGTTATGTTAATATTTCACCAGGAGCATTCCTTATAGGTGGTATTGGATATAATTTGCCTTTCTTACATACTGGTGTTGTGCTCGAAAGTATTTATTTGCGGCTGCTTCCTCAGCAGTTTTAAAGACGCACGAAATATTTTCTTCAATTGTTTCTTGTCGTCTTTTAAACTGCAGCTGGCTTGATTTGAAACTATATAAACAGTTAATGATCGAAGTCATAAATAGCTTGCCGGGGAGCTAAGTTTTAAGGGCGGCAAAATACATCAATAAATAAAAAATATTATAAATTATTTTCTAATATTTTTTTTTTTAATTATATAAAATTATGTAATTAAATTTTAATAATAATTTAATAATATTTAAATTTTTAGTACATAATTATGGCAAGAACAATATTTTTTAACAGATCTAAGAAAAATGGCATGGAATTTGGCAAATATGTACTATGCCATTTTTTTAAACATCAGGATATGAACTCCATATAGAAGCAAAATAATTTTGGATAATTATTGATTGCACTCCAGATCAGAGTCGCAATAAACTATAATTAGAGTTCTTTATAGAAAAAATAATAATTTTGAAATTATAGTTTTTATGACTGTTTAAAAGCTATAGTCACGGGTGACGGCTTAAACTGACTTAATTTTAGACCAACTAAATTCTCCAGAATTTTCAATTAGTGATAATGTCTCAAATAGGAAGGAAAAAACATTAGAATTCAAATGAAGTATTTAGTACCTAGAGCATTTTTTATCATGTTCTTCACATTCAGCTAACTAGGAGTCCTTTTGGCTTCAGTTCATTGTTAAGCTGTTCAATTTTTTGATACTGTCCGATATTTATATGTTTTATTTTATAGTTTTTTGTCACAATGGGAGTTTAGATAATATTTTTGTCGCTTAAATTAAAAAAGGACGCGACTCGGATAAGGATGAAATAACAAGAACTAACGTGAATATTTTATCTCATAAAATATTTAAATTCGAAATTTTTTGTTCACTATATAACTACTTATTTGGTACAATATTTTAGAAAAAATTAATATGTTTGGCAAATATTTACAAACCCCTGCTATTTGCTTAACGACGTGTCTAAATATCTTACTGGATACAAAACAGCTTTTTCACCATAGTAGGTTCTAATTTTTTATTTGACGCCGCCGCTTGCAGAAGCTTTTGATATAAGGTCAATTTCACTAGGAAGTACAGACAGCACTTCTACTATCAACAAAGTAAACAGAATGAACACTGCTGAAATCCATAATATGGTCGAGAAGAGAATACCACTCTTCTACAGTCAGCCAGGAGTGGAAGCATCTGAGGTTCATTTTTTTTGGGCGCGGTAAAGCGGTGTAACAAAAAAGGTTGACGGGACACAAGAAGGACAAGAATTACGACAACAAATTCCACATTGCAATTACGAAGAATTTCCTGCCTACATACTCAATCGAATTTCTGAGTAGTTGGCTGAACACAGCAAACCAGCAAAGTAGTGAACAGTGTCGACACTGTTTTGGCAAAAGAGTGAAAAGTTATGCAACAGACTATGGAATAGGCATCAAGTGCAAATATGGTATTCACGGGGAAGGTATTCTGAATCAGTCCATTAGATCTCACCTGCTGATGGCTTACAAAGCAAATATCTCATCGCAGACGCTATTCACGAGAAGTAACGAGGAAAAATGCCAACTGTGTTACGAAACAGATTGCTTTAAAATTAGATGTTCCACCATATTTCCCTGATGCTCCAAGATGCCCTCAGTCGAAACCTCAATTTTGTTTTTGTGCGAAGATAGAGATGAAATTATATCAAATCCTGAACGAATGTTTAAAAGAATTTTGTTTCCAAATCCTTTCTATTCGATCTGTAAACGAACGATTTGATCAAATTCCGGAGCACAGTAATGTTTTAAAATTTTTGCATAATATTTCTGCAGTTTCTTTAAATGCTTCTTACTTTTCAGATAATTGTCTTTCTCTAGATAAGCATTTACATTTGTCCTCCAATTCCGATGGAGAAGGATTAGAACTATATTAGATGAAATTAAAATATTTCAAAGAACATTGTTTAGATTTGATGATTAATAAGAAATTAGGCTCGATATTATTGGCAATACCAGTGACAGAAGCTTCCGGGGAATGCAGCTTTACAAAATAAACATTATTAAAAGTTTATTACGAATTACATTAAGGGATAAGCAAGACTGGTAGATTTAGCTAGAAAGTGTTTTTCTGAGCTACTTGGATTGTATACTGATTCGCAAAACGTAAAGCACGAAAAGTAAATTTTAATTAATTTTTTAATCCAAATTGCAAAATATTAATTTTATTTTTGTATTGAAATGCACTCGTTAGTTTTAATGGTTTTTGCACAAATATTTTTAATTGAATTCATTTTTATTTATTTTTTGTTAATATTAATATTTATATTTATTTATAAATATTTTTAAGGATTATACCTATACGTGGGACATTTCGTTAAAAAAAAATAATTGCATACTACTTCATGTGTGACGTGGAAACAGATTATTTAAAGCAAACGAATTTTTAGGGTGGCATTTTTTAAGAGTGAAAAAGGAGTTGATTCCATCAAAACTTCATTTGTTTTAGCTATTTATTGATGGTATTATGTGGGATGTAACTGACAAAACAATATTGTAAATTACAATAACAATATTGTAATTATTTCACCACTATTCACTGTTCCATCTGACTTCAGAAAGGCGTAGTATTTTAACGTGATACTGTTTTATTTCGTTTTGTACTTGTGTTTGTATTATTACTTCTTTAGTAATTACCTTTTACACTTCAGTCTAAATAAATATGACTAGTTTCTTTAGCATTTTAGTTGAGGTTTGTGATCTTTTGACAAAGGTGTAATTTAAAATCGTTCGGAAGTTATTTCCTTTAAAAAAATCTTTATTTTTTCTGTCTTATCTTACGAACATTTTTTGATTCAGTATTTGCCCAAAGCTATATAGGTGTAGTCTTTTATAGTTTAAATTGTAAGAAATGAAAAACTATTGTTCCTTCTATAAATAAAGTTTAGTTAAAGAATTCATCTTGATGTATATAAAATTGTAGGTTATGTGGTATAAAACGAAACTCTAGGTATACATTTTTACGTATATATAGTTTACATTATAAGATATATGCACATAAAGTCGTTATTTGCACAACGAGAAAAACATTTCTAAAAAAATTTACATTTACTTGTATTTACAAGATGGTAAATATACGAAGTAAAATATTATGTAATTTAAAATTCCTCAGTAATACACTTAAATTTTTTTTGGTATACTCACATTGCATCCTGCAAACGCTTTTTTAGTTAAAAACATTTTTTTTTTTTTAATGTGCTGATACAATTTTGCCCCAAAACAAAAAATTTATTAGTACATACATTTTATATTTTATATTTTTTATATTTTATTATATATATATATATATATATATATATATATATATATATATATATATATAAATATATATATATATACATATATATATATATATATATATATATATATATATATATATATATATATATATATATATATATATATATATATATATATATATATATATATATATATATATATATTATCAACACAAACGCCATTGTTTATTATAGTACACTGTACATTACATTTTATAATGGAATGAAAAACCAGCACGGAAATTCTTTTGGGGTTTTCTTCATTATAATTTATTGCTTTCATTTTATATAAAAGCAACCGGTACATAAGAAAAAAATGCAGTTTAATGCAACGAAACCTACATGCATGAGAAAAATTAGTTTTTCCTTCTTATAAATTTGAGTTTTTGTTTTGGTTAGGTTTTGTATGTTCCAGAATGGTTCTTGTTATATATTATAGGAAATGACGCTTTAGCCATTAAATTTGCTAGTTTTACTTTTCTATTTATATAGACAAGAGATTCATGTACAACTGGGAATGGTCAGTTCCATAGTCTATTCCTACATCTGCTAGTAGTACCATTTAAGTGATTTAACAAATTTCGTTAAGCGCAGTATATAAATGCGGTTCAAAGAATCAAAAGCAGTCAAGTCTTACTCTTAAAAACAGTATAAAATATTGATAATTCCTTACCTTTAGTTCAAAAAACGTACACTGTCGTTTTCAACGATGTTTCTTCGCACAAATGGATAGTAAATACTTCGATAGATATTTGCTTATAAATGTCTTTGTTGGTGGCTAATCATTCTTATACACAATAGTACTTTTTTTAGTGTGCTACAGAACCGTTCTACTATTGGTATGGTAACATTTTAATTTGTCTCGTTTCACAAATTGAAATTAAGTTATGCATTATTAACGAGTCGTACTGTAAACGATTACGAACCCTAAACGATTGTATATATAGTTCGACTTATTTTGACATATCGTTCTGTGCGCACGCACACATGGAATTTAGCCGTTTGACGTAGTCTAAGATACACGATGTATGGAAGTATCTCATATTTTTTCCGGCATACCTGAAATGAAAAAAATATACTATCAAATATAGAGTAGAACAAATTAACTAATAAAGGTAAACGTGTCAAATTATAGAAATACTACATTTATTACGTCGACTATTTTGTTTCAACATTTATCTTTTTCTTTTGATAGGATACTTATTAATTAGTAGGCATTTATGGCAAAAAATGTATAAAAGATGCATTGTTAAGTTTCCCAAATTTTGTTAATGCTTCTGTCGTCTCTTATGTAGAGTACATAACTTTAATCGATAAATGTTAACTCTCCCGTAGAAATTTTGCATTTGGCTACATTGATAGTTTGACTGTATATAAGCGTTAACTTAAAGATTATTTAAAGGCTAACTTGATAGTTTGTAAAATTTATAAATCTGATAATAAAACCATCAAATTATATGCCCTAAGAAAATAATCGTGGATAAACTATCTGTAGCCGTTATATAGGCCAACATTGTTGAATAAATTGTGGTATATTGTTCAGCGCGTTGGGCTCAGATAGGTTTTTGGCAATCCACGCCAAGTTTTCTAGTTGAACGTTTTCTTTTCTTTTCCTCGTAAAAGCACATGAAGCATAATCGTTCAACTTTCAAGTTGCCACGATCGTCGTCATCCGATACAAACTTCTCTGTAGGACTGTAGAATTTTTTTCCGGCACATACGAACAAATACCACAATTATGTGTCCACAAAATTACCGAATTGGCATGGCCGAATTGGAATAAAATAATTTTAATGAGAATAATTCTGATGAACCGGCAAACAAAAATGGGCTAGAGTTGATGAAAGGGAACCATTAGCTTTCTTAGGTATTTTGCTTATACTCTGGAAAAATCACGAAGGTTCAAATTTGCTTTGGAAAAAGAATGTTATATACTATATTGAGCCTTTATATCAGCGAAATGATTTAGAAATATTACTAGGTTTATCTTCTTTGATCAACAAAACACTAGAGCTACAAGAATTGTTACCGACAAGGCAGCACCATAACTGAAATTTTTCAAATGCTAGTAGAAGATCTTCGTCAAAATTATAAACCATTGAAAAATATTACCGTGGACGAGCAGTATAGTTTCCATTCAGAGGCAGAACCAGATTTACTCAGTACATACCATCAAAACTGGCTAAGTATGGCATCAAAGTGTAGTAGGCAAATGATGTAAAAACGTATTATCCATTATGTAGCCAAATATATACTGGAAAAGTAGGAAATAGGATGTAAATCACGAAGAGCGTGTAGTTTTAGAACCCGTAGACCATTATAAAGATACCGGCAGAAACATTACAACGGATAATTTATTCATATCCGTTTCTTTAGCAGACGCTTTGCTAAACAAGAAATTATCGAGTGTAGAAACCCTCAAACGTATATATGAGGGCGAAAAAATGTATCAACGTCGCTAAAAATGTTCGTGTTTGGATTAGGACTGACAAATCTTACTTGAAATATGTTCTGCTTGTGATCACGATGAAGTGCCGGAATTTTTATTCCATTTTAAGCCGCCTTTTTCTACAAAATGCTCGCTCGTCTCTCTGTCTTCCACAATATCTTCATTCGTTACAAATAAATCATCATCCTCGTCGATAGAGACATTTTCGTTTTCAGATTCGCCAGCATCACCCACTTTTATCCCTTCTATTTCCAAATCAGACTCTTCTTCGATGGAATATTCCAGTTCATCAAATTGTTCTTCGTTCTCGTTATCTACCAACTGTTTCACCTCATCATCTTATGAATCGATGAATCTAAATTTTAAACGCATAAAACAATATCGTTGGGTTTTCCGTCTATATCATAGAATATTACAAATTTTTTTTGATTTGCACAAATAAGTTATGAACTAAATAGGCAATAATTACAGTTAGTAAAAACAGTATGTACCTAAATGCACGAAAAAATTGCATTTATATTGACAACAGAGTAGAAATATTTTTCCATGCAAAACACAAAGGAAAACAAAATATTTACATTTGTAAATCCTAGCCATAATATGTATAAAAATTTGCTATCCCTACTAAGGTTAACTGAAATAAAGTGTTAGAGACAAACATGGTAGAAAAACTGAAATTATATCGTATAATTTGAATCGTATCTATATTATATCGTTTTAACTTAGATATTTAGCATTTATTAAGTTCTCTCGATTTAATAAGCCATACCAAAAATGAAAGTAAATACCGCTTTGTTGTGTCGTGCGTTTGTGTAACAATTTGGACTCTCTCAATTCTTCATATCTAGAGTAACCTCTGTGGTATTAACCACTAAAATTTCTAAAACTTCCCGCAGAGCGTTAAACCTATTAGAAAGGTGATTGGTTTCGACATGCTATTGGTAACAACATGACTTGTTTCTCATCTTAGATGCAAATCACTGTTCTGATATTTTTAGGTTTATTTGCCCTTCGATAGTTAAACGATTTTTTGAAATATTGCATTGCAATAATAATCAGAAAAAGTTACAACAACAATTCTGCAACAATTTGAACCAATATCGGGAAAACAAAGTTGCCCTCCCTGTTGATAAGGAAACGATAGCAATTGTATACCTATCTGTATAAAGATACCAAACAGTTTTATGACGAACACTTGTTGTATATACGTTATGTAGATATATATATATATATATATATATATATATATATATATATATATATATATATATATATATATATATATATATATATATATATATATATATATAAATAATGAACGCTATTAATTTTATTGAATTGCCTTAGAGTTTGCCGAAAAAATTCCAGATTTTTTTTTTAATAGAACGGTCATAAAATAAAATCACATGTGTGTAATGTGATATCACTTGGATGATTTACAAGTTACATAAAACATATTTTCTCGACTAATACGTATATGTATCTATATACACAATTTATTTATAAATGTGACGTGATTTAATAACTTTTGGAAAGGTTTTTGCTTTTCCAACAAAATGTTATCAACAGTTTTTGTTGGTATTTTGCCCCCCAAGTTTGTTTTTACAATGTGAGAATTTCATATATAAAGCTATAATATAACGTATATTCATATATGAAACCACAATTTCATTTTGGAGAAAAATTTTACGAATAAAAACTTTTATTTTATTTAGATAAAACGGTTATGTAGTTTAATTTCCGGTATTAAAATACTATATGTTGATCCGTTTTAGGCATTAAACCCGTACTAATGTGGTTTGTTGTACAAATATATACGTTATGAAGTCGTTTTTAGATGGTATACCATATATTATATGTATGATCCGGAATAATTTAAGAACCTATACAAATTTTAACCAAAATAAGATTTCCGTTTATTTATACACAAAAAGCTCTTTGATGAAATTTGTATGCTTTATACCTTGGAATATAATCTACTTATTCGTGTATACGCCTTATTCGTTTATAAAATTGGATTGGTTCTATGAAGTTCACAAAACTAATCGAGACGCCTATCTATCGTTGTTGTTTGTGCAAAATGTATTTTTTACAAAGGTTAACGATACTATATCATGGTTTTGTTTTATCTTTAATAGTTTTGTTAAAGCCAAATTATTGTAAAAAAAATGAAATAAATTAACAAAAACTTGTAAACCATATTATCTGTATTTGACTTAAATTGTTAAGCTTAAAAAAATTTAAACAAGCAACATTCCATCAAAAAAAAATTACACTCGTGTATTTTTTTAAAGTTTCCAAAACTTTTAAAATTAAAGTTAAAGAGGCATAAAAATTGTAGTACTACTAATGTAGGTCAAATTTTAATTTTCCCGTCATTACCTTAAAAAAACACAATAAATCTTTTAAATTTTTTAATGGTTTTATCAATAATTTTTAGAAAAACTCACATTTTCTAATGCATTCCAAATAGGCAATAAAGTCCTAAAATGCATGTTTAGAAAATGATTAAGCTCAAAAGTGCTTGTTATATTTTATTTTACGGTATGAAGAAAAGTTCACAACTAAATCTGAATTTTTTCTAAAATTTTTAATAGTCAAGATCAATTAATTAATTCAAAAAGCTTCTTTTTTTAAGATAAGAAGTTTTATTTATGGATTTTAATTTTTATTAAAATTTTCGATAGCTATTTTGAGCTTTTAACTTTGGCCTCTTAAAGAGGTTTAACAGCATTTTAAAGCTTTTCTTTAAAGCGTAACCATTCAAATTGTTGTTTAATTCTCAAACGTTTATTTAGATCTGAATCATTAAAAAGCTCAATTTATTTATATGTTTAAAAATTTTTGAAAATTCTAAAGTTTAATATTAAATCAAAATTTATACCACCTTATTCAGAATAGTTCGAAACTTAAATTCACTTACAGTCAGAAATCAAGATTTTGATATAACGAATTCAAAATTATACAATTTTTTATTACAATTTTAATAGAAATTTTGAAAAAGCTTTTACATTATTTAAAATAATGTGTATTTGAAAAAATGATATTGCTTGTTAAAGCTCGCAATATGATTTTTATTTGTTTAATATAAATGTTTAAATTCTGAGTTCGATACTTGAAGTTTGAAACTAGAAGTTTGCATTTTGTACTTTGAACTTTGATGTTTAAAGCTTAGAGTTTGAAGTTTACTCTTTGATGTTTGAATTTTGAGGTTTGAATTTTAATTTTGAAATTAGAAGTTTAAAAGTTTAATATTTAAATCAGGGATGTACGACGTCAACAAACATCAAGGTCGACAACTATTGTCGACGCCTTTTTTTGGAGACGTCGGTAACAAGTTTTGTCGACGTGAATTGTTGACGCGTCAACAATAAAAAAAAAGTAGTTTTGTTTGGTTTTTTCGTAATCAGAATTTTCAGTCACTTGCTCAGTTTGGTTTTTTATTAAATTGTTGTTGAAATTTGGAATCAAATAATAAGCTGGCAATGTATATTTATTTAACATAATTTCCATCCTATGGTTGATTAAAATTAATTTATCTTCAGAGTATATTGAATTTTCCGATAATTTAAACCATGCGAAATATTACAATCGGAGTTTTACGATGAGTTAATTAATTGACGAACTGGGTCCAGTATTTTTAGCGAATACTTGCAATCATCCAAAAATTTGTCATCGAACAGTAATACTTCTACATTACGTTTAAGCTTGGTTTTGTTAAACTGTTCCCAGTGGTCAATTTTTACATAACTGGAATTTTTTCAATTAAATTGTCAAGGCTGTAAAGCTTCCCCAATTTCGGAAACCTCGGTAACGTCATGGGCATAGACAAATACCTTACATTCTTTCTTATGAATCACGGTAAAGACTAACATTGTGTTACTAGAATCATTTTTCCTGCCATTTATTAGTAGAACTGATTCATTTCTCATATAAACTTTATTGAGGTTACAATAAACTTTATTGAGGTTAGAAATCTTACATGCAGAACTTGGCCTAACTTTTTTGATAATGTTTCTGAAATCGTTCGATACAACAACATTGAATGGAATGTTGCAATTATTAAAAAACAGGGCTAGTGCTTCAGATATACCTTCTTCGTCTTGTTTTGATATAGATCAATAAAACTGGCTAGTTTTTGCTGCCGTTGTTTTTTCTTGAGGGAAGATTTATTAATCCTTGGCAGTAAATTAATTCTTGACTTAGTACTTTTTTGGCTCACAAATGATTGCGGTGAAGTTTATGCAAAAGATGAGACAATACTAACAGAAGTTTGTTCCTGAAATTCATTTAGAAAACTTATTTTTAAATCATTCCATCATTATTTTAATTACAAAATTAAACGTCGATTGAACAATTTAATTAGTAAAATTAATAATAATTTCTTTAAGGATTAAAAACACTTACTGAATCAATTGATATTTCGTCAATATTTCATAATCATTAAGCAAATTGTTCGATTGCTCGTTAAGTCTTCATTTTCAGCATTATGTATCGATGACAAATTTTCCTATTACTAAAAATTGTTTTGCATTTATTTATATGACTTACTTGACTTTAACTGTTAAATATGTAAATATTACCGATGTCTCTGCAACCTTTTAGCCCCCATGTTAGCCAACACTTTCGAGCATACCTTTAAGTTAACAAGTTTAAAAAATTTAAAAATCAAGAAATTTGGATAAGTTTGAGAAGTTGGAGTTGTTTAGGAGCCCAAAAAAATAATGGTTTGCGATGATTAAGCATAATTAGAGAAATAAGAGAGGTACGAAAAGTTAGACAAGCTAAAAATATTAGGGGAGTCAGATAAGAAAAAGAAGTAAAAGAAGTAAGAGAAGTTAAAAAAGTTTGAGAAGTAAGAGAACTTGGAAAAGTTAGAGAATTTAGAGAAGTTAAAGGAGTTAGAGAAAAAAGACAAGTTAGATGAGGTAAAGAAGTAAAAGAAGCAAACAACTAGCCAAATATAAGAGAAGTTAGTGATGTTACGGAAATTAGAGAAGTTAGAGAAGTAAGGTAAGTGAGAGAAATTAGAGAAACTAGAAAAGTAAATAAAAGTAAAGAAAATAAAATTAACAAAGTAAGAAAAGATATAGAGATAACAGAATAATTAGAAAGTAAAAAAAAAAAAATAAGTTATAAACAAGAAATTTTAGAATTTAGAAGAGTAAGAGAATTTAGAAAAAATAGAGAAATTAGGGAAGTTAGAGAAGTTAGTCAAGAATGTCAAGTTAAAAAAAAAAACGTTAGAAAAGTGAGAGATGATAGAGAATTTAACTAAATTAGAATTATTTGAGCACCTAATAGAAAAATTGGCAACTATTGAGATTCCAGAAATTAGGATGTCAGAAACGTAAGTAACGTTAACTAAATAAGAAAACTTAAAGAAGTTTAAGAACTGGAGTAGTTACAAAGGTTTAAAAAATAATAGATAAGTTAGAGTAGTTAGAAAAGTTAGGGTAGTTTGAGAAATTAGAAAAGTAGAAGAAGAGGATCTAAAGAAATAAGAAAAATTTAAGAAATTATAATAGAACCGATAAAAAGTATAAGTAAAGTTACAGAATTTAAGGAGATATAAACAAAAATATGATAGAAAGTAGAGAAAAAATAGAAGTAAGGCATTTTTTATTTTTTTATTTACTATTTATCGAAAATTATTCATTTTTATTTTGGAAACATCAGTTAACTGCAGTTTGGTTTCTCATTTCCCATTTCACCGAAAAACTGCTACATAAGGCGGCTTTAAGAGTGCATATGAGTACTACAATATAAATTGTAGCAGAGATGCAGTCCTGGAATATAAATATTTCTCTACAAATATTATCCTAGTAGTATATTTCTACAGGAAATCTTCAAGTAGTAAATAACTGCAATTATGAATGCCGAGTTGGATTTTTTGCAATAAAACGGTATGGTCTCTGCAATCAAAAGCCTTAGCTCAATCGATAAAAATGCAAGATGTACATTTACGAGCTTTAATATTATTGTAAATATTATTAAAGCTCGTAAACTCTTTAAAGAGAGTAACCCTTTCAAAAGCTTTTGAAAATAAAGAAAGAACGAACATTTTATTAGTTATTGATTTCTGAAAGATTGATTTATTTGCCTGAACATAAGGAGGAACTATTATAGAAATACATTTTTTAGCAATACTTGCTGAAATATGGTCCCAGTCCATTGAACCAGAAGAATAACTTCCTCATTAGTTTCTACAATTTTATTCTAGATCTAGTGAGTATTTTTCTATTGCCTGCATGTTTTTTATCTCTGCCCAAAACGGTTAGCACTGCGACCTGAAAGATCTTTTGTGCTTTTGGGATTTGTTAGTCCAGGAGCTTCTCTACCTTCCTAGTAAAGGCGAAAATGCTGCCTGTATAGGCCAATCTACATTTTTCGGTGGTCAAACACCTCTCTTCAAAATGAAGCCACCTCAGTGTGCACAGAGCAACACACTCACATAGTATGTGTTCTGCAGTTTCTATTTCTTCTGAACAGAGTCGGCACTCCGTCTCTGTGGACAGGTTCGTCGGATATCTCATTTCCAGTGATACCCCTGTGACCAAGTACCCACCACAACCTAACTTTGTTATGACAAGAGAGAGATTGTAGCAGTGTATAACAGCTTTTGACCGACTTTGAATCCAGGCAGTTGGAAGCCAATGCTTTCAATGCTGCTTGGCTGTCGGAGGAAATGTTAATGGAGGCGCCCTTAAGACCTTAAGTTATAATAGTTGAGACGCAGGTTTCGATGGCATGAATTTTGTCTAGAAAAACACTGGGATAAGTTCCCAGGGATTTCGATATTTTGTGTTGGGCCCAAAGTCACCAATGCCTATTCTACTATCCATTTTTTAACCATCGGTGAACCAAACTAGGCTGCTAGGTTCCATACGAGGTCCACCAGTATCCCAGGCGGTTCTATCAAGGACTGTTACCCTGAAATTCCTGCCAAAGCAGAATTCCTTGGGCATCACGTCTGGGACTCTAAAGAACATATCCAAGTCAGAGAGTTCATTCAAAATGTTCAGATGACCCATATGATCATTATGAATATATTGACTCACCAGCTGTAGGACAGGTGCTCATAGCACCTGTGATTCCGAGACATGCTAGCCTCTGCAATTAGGTAAGCTTGTTTATAATAACTTTTTGCTGTACCTTCGGCCACCAAGCTATGGGCCCATATGTTACAATTGGCCTCACTATCATGATGTACATCCAGTAAATCATTTTTGAGCTGAGGCCACAAGTCCTGCCGAACATAAGCCTACAGAACCAAATGGCTCTGACCGCGCGTTCGGTAGTGGATTTAATATGAGAGTTCCAATTAAGTTTCTTATCTAGGACAACACCCAGATATTTGACAGTAATATCATTTACTGATTTTTGATAGTAATATCATTTAAACTAATTGAACCAAGGTTCAATTTACATCTTTTGGTAAATGGTACATGGACTGTCTTGTTAGGGTTTATCGAATGGCCCATTTGATTATTTACGAAGTGCAGCTCGGAAACTGCACTTATAGCAAGGTTTCGAGTGACCAATCGAATTTCAAAAGTAGCCCAATCTTGTTGAACTGGTCCTTAGCTAGAACTTTATGAAGTCGAGCAGCTGTAGGTATATCCTCGATATTACCACAGTTTTTCCTCCACGTAAGGCGTTTGGAATGCCTTAGTCCAGTATTGTAATTTGTTAGGGCTTGCCTATATTCATTGCACTCATTAGAATACTTTGCCCTATTAAATAATTTCCTAACCCTCTTACGGAGTTTAGTCAACTGCTCGTTCCACCATGGAACTTTGCGATTAATCGCAACGTTACGCGCCACACAGCTGCTTCCGTAAGAAGATAGGAGCACATCATTTAACAAACAAGCTGCAGTTTTTAGGTAACTAATTGAACTCAAAAATGTTGGCAGCATGTCTGCTTTGATGAATAAAATATCCCTGTAGGTCTTCCAGTCTGTAAAACATACGATGGGATACGATGCTCTGCCACCTGTATGATCACTCCCGGTATATCGAACCTGATGATTGCCTGCATATAAACGCAAATTCATGGTGAAATATGCAATAATATAGGTTAAATATTAAAACTAAACAAAGAAAAAGTAAAAAAAAACTTATATTGTCAATAAGTCAGCCACACGCTACTTTAACAATCCTAATTTTGACGATTTTGCCGATCCTGACTTCTTTATAGCTAGTGGAATTTCATTCCAAAATGAAATACTAACAAATACTGATTTATTTAGCAACTGAATACCAAATAAAAAGTTACTCCAGTCAGTGATTTTTTTTTTGTGAATTTAAAAGTGAGAGAGTGACTGAAATAAGAAAAGTTGAAATAGGAAGAACATTTTAAAAATTAAGAATACTTTGAAAAATTCGAAATGTTACAGAGCTTTGAGAAATCATAGTGGTTAGACTGACCCGAGAAACTATAGAAGTAAAGTTAAACAATTTAAAAAGTTTGAAGAAGCATACACATATACTCTGTATATAATCTCGTTGGATATACTCTGAAAAGTTATGGAAAATTTGATGAATTTTAATTAATTGTTTAAGTCGTTTTAGATTAAGTTCATTTAATCAATTTTCAAAACTTTTAATACCTACCTTTAAATTGAATTAATAATATATTTTGGAACATGCTAGCGTCACAAATAATTTATATACACATAAATAAATAAGTAAAATAGAAAAAAAAATTGTTGCTAATCGTTATTTAATTATATTGGATTGTTTGACAGTTAAACGCGTTTTGTTGACTTCTAGCATAAAATCAACATAAATTCGATTGCGTGACATATTTTTTGGAAATAAAATAATTATGATTTTAATTAATTTTTACGCTTAGGGAAAATTAAATATTTTAATATTAGTAAAACTGATTGAGCTTTTAGTTACAAATTACATTTGCACTAATTGACAGATCGATTGATTAAAATCAAAGGAATCAAAATATATATTCGCACAATAATCTTGGCAAAATAATCTTGGCTCCAAATTTTATAGATCTGAACTCAACTTTCCAACGAATAATCATAAATTCAATTTCCGATTCGATTAGTTTTTTTTTGTTGTTTTCCTAAATTTTACGCACAATCAATTCCAACTCAGCATGTTACTCATATCCATAATATATTTCAATATATACTCGTATGTATACAACATAGTCAACGGTGTAACATATTTTTGATATTTATTTTGCAAATTCGTATATACTCAGTTTTTGATCAAAATAAAAACACAAACTGATGTCAAAAAATCAATCACGTTAAATTAACTGTAAAATAATAAAAAAAAATGTATAAAAGTTTCATCATCAAGGTATATGTACATAAAGCTCAAATATGAAACGTTAACTCAAATGTTATAAGAAATCAATCAAAAGCTGTTCGCCACTATGTTCGCTTTCTTTCAAAATAAAACAATAATTTATAATACTTTCTTATATATGAAGGCATATACACAGTTATATAATTAAATATTTGTTTAGGAACGTAAATTGTTAAATCTATCCATTAATCACGTAAAAGCTGAACCAAACCATAAAATAAAAGTTAATTTATCCTTGTACCCATTTGTTATTACAGGTATCTGGTGAAAATTGATTTTATTTTAAATTTTCCTATCATGAAAGAAATAAATTTTATGTAAAACAAATATGTATTATTATAAATGTACATAACAATATATAAATAAGGTTTAAAACTATATAATATTTATAATATTATAAATGGCACGACATGTTTGCCCTCAATTAATGTTGAAATGCATGTTACCTACCATTCAAAATTTGCCAAACTTCCAACAACAAGTCGCATTTATATACCACCCCGTTTGCAAATAAAATGAAAATTTTGTGCTTTTGCACGCTGCAATAAATTTGTTTACACATGGGCAGACATATAAATTGATATATTATAGTTCCCCGTCTTAATGTGAATAATACATATGTTTTATGTTTGCTTTACACAGTAAATTTATGGAATAAAACTTATGTTTTGATTTTTTTTTCAATCAATATCGATGCTAAGTGCTGAATTGCATTTTACTTGGCAATTAAGTTTTTTATCTTTAATTTTATTTAAATATAAATCACTGGAAAAAAAAGCTCCTTTGAAACTAAAACCTTTATTTATTTAGTATAACATAAACATTTAAAGTTAAACCAAATTTTGGTTTAACAGAAATTTTTTGACTTATACAAACCTTTTTTAAATATTGAAACCTATCTCTTATAAGTTTTGTATAAAGAGTATGAATACGCCGTGTTTAGTTCTCGCTCAAACTAAACTCTAAAGCCAAGGCGGTAGAACCGGAAACAATAATGCCAGTGTTATAATTAAAATATTAAAAGCCATTTTAAACTATAGTCCACAAAAGAGTTCTGTAATGTAGCAAATAAAGCATAGAGGTTTTCAACCCGTAGTCGCTCCAGGCAAATTTATATTTTACAGGTACAGCATTTAAAGTCAATGCAGTATGCTAAAGTGCAATTAAAAATAAATAATGTATTCAAAAAGTGATCCTTTGAGGTAATTGAAGAGAAAAATACTTGCACCCTCAACCGGTAGAATTGATATAGGCAGATTTGCATTAATTAAATTCTTTTTTAAATGTGTATAAAATATTAAAACTTTATTAGTAAATATGCTAGTTATTTAAGAAAGCTTTGAAACAACACTGTCAAAATTTTAAAATCCAATTATCTGTTAATATTAAGGTAATAACCTTTTTTAAACATATTATTAATGAAATTTTTTTAAAACCTTTTGTTAATGTTCAAAAAAATTTTAAAATAATTTTTAATTAGACCAGTAATGAAGGAAATTAAAGTACTGGGCCATCATTCTAAGAATTTAATTATCTGTGTAAGAGTCAATAGTGTAATTATGCCAAACAGCTTTGAAATAAATTTTTACAACGTTAGCCAAACTTCAATATACTTTTTTTAATGTTCCTAAAAAATTAAATTAAATTTTAACCATTTTTTTATAGCAATAAAGCTTTTAATGTTGACTAACTTAATTAGTTGATTTAAAAGCTTTTATTTTATTTTATAATTTTAAAACCATCTGTATAAAAGACATTCACACGATCAAAATAAACCAACTTGTTGTAATTTGATAAACTTTGAAGAAGCTTTTACTGATACTTAGGTTTTTACATTCACAATTTACAAATCGCCATGCCAGTGCTATCTTGATTTAAGCGACACTTTATGCATATTGAAAAAAACCCAATTGAATTTAATTTTTTGATTTTAGTTGAACCTTTATATTTTACATAAAATTATTCGATAAAACTTTAGGCATAATAGCTGTCAACTATTTCCAATTTAAACTTTATCCAGGAATCTGCCTGTTACTTTGAAAAATTGGAAAATGTAAATTCATTTGGATGTCGTTTAAGTAACCTCCTCAACTAGCTCGGCAAGCTGTCAATCGTTTGCCAAAATGTTAAATAATTTTTTCGCATAGTGATGGTTCAATTAGTGATATTTACTCGAAGACAACATCATCTTTGAGGTGTTGAACAGTTTGAGAATTAACATTAACATTTTGTAAAAACTCAGCATCTTAATCAGGAAGAAAAAAATCCTATCCTAAAATTATGTAGAAAATACAATGAAATTTTCTATCTCCCTGGCGACAAACTCTCTACAACTCTACTACTCTACTACGACGCCACAGTTAAAATCAGAACAGATCATAATATCGCACCAATTTATATTAAACAGTATAGAATCAATAAATTTGAAATTAATAAGCAGATATCTCAAATGTTAAAAGAAGACATTATAGAACCGAGTAAGAGCCCATGGAATTTTCCCTTGAAAGTTATTCCTAAAAAATTGAATAACAATGAAAAGAAACGGCAGTCGTGGTCGACGTTCGCAGGCTAAATGATGTTACGATCAATGACGTGTTCCCTTTACCTAACATTTCAGACATCCTGGACCAGGTGGTAAAATCTAAATACTTTACAACTCTTGATCTGGCGAATGGCTATCATCAGATATTACTAGACCCTAAGAATAAAGAAAAACCCGCATTCAATACACACCAAGGTCATTTTCATTTTAAACGGATGCCTTTTGGTTTACAAAGTGCATCGGCTACATTTCAGAGATTATTGAATAATATCCTAAGTGATCTAAATGAAATTAAATGTTTAGTCTATTTAGTTGATCTTAAGGAGTTTTCAACTGTTTTAGAACAAATAATCTGACGCTTAACATAGAAAAATATCAATTTCTATTGACCGAAGAAGGGATTAAACCAGATATAAAGAAGACCGAAGCTTTAAAAAATTACCCCCAACCAACCAATCAAAAGAAGCTAAAATCATTTTTGGGTCTAGCAGGATATTACCATCGTTTTATCAATAAGTTCTCAGAAATTACCAAACCTCTCACAAATTTACAAAAGAAAGAACAACTATTCATCTGGGATGCCTTCTGCGCCGAATCGTTTACTAAATTAAGAAATTGTCTTATACATTTTCCTGTTTTACAACATCCTGATTTTACCATACCCTTCGTAGTGACCACTGATGCAAGTAATATAGCAATAGATGCCATTCTCTTGCAAAAACGAAATGATTGTGCCAGTCGGGTACTGAACAAAGCAGAGCAGAATTATGCAACAATAGAGAAGCAATTACTGGCTATGGTATGGTCGATCATAAGCCATTAATATGGTTATGTAATTTGAAAAATCCTTCCCCTAGACTAATGCGATGACGAATAAGGTTGACTTTTTGGTTTTGATTTCTTAACAAACCTGGAAATCAAAACTAAAATGCAGACGCTCTAAGTCGGATAATTACGGAATCAAGTCCATCTTCACAGAAATATTCAATAGGAAATAAAAAAATAAATGTCGTTACTAGATCGCAGAGCAATAAATCGTCTGAAAAGGAAACCGAAACTGCTGAACCAGAATTAAATTCTGCAAATTTCAAAATAATCCAACTCACCGAAAACTCCGATATTGATAGAATAATAAAGGAATTTAATTCGAAACCTTTTGGCGGATATCAAGGCGTGTTCCGTACAGCAAACCGAATCAAACGTTATTACTGTTTTGACAGTTTATACTCCCGTATAAAAAAAGTCATAAAATTTTGTGAGTTATGTTAAAAAAATAAATGTGGCAAATTCAATAAAATACCTATGCAAATCACGTCAACGTCCACTCAACCATTCGAAAAATTATTTCTATACATCGTTGGTCCTCTTCCAATATCCCATCTTGAAAACAAATATATACTCACCATGCAAAATGATTTAACTAAATTTTCATTGGTTTTTCCTTTAAAAAATCAAGATGGCCAAACCATAGCTAGAATATTCGTCGAACTGGGATACATGGCTTCCTTTTACTATACATATAATTCCACTCCACACAGCACAACTAACTTCATGCCATTTGAGCTATTGTTTGGATATAAACCATTGATACCCAGTTTATTAAATCGAGTTCCAGAAATCGTAGATGTAACTATGATGATTATATGCTTAAACTAAAGAGTAAAATGCAAACAGCTTTCCATCTCGCAAAAGAAAATATGATACAAAAAAATTTAAGTCACATGATAATAAAACGGGAAGTAAAACCTTCCGTAGGAGATCTCGTTCTTTTAAGAAATGAAGTCCGCAAATAGAATAGAATTTAATTGCACCAAGTTGTCACAACCAGGCACCCTTTTAATCTCAAGCGACGATTCTGCTTAGATCCGTGGCTATTTCTTCGCTTAGTTAAAATGTGTGGTTTTCTATATTGGACATGGGTTAGCATAGCTTACCCTTTTTGTTATCTTACTGATTTGTTGCTTTGATTCACCTTGGCAGTCATGCAGCCATTTTTACGATTCGTTTAAATGAATTTAACAAGTATATGATCAACCGTTTAGATTAAGGTTCATTAAATATATACCCCTAAATTTTAGTTGCTAAGGTCAACGATTCTTTAAGTAAATTCGACATTCACTACCCTTTTATTGAAAGGTCCTTAAGTGTAAGCAAAGCACTATCTTACAAAATTGCAATAACTCAACCAACATATTATTTCCAAATAAGTCGTTCTTAAGACTTAATCTTTTGGTTCTTCAAATTTTGCGACGGAAAAGTGACCATTGTCACATCGATCTTTAAATACAATAAAAGTAACAGTGATGCAATAAAAGTAACAAACTTCAAGCTAATTACAAATATAAAATCATGTAGTAATTTTTTTTAGTGCCTTCTGAATATAAGGATGCTCGAACACACCAAAAAGCAGAATTCCAAAAATCAACATGGTTTCCTAAAGCATCAAATCTTAAGGCTATTGCTGGTCCGTCCTACAATCGTATTGTTTGGTCGTTATCGTCGCCTAACGACATCTGCGCCTGTCAAATGATGGCTCTCGTCTCAAGTATAGCTGCTCCATCCGTGTAAGATCGGCTCACAGAAGGTGCCAAGCCAGCAAACACGCTGTCCTGTTACTTCATGAACGTCATAAGAAAGGTTAATTAAATTTCCGATATCGTGGTTGAAGCGAACTCCGTAAGTGTCGTCATCGTCGCATTTGGGGCCATATATCATACAAATGACTCTTAACTTGAACATCATTTTACGATGTTCATTTATTAGACCTTCACAGATAAAACGTAAAGTAGAAAAACTGAATTGATTATCTCGGCCTAGAAATTAGGCTGCCAACCGATATAAGATCTCACATCTTGGAAGACACGACTCTGCCCTTTAGAAATTAACACTTGCTCAATTTGACTTCAGGAATTAAGACTTCGTCTAATGAAGTTATGTCCATGTTTTGATTGCAAAGTACATCATTATTTTCCTATTAGTGGTCGCTAGATCTTTTCGGGAGAGCAAACCTATATTTTCACATAAATCAGTCTAATTGTTGCTAGCTCTACATAATCATTAAAGGTATCAATCACTATTCTGATGTTGTGCTCTGGTATGGATACCATCAGATTTGCCAAATTATTGTAAAATGTAGTAATTTTAATTGTAAAATGATTCAAAGAGAGTCAGCTTACAATAAGAGGTGCATGAACACAAATAATTGACAGGTTAGCTATAAGTTGTATTTGTAAATGTAACTTACACTTACATTTATAAACGGATTTGAAATCCAAATCAGCGTTTTTACCTGGGGCCCAAGATAAAACCAACACCAAGATTACCGATGTCATCTCCATTCTTAAGCGACGTACTGCCTGAGGACACATGGTCTCCACTTTCGAGTTTTTTAGAGACCAACAAGTTCCTTGGAGACCAAGAGTTTCAAGCGATTCTGATTCTGCAAATAGTCGGCCCAGCAATTCAATAATGGTCCAGCCTCTTTTTGCCACAAGCCAACGATATTATGGTAAAATTGAAGGGTAACCATCTTTCTCGGCCAAAGAGGCTGCCAGCTATAATCGTCTTAAATTGTTTGAAAATTTGAGTACCAAGAATTAGTGGCAGCTGCTATTAATCGGGTATCAATAAAATACGTTTATCCACCAAAGGACGACATTCGAGAAATTTGATGCATTCATTTGTGCATTTGCAGTCGCGTGAAAGTTTGGGAATGGATCAGCATCGCCTGATCTTAAATTTAAATTTAAATATTTAAATTGTCTTTGTTATGAAAAAAACGAATTAAAACGACCTAAAGGAAACTTGACATAAATAATAGCACCCAAATTGACTTTGAAGTTTTGAAATCAGAATTCTCACTGCGGGATCATCTTCGATCTCATGACTAACACTTTACAGCTTGAAAAGTAATTTCATCTAATTTGGTTTTTCAATTTTGCTTGAACTCATCATTGGCTATATCCTTTATTATTTCGAACCGATGTCTATTACATGACACCCAATAATTACCCTAAATTAAGAATATGGGGCAAACAAGTTACATTTTTCGTCTTTACAACTTTTAAGGTAAATTACGTGTGAGTAAAGTAAGCGAAGTTTTTCCATCATCCATATACAGTAAAAACGAGTTGGATTAACTCGTTTTTATTCTGCTCTTCGTAACTTATCCATTGCAACTATGAATAAGGCCACCTTTAATTATTCTTTTAAAATTCTGAAGTATCCAATAGCACAGAAAAAATAATATAAACAGAAGTAAACCACGAATAAAATTTTGTATAGTTTTTTTCTGGGGTTATGATGTTCATATGGGGTTATAATCGCAAAATGCGAGAGTAAAAATTTTAGATTATTTTTTTTCTCTTGAGTTCGCTCTTTTAAATTCTTGCATTGTATTTAATTTAGCAGCTTTGTATGTATATGTGATAATATAACTTAATATAACTCAAAAGTGGTGTATCCTAAAGAGAAGCGAAGAATCGATGATCGAAAAATATATACACATATATATTTATATATATATATATATATATATATATATATATATATATATATATATATATATTTATATATTTATATATTTATATATTAATATATATATATATATATATATATATATATATATATATATATATATATATATATATATATATATATATATATATATATATATATATATATATATATATATACAAGATTGGCAGACGGCATTGTTGTTGGGTTTGCGATAATATAATATAATATTATGTCTACTGTCTGCTTAAGTATTTGTTAAAATTTGTTATATATTTAACCAAATAAAAATAGAAATAGTTATCAACCGTATTTTTAAATTTCTTCGATTTTTAAATTAACACTGTTGAAACGAACGTGTGGTATTTTCCTTAATAATATGGACATAGAAAAACTAAAATATGTACAAATTGATTTTTACAATAATTAATTTTATTTATTATGTCTCATCTTAGTTCACTAAGTTTTATTTTATTTTCAACTTTCTTGTCATACATTCATTTGGTGTGCTTTCTTAAAAGCACTAATATTAAGAAATCTAGTAACTTATAATTATGTTTAGAAGAAGGGTTTCTTGATCAAAACCAATTTTTATAATTTTGATTTCCGTTGGAGGAATCAATACATATACATCGATCAATGATTTGTTTCTTGTAATTTCACATTACAATGCTCGTTAAATGGCTCTTCAAATATTTGAATATGCGGTTTACATAATTCAAATAATAATACCGTTGGAGCTCGCAGTGAGCCGAAACTAGTATTACTAACATAGATTTTCCTAAATAAAGTATAAAATACTCAGAATTTATTGTTATGCATCATTTTCTTGTTGTACCTATTTATTTTCGCAATAGTGGCATAATTGTCGTGCCAAACATTTAAATATTGCATATCCTAGGTAATACTTTAAAGCTCAATCGGTGAAATGTACACCCTTGTCCAACATTTCATTATCAAATTTGGCTTGATCACTTTAACAAAGTTGTCTGAGATGGATGTATCTGTAATCTTCATTATCACTGTCTTCATATTTAGGTAATAGTATTTCTAATGGTTCTTTAAATGGTGGAATACTTGCAGATCTTGTTTAAAAATGTATCATTGTCATCATGAAAATTAGTGAAGGCTGACTTTCGTAAAAACTTGATTGACATTATTTGTCCCCGATTTCCTACTCTCCCTTTTTGCCTTATTAGACCGAAAAGATTTTCGATCGGGTTCTGGTTTAATCGAACTGTTAGTATAAAAAATATTTTACTGTTTTTTTAACATTAAATTATTCAAAAATTATAATAAGCTTTTAAATACAGATGTTAACGGTTGAAGCACTTAAATCTTCACTACATATATTTGAGGAGCTGGGATTGTTACACAAATTACTTAATTGCATATTTTCATTAAATTTTGAAGTTTGTTTTATATTTTTAAACTCTTCGCTGATCAAATCTTTTTGAATATGTTGTAGATTTAATTCGGGAATTGCATTGTTTTTTATCCTTAACTTGCAATGTATTTGTCTCAAAATGAATATCACAAACCCTTAAAAATTGTTTATCGATTTTTACTATGTCACATTTTAGTAACCAGCATAATTGATGGACTAAATAATGGACTTTTTCGCTCCATAAATTTGTAAAACTGTCAATTAGGGATGTTTCTTTTACTTTTTAAGCAGCTTAAAACTGCATAAACTATTTTAAATGACCTATAATCGCTCATCATAACTATTACCAGTAATTGATATAGTTTTCAATTGTAATTAATATAGTGACCGGCTTATCCATGTAGACTTTGAACTTTCGTAGCCCCAAATGAAGAAGTCTAATGGTGTGATATCTCATGATCTAGGGGGCCAAATCACTAGTCCGAAGCGTGAAATTAACTGTTCAGCGAATTGTTCTTGCAATAAAGCCATGATTTCACGGGTTGTGTGGCAAGCAACCGCCGACTTGTTGGAACCAAATGTCATCGAAATCACGGGTTTCAATTTCAGATAGCAAATAATCCGTTCTTATGGCGCAATAACAGGCGCCAATCACAGTTACAGTGAAAAAATATGGCCTGATGATTCCACCACTCCATAAACCGCACTAAACCGTATTTTTTTGGATATTATGGTAGCTCTTAAATAAATATTTTTGGGTTACTCTTCAGCCCAAATACGGCAATTTTGCTTATTAATGTAGCCATTAAGCCAGAAATGGGCCTCATCACCGAACAAAATTTTACAAAAATTATTTTAAGTGCGGCTGAATAATTTGTAGAGCTGTGCTGGGTTAAGTCTTTCCATGATGAAATGTCAAACAATTACATATGTTGAGTGACATTTGATTGTGCTATTACATATTAATGAGGAAAAACCCCACATGTATGTGGAATCAATTTATGTGCAAAATCCCACTTTTCGTTGCTGGTTTTTCATTTTTGGATGGATAATGCTTTATTAACAAAAATAAAAAAATCTACTCGCCAGCTCTACTTAAAAGCTATGGAAAAACTTAAATTTCTACGACATTGTACACATTTGTTTCTTTTTTCGGAATTCTTCTGAGTTAAAGTTAAAGTTTAAAAATAGTTGTAAAATAAACACAGTCTTAAAACAAGAGATTATTATTAACAATTATAACTAAATATTATTAATTTATGAAAAATATGTCTTATAATATTAAAAATTAAAAAAAGGGGTTTTTGTCAAAAGCTTTTACATGAAAGAAAAGTATAGCCAGTTGTCATTCTTAAAAATGCTGTAGAAAAAAATTGATTGGATCTTCCTAAAATGAATAATCAACATATGATGGAATCAGCGGAGAACATTTCCCACAAAAACTAAAGAAATTCTGATATTCACTAATATCTAAAGATAAAGATAAAATGTAAACAATCACAGAAACCCAGCCAACAATGAATCCTGAAATTCCTTGTTTTAGGGAAATATTTTGTACTTATTTAAATCATTTATTTACATTTGGTTATAAATTAATCTCCTGCTTTCTCTATGAGTCATTAAATTTATGAAATAAATATAATTATAATTAGTTTAATTATTTAATCTTTACTATCAATTATCATTCAAAAAACTAAATCTTTCAAACATATTTCGAATTTACCCCAGTAATGGGTTTTATTTAATTTATTTGTTACCTACTAAAACAATCTTAAAAATCCCATTTTCTCAAAATTCATTTTCTCTAGTAATGTTACATCTATTAATGAACATAAAGAAATCCAACAACAATAATCAATTATGTACATAAAATACTACGAATACTGTTTACGAGCACATTGTTGCTAGTTTTGATAAAAAGCAAAAAATGATAAAGAAAATAAATTTTTAAATGCATTTCATGATCGTTTGTGATATCTATCAAGGTATTAAATCACTTACACACACAATGTTATGAAAATGTAATAAGAAACTGTGGAAGAGCGTAAACATTTTTAAATTCTCATTTAATTTTTGTTCACAGAAAAAATCTTCTTCGTGGGTTTACTTCTGTCTATATTATCTTTTTCTGTGCCAATAGTCTCCAATGCAGAAATATTTAATTCAAATATGCGTAAATTCTTACTTCCTGTTACACATTTTTTCACAATTTGTCGTCAAACAGAGAATTTGGACATTAATTGACCTATTTGACGTCTTTGATCTCGAAACTCATAAGGAAAGTCAGCAATAATTTTGGAGCTTATTAATGTAAATATTTAAGTGATTATAGATCATTCAGTCAGAATACTATATCTAATCTTCAGCAATTTTATTATTTTGATATGTTAAGAAGATTATAAATACATTAAATATTCCTTAATCTCCTCAAAAAAGCTTCACCTTATTTTCTACTCGAATCCTCACAATATAACAGCATGATATATTTGCGTCTAATAAATAATTAAAATATGTCCATCATATTACATTACAGAAACAGTCGAGAAGACTATCATAAATATTAATTATGCAAAATAAAATAACCACAAATTAAATCAACAAAAACAAATACATATATATTTTCTTCTAGAATTTTCCTTAAGATAACAAAAAACAATAGAAGCACAAAACATTAATTTATTCATTATCTCGTTAATCAGCATATCATTATATATCAGTCGTATACACACATACATTAAATGCCAACAACAAATTTAGTTTTAATTTAATTTTTGAAATATTTTAATTTTCCCATTTTTTTTTTTTTTTCATCCTTATCCGAAAACATAATATAATGATTTTTCTTTTTATCTCTTTTCAGATCAACGCATATGAAATAATATTACAAGTCTAGAGCAAAATCTATATATGAATAAAAGAATCCTTCTAAAAGTAATTTAAATATAGAAGCGAAATAAAATTCTTTTTTTAAAGGATCAAAAAAAAAAAAAAGGAAGAACCGAAAAAGGTGTGAAAAACACGCCATGGAAAGTATAAAAAAGCTACGAAAACGAAAATTATTTACATTTCCAGAGATAACATATGATAAATTAATTAAAAGAGTCCTTGCAAGAGACTAGAGTAAACACAACGTATATTTAAGGATATACGTAAAAAAGGATCATTATTCGTAGTAGTAGTAGGATTTCACATTTTTGCTAAATTTTCATTTTTATTTTTTTGTATTTAAAGTAGATAGAAAAGTGTTATACTTTCCGTTTTACATTTTCAAAAAAAGAAAAAATTTATAGAAAATAGAAGCGGCAGCATATCCCAAAAGGATATCAAAAAAAATAAATATATGTATTTCAATATTTTGATTGAATTAAAAGGGAAAACGAAAAAAATAGGAAAATATAATTTTTCCTGTTTGATGGAAGTGTTTTCCATTTCTTTAAGTAATTTAAATAGCAATAAATAAAAAAGGAAAAATTGTAAGACGAAGAAATTAGAACGGAAATAAAATCTATATCCTTATATCCATCGAGACACAATTACTATAAATAGATAAAATATATAGATAAATATAACGTTTAGTGTTTAAGGAATAATTGATGAATAGGGATGGGGGCATAATATTGTACGCCTCTTAAACCCGATCGATAAATTTATCTGCATGGATTCATTATCGTTTATATCGAGTGATAATCAAAATATCAATGAATTAACTCAAATTAGTGTAAGTAATACATCGTTACCATTAGGTTCATCGGTGGCATCGTTCGCTTCTTCATCATCGTCATCCGCCTCGACATTTTTAACCCAACAAGGACAATCACTTTATCTACCTTCAACATTAACAACAATAGGAAACTTAACCGATAATTTTTTATCGGAACTACTCCCAATCAGCGCAACTGTAAATAATTTAATAAATGGAACGTACGATAGTTTAAGCAATGCAATAGCCGATACAACAATCCAACCACCATATTTATCAGTTGTTGCTGTACCAGCGGCGGCAGCGGCTACAGCCGCCGCCGCAGCATCATCATTTACAACAACAATCGATATAACAACGGTGACATCGATTGCTGTTGATGCGGCAACATCACAACCAGTATTAGAAACTGAGCAATTGCATCACTTACAAGCAATAGGTGTCAGTGTAATATTATTAATTGTAATTTTAGGTACTGTAATTGGTAATGTATTAGTATGTGTCGCTGTATGTTTGGTTAGAAAATTACGTAGACCGTGTAATTATTTATTGGTCTCGTTAGCCGTATCCGATTTATGTGTAGCTATACTTGTAATGCCGACCGCATTAATTTACGAAGTTTTGGGCAAATGGACATTTGGTACAGTATTCTGTGATGTATGGGTATCATTCGATGTGTTATCGTGTACTGCGTCGATTCTTAATTTATGTGCAATATCGGTCGATCGGTTTTGGGCCATAACAAAACCATTAGAATATGGCGTGAAACGTACACCGCGCCGTATGATGATGTGCGTTGCCCTTGTATGGCTCGGTGCCGCCTGTATATCATTACCGCCCCTATTAATTTTAGGCAACGAACATAATGACGAGGAAGGTATACCATTGTGTGTCGTCTGCCAAAATTTTGGCTATCAAATTTATGCGACATTGGGTTCATTTTATATCCCTCTAACTGTGATGCTATTTGTTTACTATAAAATATTTCGGGCCGCCCGACGAATCGTTATGGACGAGAAACGTGCACAAACCCGATTAGAAACTGCCTTAAATGGAGGTGCAAAAGAAAAACCAATCGAACCGGGAGGAGGTGGTAATGGCGGTGGTCATTTAATACCGTCACCGCATCAAAAAAAATTACGGTTTCAATTAGCTAAAGAGCGAAAAGCGTCAACAACTTTAGGTATTATAATGTCAGCGTTTACCATATGCTGGCTACCATTTTTCATTTTAGCTTTAGTTCGTCCATTTTTAAGTGAAGGCCACGAGGTACCTAAATCATTATCATCACTATTTTTATGGTTAGGCTATGCCAATTCATTACTAAATCCAATCATTTATGCAACGCTAAATCGTGATTTTCGTAAACCATTTCAAGAAATTTTATATTTCCGTTGTTCAAGTTTAAATTTAATGATGCGTGAAGATTTCTATCATAGTCAATATGGTGAGCCAGCGTCCCAACGTGTTGTCTTAGGCGGTGAAGGACATGGTGCTAGAGAAAGTTTTCTATGAAATAAATAGCCATGATCCACTATATATTACTAGCTGGATCATCCCATCATATACACACGCATACATACATACATACATACATACGCGATACACTATACACAAAAATTTAAAAAAATAAAAAACTAAACCAAAATTTTAGAATAATTTATTTAAATTTATTTAAAATAATTAAATGAAATAAATATAAATATAAATTAAACAAAAAAATATATATATTTACTATTAAATTAAAAAATAATATAATTATTTATATATATATATATATATATATATATATATATATATATATATATATATATATATATATATATATATATATATATATATATATATATATATATATATATATATATATACACTAAATACCAAAAAAAATTATTTAATAAACCAAAAAGGAAAAAAAATTATTTATAAAATTAATTTAGTGTCACTAATTTAAATTAATAAATGAAATAAATGAAAAAGATTGTAAAACTTGTGTGAAACTGAATTCTAATTTATGAATGCAAAATAAAATTTAAAAATGAAACCAAAAATTTAAAAAATTAAATGTAATTTTGTTTTAATTAATAATTATTTGTTAATATGTGATTGGCAGAAAAGATAGTATTATGAAGTTTCCGCCTACACGTTGAATAGGTAAAATTAAAGCGAGTTCGAATCCGGAAGAACCGTTGGATAAATTTACTTAAAAAGGTAAGTGAGGAATAGTTCGGAGAGCTTGTTACGTGCTCACTTCACGTTTTTTTAATTAACAAAACGAAAAAAAAACAAAGTATAAATAAAAAAGATAAATAATCACGATAAAACAAAATCACGAAACGAAAATTGGAGTGCGAAACTAAAATTGTAAAATCACCCAAAGTAAAGCGGAAACAATTATCAACTACTACTGGACGTACTAGTGAATATCGAGGTGATTAGGTTCGTACGAAAATCAAAAGTATTTTAAGCGTGAGGCCAAGTATAGCACGTGCTTAAATACCAGCACGCGGTATGTTTCGCGATACAAAGTGCTAATTGACGTCGATGATTATCATATAAAAACAAAAGCAAGCACCATCCCAAGATTCTTGAGGGTGAATAAATATAGAGAATCCAGAACTAAAATAATACATCAGATTGGTATTAGTACAGAACTTAAAGATAGATCAAGACAGGGACGACCATCAAGTGCATGCAGAATCGGGTTAAGAGGAAAACATATGCAACATAACTAACAATAAAATATTGTGTGTTTGGTAAAAGTCAGGGTTAGATAACATTTTTTTTCTCATACATTTTATTCATAACTATTGTATTGTTGGTTACACTACTGGTTTGTCAGTAGGTAACAAAGTTTTTTGCATTTGTTTTGAGTTTTAATTTGTAGCTCGGACACGACGGAGAGCTCTGCGGCGTATCGGAGTGGCAGCCAGATGATAAGGAAAAGCAACAAAACTTAATTCATTAAATTTAGAAAAAAAAAACATTATTTTTTGTGCGTGATTGTGTAAAAATTAATTTATTAAAAAAACGTTTGTTAAACCTGATATGCACGTGTAAAACTTTCTTTTAATTGATCAGGGAGTGAGATGCTGACGAATTGTGTATATGTGTGTGTTGTTGTCCCTTTAAAATGTGATAGCAGCACTACAAGTTCCAAAAAATAAAATCCACTCATAACCCAAAATAAATGGATTTGCAGCCATTTAACTTCATTTAAAAATCGATCATTTTCACTCAAATTTTCAAAAACGGCAAGGCTATAGACTACCAAAATCTGGAGTTTTTTTTAAACGGCAATGAATGAATGATACCTTAATCAAAAGCTCTGGTCATCAGTATAAATACTGTATAAAAATAAATATACATTTCACCAAATTTTTTTTGTCTAAATCAGCAAAGGGGTTAGCCTTTCCAAATTTACGAATTTCATTGAATTTTGAATAAAACACGTAATAGTAGCCCGATTATGATGAATGATACCTTAATCAAAAGCTCTGGTCATCAATATAAATACTGTATAAAAATAAATATACATTTCAACAAATATTTTTTTTTCTAAATCAGCAAAGGGGTTAGCTTTTCCAAATTTACGAATTTCATTGAATTTTGAATAAAACACGTAATAGTAGCCCGATTATGATGAATGATACCTTAATCAAAAGCTCTGGTCATCAGTATAAATACTGTATAAAAATAAATATACATTTCAACAAATCATTTTTTTTTCTAAATCAGCAAAGGGGTTAGCCTTTCCAAATTTACGAATTTCATTGAATTTTGAATAAAACACGTAATAGTAGCCCGATTATGATGAATGATACCTTAATCAAAAGCTCTGGTCATCAGTATAAATACTGTATAAAAATAAATATACATTTCAACAAATTTTTTTTTTTCTAAATCAGCAAAGGGGTTAGCTTTTCCAAATTTACGAATTTCATTGAATTTTGAATAAAACACGTAATAGTAGCCCGATTATGATGAATTATACCTCAATCAAAAGCTCTGGTCATCAGTATAAATACTATATAAAAATAAATATACATTTCAACAAATCATTTTTTTTCTAAATCAGCAAAGGGGTTAGCCTTTCCAAATTTACGTATTTCATTGTATTTTAAATAAAACACGTAATAGTAGCCCGATTATGATGAATGATACCTTAATCAAAAGCTCTGGTCATCAATATAAATACTGTATAAAAATAAATATACATTTCAACAAATATTTTTTTTTCTAAATCAGCAAAGGGGTTAGCTTTTCCAAATTTACGAATTTCATTGAATTTTGAATAAAACACGTAATAGTAGCCCGATTATGATGAATGATACCTTAATCAAAAGCTCTGGTCATCAGTATAAATACTGTATAAAAATAAATATACATTTCAACAAATCATTTTTTTTTCTAAATCAGCAAAGGGGTTAGCCTTTCCAAATTTACGAATTTCATTGAATTTTGAATAAAACACGTAATAGTAGCCCGATTATGATGAATGATACCTTAATCAAAAGCTCTGGTCATCAGTATAAATACTGTATAAAAATAAATATACATTTCAACAAATTTTTTTTTTTCTAAATCAGCAAAGGGGTTAGCTTTTCCAAATTTACGAATTTCATTGAATTTTGAATAAAACACGTAATAGTAGCCCGATTATGATGAATTATACCTCAATCAAAAGCTCTGGTCATCAGTATAAATACTGTATAAAAATAAATATACATTTCAACAAATCATTTTTTTTCTAAATCAGCAAAGGGGTTAGCCTTTCCAAATTTACGTATTTCATTGTATTTTAAATAAAACACGTAATAGTAGCCCGATTATGATGAATGATACCTTAATCAAAAGCTCTGGTCATCAGGATAAATACTGTATAAAAATAAATATACATTTCAACAAATCATTTTATTTTCTAAATCAGCAAAGGGGTTAGCCTTTCCAAATTTAAGAATTTCATTGTATTTTGAATAAAACACGTAATAGTAGCCCGATTATGATGAATGATACCTTAATCAAAAGCTCTGGTCATCAGAATAAATACTGTATAAAAATAAATATACATTTCAACAAATCATTTTTTTTCTAAATCAGCAAAGGGGTTAGCCTTTCCAAATTTAAGAATTTCATTGTATTTTGAATAAAACACGTAATAGTAGCCCGATTACGATGAATGATCCCTTAATCAAAAGCTCTGGTCATCAGGATAAATACTGTATAAAAATAAATATACATTTCAACAAATCATTTTTTTTTCTTAATCAGCAAAGGGGTTAGCCTTTCCAAATTTACGAATTTCATTGTATTTTGAATAAAACACGTAATAGTAGTCCAATTACGATGAAAGATACTTTAATCAAAAGCTCTGGTCATCAGTATAAATACTGTATAAAAATAAATATACATTTCAACAAATCAATTTTTTTCTAAATCAGCAAAGGGGTTAGCCTTTCCAAATTTACAAATTTGAATGTATTTTGAATAAAACACTTGATAGTTGCCCGATTATGATGAATGATACCTAAATCAAAAGCTCTGGACAGCAGTATAAATACTGTATAAAAATAAATATACATTTCAACAAATCATTTTTTTCTAAATCAGCAAAGGGGTTAGCCTTTCCAAATTTACGAATTTCATTTTATTTTGAATAAAACACGTAATAGTAGCCCGATTATGATGAATGATACCTTAATCAAAAGCTTTGGTCATCAGAATAGATACTGTATAAAAATAAATATACATTTCACCAAATCATTTTTTTTTCTAAATCAGCAAAGGGGTTAGCCTTTCCAAATTTACGAATTTCAATGTATTTTGAATAAAACACAATATGGTTAAGACTGTTGGACAATATGGTTAAGACTGTTAAAAACCTTAAAATAAATAATTCTAAAAAATAATTTAAATAATCAATATAGTTATGGTATTTCCCTTGTTGATAGTATTGCTGATAGTAAAAATATCAAAAATGGAGATAATGAATTTTTTTTTATAATTTGATACTACAAACAGCTTATTTTTAATCTATTCATAAAGTGTGAGTGCCATTTCAAATAAGAATTATTATTAGTTAGATGCACGTTCACGAAAATCAATTAACTTAATTAAATTATTTTATAGAAATGGTAGGGTGATCAATTTTATTTCATATAAATACAAATAAATTTTCGTTTAGATATAGTTATAGTCAGCTAACCGTAATTTCATAATCAAAAAAGTACATCACAAGTTTGAACGCACGGCAAACTAAAGAGGATTTAATTTTTTTCCAAAATTACGGCTAGGTCAGTAATAAATTCACGCAAATTGTAATTCAACTAATTCAAAATTACCATACTCTCCGGAATGCAACCTGGTTTCCTTTTTCATTTTTAATATGACACTATTTTCCAGGAAATCAAATCAAATCGGTGGAAATCAATTCTAATTTAAATGTTCAATAAAATTTTATATTCTATCCTTTTTGGTGCCACTTTTCGATTTGTTAGCCATCCGCTGTTGTTTAATAATATTAAGGGTATCTTTTTTAACGTTTTTTTTTTTCAACTTGTCTGGGTAGCACAACCAACAGTAAATTTAGGATGTTTTTATTCAAATGAAATTTATACATCCTTCTTATGCCAAGAATTCATAATCTTTTTTTGCGTATTGTCCCTAAACAAGTTTTTATATTTCCTTTTATGGATTTGTTTTATTCGTCATTTAATTTAATATACGAAAATTTTGTTTTGTTTTTGAAGTGTACACGACGAATATTTAATTAAATTATTTTTATGGAACTCTCATCCTCCAAGTACTTCGCTTTCATAAGCAGTATTGTATATCTACTTAGTTAAATGAAACTTTTTGTTTTCTGGAATTTTAAATTTAAGTCTAAAATAAATATCGAAACGAAAAGAAAAATTATTTATTTTGTTAACCTTTGTCAGGTAAAAAGTTTAGGTTTTCCGGGAATTTTTTTTTTCGTAATTAATGGTTCTTTAAGTTTTGTTTTGCAAATTAACTCTATAATATTTTTATTTTTTTTTTTAATTTGCTCTGTAAGATAAATTACTAAGGACCTAGCTAGTTATACCTAATAATGAGTTAATCACTTAATATTTTATACAAATATTACAGTTATATTGTTAAATTTTAACAAAAACTATTTGTTTTTAATTAAAATTTAAATGGCCCATAATACAAAAATTAAATGCTCCAGTATGGTTTAGACAAACAAGAAAAATGTTGTGTGTACTATTCATGCAAGTTCGTAAATGTTTGAAATATTATTCGCAGATAAACATTTTTTCGTGACAAAATCAAGATTTTAAAATCTATATCTACAGCTATTTAAAATAGTTTGAAAATCGATTAGTTTTACTTATATTTTCTGAAACGGTTAGGCTTAAGGACTGTCCAAATTCGGATATTTTACGAACAAGTCATGATTTTCAGGATTTTTCCAGGATTGATTAAAGTACACTATAGGATAATAAAATCTTCCGTTAACATATTATTAAAAGATTTGCAGCCATTTAAAATCATCTTGACTCAAATTTTGTTAACCTTTCTGTCAAAACGATACACCAGGATGTGTATTTGAGTTTGTTATTGTAAAAACAATAAAAAAAGAAAATTACTGTCGATCTAACGAACACATCCCGATGTATACAATAATAAAATATTTAAAATGGAATGTTTTGCCAAGGTTCAACTATATAAATAGAACCTTTTAATATGTGTATTTAACTGTACGTGAAAACAGAAAAATAAGCGGACTTAATAATTTTTAAAATATTTTTCTGTGAACGCTTGTTAAATGACAGCCGAATAAAATGCCAAATACTTCTTCCCGGTGATCTATCGAAGGAAAAATTCTGACTATAAGAAGATAACTGTTCTGATACAAAGTATATTGACTTTACACAAAATATTGATAATGCTTCTGACAAAGACCAAGAAACTATCCAACCAGAAGAAATGATGATGATACACATAGGGGTATATCCTCCGTTTAGTCGCAAAGTTGTTAAGTAACTTAACACCTCTGAATCATAAAATCGACATCCTCGATAAAAATTACAGTGTCAACTTGTTTAATTTTTCGTTTTTTGCCACCCCGATTAACAGATAGCAAATATATTTATCACATTATATAACGGACCTGGCCAAATTGCGGACCGCGAGCCGCATGCTGCTCTTTGAAAGAATAAATGCGACTCTCGAAAAAAAATTAAAAAATTAAATCCAAAAACCCATTGCCAGTTCAAGTTGTTCCTTGAAGAATTTAAGCATCTGCAATCTCGCAACCTATAGCATTCCAAGCAAAAGATAAAGTTACTAAGAGACCCCTGTGCATTTGCACAAAATATTTTTTCAATCGTATATTTATTTATAAACTATGTTGTCTGTTACTGTAACATCATTTTCTATTCCCTGACGTGGTGTTTCGAAAACTTAAATTTTTAAAGAGTCTGATGTAACAGTTCTAGAAAATGCGGTATAACGTTGACCATGTGTAAAACATGGTTCTGGAAGATACAATTCTACTCTTCGAACGTTTGACCTTGAGATTTATTAATTGTGAAATAATGGCTGGAGTTCCTCAAGGGAGTGTTTTGGGACCGCTTTTATACTTATTGTTTATTTATTATATACCAAAAGCAATAGAAGAAGGAAACATACTTGCCTCGTTTGCTGATGACATCGCTGTCATGGAAATTACAAATGATTTTACAACACCAACGTCGTTTTAGTATTTTCGCGTGGATTCGTCACCCTAAATTTGATAGTGAAAAATTGATCAAAATGGCCGCTATTTCAAATAAACGAAAATTAACCAAATGAAATACGAACACAAAGGCAACTATACAACACAACTAAAAACAATATCTCGAGAGGGTATTGAGGTAGCCATCATTTGATTAAATATTGAATTTTCGCCAAATAAAATTTTTCTAATTTCGATTTATTGCACGGACAATGCCTCCCAAATTTCTGATGAACGATTTATTGAAGAATGGAGCAAAATTTTTACCACTTTAAATTTAGATAATCCGAGACATTTTTATATCATTGCCGGTGATTTAAATGCAAGACATTTAAATTGGGGCAATACTATTAATAATTCGAGAGGCAATCGTTTAAATCGATGGATCAATGAATTTGAAATGGATTATAGGATAAATTTACATAAAAGTGATAAGTCGACCATGATTCGATCGGGCAATTATATAGATTTGGTAATATTGGACAAACGTATTCAAATAAATAAAAATGTTCGACAAGAAATTTCAACCCATCATTATGACAGCGCCCATCGAGCAATCGAAATTATAATAGTAAGAGGAGTTGGTGAATTGGAAAGGGGAACCACCGAAATCGAGGACGACCTATTAGGCATAACACGATTCATGCAATAACCAAAGTAGTCTCAGATGTGTGCCATAATTTAAGCATGAACAATCCTACGGGCGCCGTACTGATAGATATCAAAAAAGCGTTTGAATCCATTTGACTCGATGGGCTTTTAGTAAAATTTAAAAATATGAAATTCAATATTGAAATCATCGAAATTCTCTATGAAATGCGTACAATTGAAATTTTTTAATTACAACGGGACGAACAAATTTCTCATTAAAATTCAAAATTATGAACGGAGTACAACAATTGTCAATTACGGCACCAATTCTTTTCAATCTTTACACGGCTGATTTAATTCGAAACGAAATTCTAAATTCTAAAAATATACAATCATGCGCCTATGCAGACGACATGATTGTATATAGTTCCACTTACATAGTCGGAGATAATCAAAAAAATTTACAAAAGCGAAATGAATACGGCAAAATGCGACGCAATATTATTTCGGCAACCTTTAAAAAACACACATCGCGATCTAAAAAGAAATTTGCGGAAATTTTCTGTAAAAATATACAATCAACCAATCAAATTATCTGAAACGATTAAATATTTGGGCATCAACATAGATAATATGTGCTATATGGCTGAACATACAACAAAACAACTAGAAAAAGCAAGTCGAGCATTTATGGAGCACGGCACTTATTCTACAGTAAACATGTTAGTAAAAGAGTCAAAACTATAGCGTATAAAGCACTTATTCGGCCTATTCTAACTTATGGATGTCAAGTATGGTACAATCACGTACCTAGACATATGGAGAGTTTACGAGTTTTCGAACGAAAATGTCTGCGGCACGGTAACGGTATTTATCGTAAAGCCAAAAAAAATTCACACATTACATTTCCAACAAAACTCAATATGAAAATTTCGATTCGGACAGAATAGACAACCACATAATTAAATTAATCAGAGATCATATTAAACGAGCCTGTCTAAATTATCAAAATTACCTAATATAAGGACCATATTACATTGACACACTTTTGGAAAAACATTACGCGACGAAAGGAGTGGTACCAGGACCTAATGTGTTTATCTACTACGATCAATTGGGCTATATACAAAATCAGGAGGCAATACCGCTAATTTTCCATGTTCAAAGGAGGTCTAATGCAAAATGGCTAGACGACGATACATTTTCGAATCCAACGGAGCGAAAAATTATATCGCCAATAGAAGTTAAGTATGAATGCGGAAATCGTTTGAAATTGGTTAAATGGTATAGACATTGCCACATGAAGATACAAAACCGAACAATTCGGTCGGATTGTCGATTTTTGCGCCAATACTATGTATTGGTAATATTATAATAATTCTTTTAATACAAATAAAAAAAATAATAAAAAATCAGGCAATGGCGACTGAGTGCTATGTGTAGAAGCTTAGTACCTTTGCTCTGTGTATTGTAATATTCCAATGTTGTTCTAGCGAATTATATGATTGTGCACGAATAAATGTTTGTATCGATTTGATATGGTACATATGGTCACATAACTGGTAAATCTGGTAAATATATTAAAATTTAAAATAATAAGACGAACCCAAATTTTGGCGTGGTCGAAAATTAATCAGCTGAACCAAACGCCAAGACCACATGGCCAAAGAGATAAAGCCAATTACAAAAATGGTCAAGTAAATGTTGTGACGCATCCCTCTATAACAAAAGTCGATATTATATTTTTGTAAATTATATAAATCCAAACGTACATTCCAAAATGAAGTTACGACCACATATTGAATTGTTGGCAATTCACCGATTTTAATTTTTACTCATCTATATCTATGCATCACGTACCTAAAATCATACATCAATCATATTTTTGTTATTAAATCGAATATTGGCAAAAACATTAAATAAAATTCCAATATAAATATTCTAAAAAATGTTGGCGTGCGAATTAGGTCATCAAAGAACGTACAGCGGCGCATCATCACACTATCAAATTAATATTGATATCATCTTAGAATTGCGTATCAATTATAAATTATTTTTTTATTAATCTCTAGTCCAATTAGAGTTACCTTGATCGAAACAATATTGAAACAATTATCTCGTGTATGTTAGAAAATTTTGAGCTATATATATATATAATGTAAACAAAATTAAAATAGATTTTCAAATTTTAATTTTATTAATCAAAAATGTTAAAATTGGTATTTGGTACTTTAAATGTTACGGCACCTCACGCGAAATTAAGAAATACTTTCAAACCAAATATTAAAAAAAAAAAATTTAAAAATTATACAATTTTGATGTTCACGGTTGGAAAAACAACAAAAGAATTATTAAATCTTAAAATATAAAACGCGATAATTCAAATTTTTTTTTTTTTTTTTTAATTTTACTTTTTATCAGATAAAAGTAAAATCGAGATGAATGAAAAATATGAAAAAAATTTAATTAAAACAAAAAATTAAAACTTTTCCAAAGAAAATAAATAAAGTTGATTTATATCAAAGTGATAAGACTGTTTTGAGCTCTGCAAAGGTGATTAAACAAAGATAATATTTTGTGGTTGGATTATTAATTTTGCTGTGGGGCGGTTCACTAAGGAGTTAATTCAAATTTAATTAATTTTAAAAATTTAAAAGACAATTTCAAATCATAAATTTTAGGTTCTTGGGTTTTGTACGTCTATCGAAAAGATAAAAAAAAACTTATTTTATTCGCTGTTGTTGGCCTAAACCTCAGATAAATCACCAGGTATAATCCGTTTCGACATCATAAACAAAAGTTTCATATTGTACTAGGAAGTTATAAAATTGGTTGTCAAAACCGAAAAATACAAAATATTTTGAAGAAAATTTTGGCTCTACTAGTAAAACTATTACTCAAAGATAAAACAAGAAGGAACTGATTTATGATTACCTTACTGCCGTTACTGGTCAAAAAGCAACAAAATTTTAAAAATGAAGTCCTAAAACGGATATTTGTGCACTATAATGTTATGATGATATGTACATAGGCTAGAAGCGTCAAAAGGTTGATATAAGAGACGTCATTTCAATGACCAATGTATTTTTAACTGTATTGAGTTGTAGAACAAATAGTTAGGCTTTTAAAAAAGGACGGCACCAAACACTAGAATATAAACTGCATTGAAATCTATCAAAGCAGTTATCTATCCAATCCTAAACTTATAGTAAAATCTGAAGATTAATACTCTTTAATAATTTAAAAAATCAGCAGGAATAGGACACAAAGTAATGTTCAATTTCTTGACAACATTACAATATTAGAAATGGAACACATAATCCAGGTGAATGATACAAAATTCCACATATAACGACAGGTTATAGGCCCAGAAACGTGTGTTGGGTAATATTTTCGGAAATAGAAGTGCAAATAAGACAAATTATATATCCAGCCGTGTGCGAAGTGTAAATTGTAACCGTCGAGCAAAATTGTTAAGAAGATGGATTCAGAATTGTCCAGAGTAAGCAAATTACAAGGAATTGAAAACTGGAATCTATGGAAATTCTTAGATTCAGAAAATTTTGAAGTCAACTGAAAAATGGGACATAGTAAATGGCATAAACCAACAACCTACACCCGTAGGTTGCTGAAGCGATACGTAAATGGAAAATGCTGAAGCGATACGTAAATGGAATAAAACCGACGGGCTGGCGCAAAAGGTAATCGTTACCACAATATCTGAACAACTCGGGGGATTTTGAGGCAATAATCAGAATCTACAATCCACATTTTATAGCAAAAGTGGTTTACATTGGCTAAAGATCCTTCACATGATATTGCAGCACATATCTCAAAAATTGAAGATATATCTAATAGACTACAGACAATGGGAGAGAAAATTGAAGATAAGGGAGGAATGACCAAAATTCTGCTAACTTTACCACCAAATTTTGACCATTTTATCAGCGCCTGGGAATTAACGGTCCCACCAATAGAACGTTAGGTAACCTAACCTCAAGAGTAATAATTGAAGAGATGAGACAAAGTCAAAGAGTAGTAGAAGTTATTGCACTTGCTTCTAATGTAAGAGTAAGCAGTAAGAATCATTTCACCAAGAATAATATTAGTAACAAAAAAACTCAGTATATTAAGATTAAAAACGATGACTAACAAATACAAGAAGAAAACCTGGAAAATGTAATGTTTGTCAAAAACCTGGACATTGGGTAGCAGAATGTTGCAATAATCCAGAAAACAAATAATATAAATTTAAAAATTCCAAAGTTTCAGGAGAAGAGAGAGGTGAAGCTCTTATAAGCGAAGCATTTGCTTAGTACAAAAGACAGCGAAAAGTACAGTCGAGGCCTGGTATATGGACACTGGAGCGAGTGACCACATGACTCATAAACTAGAGTGGTTCATAAACTACACAACAATGAAAATGGCATCTAAATAAAAATTGGAGACGGAGAAACCATTTCAGGTAAAGGTCGAGGTAGCATAAATATTTCAATATTTAATGGAAAAAAATTAACAGAATGTCACATTTCAAATGAACTCTACGTGCCTAAGCTGAAATACAATCTCTTTTCTGGCGGTGTGGCCTTGGATAAAAATTTAACTCTAGAAGCTGATAAAAGAATTTGCAAATTCGTTAAAGAAGGCAAAACCATAGCTGTGAATGAATAATGCCAATCGAAAATGGCAAAGAAAGTGCTGAAAAATATCAAGCTTGTATTGCTGACAAAAGTTCCTTTCAAGAATGGCATCAAAACTATACTCAAATTAAAAAGATTTTAAAACATTTGACATTAATTAATCCAAAGGAGATGACAAAATAGTCTGTGAACTTTGCGCATTAAGTAAAATCCATCGACTAACTTTTCCTCAGTAAAGCTGTACAAAAACCAGTCACATTGGCCAAATAATGTACGTAGATGTGTGTGGACCACTACCAGAAAAGTCATTCACAGGTGCAAAGTGTTTTCTTCTATGTTGAAGGATGATTACTCACATTACAGAACCGTATATTCCTTGGGTGCAAAATCAGAAGTTCTGGAATGTCTAAAAGACTATATAAAGAAATCAGAAAACGGAAACAGAACTCTTGTAGAAGCTGCTCGTACAATGTTACATGCTGCAAAATTTGAACTTAAATTCTGGGCAGAAGCATTAAACACTGCCGTTTATATTTTGAACTGCACAGAAACCAGTAGCATTAAGAATCAATCTCATATGAAATTTAGTACAACAAGCGACCAGATATTCAGGAATTCCATATATTTGGAGAGACAGTTTGCCTGAAAATAAAGTAAAGAAGCTTAACCTAAAAGGGGAAATAGGTTACTATTTGTAAGCTACGGCGATACTGTAAAAGGTAACAGAGTTTGGATTCCAGAGGATGACGATGTTTTTGTCAGAAAACTAGTTTTCTATACAGGAAAATTAATGGAATCTACTAAAAAAAATACACAATTCAAAAATAGTCAGGCTGAAAGAAAAGATGACGAGCAAATTGAAAAAAAATTAGAAAATCTTGAGTTACCTAACCGATTATCTGATTCAGAAGAAGAAAATGAGAAATTTTGTACGCCAGAAGCCGAAAGGAGTACAGGAATACAACTAAGAGATCGATCCAGACTAAATCGATCCGAAATTAATTCCTTAAAAACCAGCAAAGTGTGGGAGCTCGTTGAAGTACCAAAGAACTCGACCATAGTTGAAAATAAGTGGGTTTATAAATTGAAAACTGATACGAATGGAAATATACAAAAATTTAAAACCAGATTAGTTGCCAAAGGCTTCTCTAAGCGTGAAAGAATAGACTTCAATGAAACCTTTAGCCCTGTAGTAAAGTTCGACCCCACCCAAATGTTATTAACAGTGACCGTTCAAGAAAATTTAGTACTCAAACAGTTTGACGTAAAGACTACTTTTTTAAATGGTGATATAGAGGAGGTTATATACATGAAGCAACCAACAGGATTCACCGATGGTACAACAAGAGTATGTAAACTACTAAAAAGTTTATATGGTTTACGTCAATCGTCTAGATGTTGGAACCCAAGAATAAAAGTTTTTCTACCAACCTATGGACTCAAACAATCAAAGACTGAGCCTTATATATACATGAAAATCAAAAATAATCTGATAATACTCCTAGTGAGCATCTATATAGATGATGGACTAGTAGCTGGAATCGACGAAGAGAATGTGAATAATTTCTTTTGTGCACTTGAGAAAGAATTTGATGTCACTTCTGACGATGCTGATACTTACCTTGGTTTACAGATTGAAAGACAAAACGATGGCTCTATTCTCTTACGTCAAAGTGCTTACACAAGAAAAATACTAAATAAATTTAATTTAGAGCAAGCAAATGCTCTTGCTATACCAGCCGATACACATCAACAGTTGAATGTAAATTTAAATGATGAGAAGACTGAGTTAACAACTGCTCCCTATATAGAAGCTGTGGCCAGCTTGTTATATTTATAAAAAATATACGAGACCCGATATATCTTTTCGGTAAGTATGGTTAGTCGATTTATGGAAAACCAACGAAATTGCATTAGAATGCAGTCAAGAGAATAATTAAGTATCTAAAAGAAACTGTTGATTATGGTTTGCACTTTAAGAAGCAGAAAACATTATCCTTATGTGGCTACAGTGATGCAAATTTTGCAGGAGATATTGCCACTTATTCGGAATACATTGCAGTTTTTCAAACAGTCAAGGAAATACTTGAAAAATACTACGCTTGAATCCATTAAAACTCCTGTTCTTCACAAACGAAGTAAACATTTTGACGTACAATATCACTCACTACATCCGAGAACAGTATGACAAGAAAGTTTTTCAACTCAAATACATCAACATCAAGGAACAGCCAGCAGATATCCTCCCCAAACCCTTGGAAAGAAGAATCTTCGAATTTCATCGCAACAGTATATGCTACAAACTTGAAGAGGATTCTGATATTCCATAAAACAGTGGGAGTGTCAGAATTGTTGTTTCTAAATAGTGTTTTATGGATATCACTTGCTGTTTATTCCCTAGATGGCAACACTATTTTTAGTTTATATTACACATGACTATCTTTAATTTAATCGATCTATCAAAGAGAGCTAAGAATTTCAAATATCTAGGCATGACGCAAAGCTTTTGTAAAAGGAGCATGTCAAGAAAAAAGAAAAGTTTAACATCAAAAATAGAAAAAATCAACAGACATACAGTATTCAAATTTAGCGATGTAATATAAGAAGACAAATCTGAAAATAATAAAATCATTCTAAAACAAACCTTCCCGTGTCATTCTACCATCAGCTACAATTGCTATTTTGTATTCATATTTAGTCTTTTCAAAAATGCCTTTTCTTAGGTTAAAAAGGAATATTCTAGTAGATTTTTGCAAGTTTCTTTGAATCCTGACATGGTCAGTTATATGATCGAATTGGTGCATAGTAGATTGTTGGTAACGGTAACGTAATTGTTACAGTATTAAAATTTGTTCTTTCATTCGTTACCTCCTTGTTCCTTAATTACAACCACCTTTGCAATTTTCTTAAAAGAGAGAAAATAAGTATGCCTGCTACAGTGCAAAAATAAATTTGTTAAAAGAAAATGTTTGGAACGGTTTTTTTAGAAAAAGGAAGGCTGTTATTTATAAAGCCTTTTGTCTCTTTTATTGATACATGAATATTAGTTCTCTATATACTGCTTGAAATATTTTCTGATTCTGGAATGTAAACCGCAGTTCAGCAAATTGATTTTCGTGGCATAATTTCATGTATCTTCTAAAACTTGAAAATTTTCAAATTTTGCATGAATTTCCAAATTTTAATCGGCTACCCATGTTGCTTTTCTGAAATAATTTTATTGGATTAACGCTTTGTTTTTTAGACATTTTCAATTTGTGGCATAAATTTTATAATTTATGGACTGATCATCATGAATATTTTCAAGATTTTAATGTTTTCCGATTTCTGGTATTAGTTCCATAGTTTAAGTAGACGGACCTTGGTGTTTTCTGAATTTAGAAAATTTTAAATTTATGGCAGAAACACCATAATTTTGATAGGCTCACCATAATTTTTTTGATAAATCCCGACAATTTTCGAATAATTTTAATAAGCTTATAGTATCAAACAGTGGTATAATTTCAGAATTTTGATGAGCTGGGAATAATGTTTTTCGACAGACAACCTGTATTGTAGCCAAAGATTAATTAATTGTTAAGAAATAAAAATTGTTTTGAGTTTTTCTTTCTTTAATTAAATTTCACAAAAATTGAATGCCTACATAATTTTCAAAAATATATGAGGTTTCACTTTAATGGCCTATAGCCTGGCGCCTTCTAACGTAAACATAAAATACAACGAATATAATTATAAAAAGTGAGTCATAAAATCTATTACTTGTCAATGCTTAAATGTTAACAGTTTTACGGTTTCTAGACAAATCTATTTATAATAAATTTATGGTACTCATATAATCTGTTTGGTAAACAGTTTTAACATTAACAAATACTTTTTATGTATGATGCCGGATATATGTCACCGCGACATAATTGTAAGGGGTATAAAAGTTATCGATACTCAAGTTATTACAATTAATTGATTATTAATTTATAAATGTACATAAACGAATATAATATTCAACCATATTATATCTTAATTAATATTCATTATAAATTTATTGACATAAAAATTTTGTTTGATTACCGGCTGAGTCATTTAACGTGACACAAAAAAATATATCGTAAAATAACCATATATAGCAAGGGTAATAAAATAGCAAAATTATTATTTTGCTGGTGTCAAGTCAGTTAAAGCTCACTTTTGAAGAATAACGTGAATAGTTGCCTTGTTTAAAAACATGCATAAGTACTATGTACTACTAGTAATGTAATACAGTTTGTCGACGGCTTGAAGTACATCGTTAAATTAATCGCAAATGAGTTGGGAGAGCTTCTTCTCCCCGAGAAAATATTGTATGGATTAACAAATTATTTGTTAAACACAAAATCAGAGTAGTAAACAAATAGATCTTTTTTCTAACCAATCAGGCGACTTAAATTTTTTAACTTCTACTTTTTGAATGATGGTTCATGTCCAGACTAAATTAAAATGCATCAATATGGTGAATTAAAGAAATCAGCACAAGGCCAAAAAACGTGTTTCTACTGCATGAAATTTCAACTATGTTAAATAAGGAATATGACTTACGTAATATCAAAATCTATAATTAAGATTTATGACTTAATATTGATTGATTGATTGATTGATTGATTTAGAATGTACGACTAAGCATTAAGCAGGATCTCCCGGAAAGCCCCGCGCCTACCTTACACCCATTATTACATATACTTGGAAAGATAAGGTAGGGTATCAGTTAACTATTACACGTATTTCTCTGTATTCATCAGGTTCACCAGTTCACCAGGCGCACTGCTGGGAGACGTATTTTCTGCGGTCGTAGCATCTACATAGCCTGCTGGCTGTTGTGATGCTATAAGAGAAGCATGATTCTCATTTCTATTTAAATTTTTGTTTTTATCCATTTCTGTTCCCACGAGTAGCACGAGAAATATCGGTCACCTATGACAGAGCTCTGCATTATCATAAGAAGGCTATGGGTTTAAACTGACTGTCGCCAAAGTCAGAGTTCGACATTCTAACGACTAAGCACCCCTTAGCAATGCAACCATCGGCGTATGTAGTGCCACCTTGGGGGAACTAGCAAACCCCACACATTATTAATATAATAATATAACAACCCCTTTTGCTGAACTACTTTTGCTTAAATCTTTTTGCCTAACCCTTTTTGTCTAACCCCTTTTGCCCATCCCTTTTGCCAAACCCATTTTGCCTAACCCCTTTTGCCTAACCCCTTTTGCTTAACCGCAGTGCGCGCAGTTGCCGCAGTAGTTGGGCCCAGAAAACTTAAGGACACCTTTAATATTCTAAATATTAAATAAATGTTAATTAAACTGCACAATAAAAATAACTCATCTAAATTTAGCCTGGCGTTTTGAAGCCATAACGAATCAATAAATTTTTTCCTCATCAACACATCTCGCCTACTACACAAAAAATTATTAAAAAGGGTAAGTAAAACAAGATGATCAGTAAGAGCCGTTTCAAGAGGAACATGCCGTTTTAGCAATGAAAAAAAGTTATTCTCTTGTAAGAAATGAAGTTGCCCTTAATGAAATTTGGGGATAATTTGTTTCAAAAACCAAAGCAAAATCATTAATCAAAAAATTGAGAAATTGAGAAATATGCACACGCAGTTCTAATAGTTTTGTGAAATAGCCTTCTACAGCGAATCAATCCTGGAACTAAATCTCTCCAGATCAATGGTTGTGATTTATTAGTGGCTGTTAAATTTTTGGATTAACTTAAATTTTATCTACACGATTATGCTTCCATTGAACCTTTTACCTTAATGGACGCAATTTGAGCTTCTACTAAAAGTATTACCAACGACAAATTAAGAAAATTCAAGATTCAAAATTCAAGAATTTTTTTAATTTGAAAAATTAACTCCAAAGTACCTTTTCCATCAAAGGAAATATTTATGTCAAACTCCTGCTTGTGTAGAATTTTTGAGATTTGTAATACTTTGTGCAAAATTGCGTACATTTTAAAACCTGTGTGTCTTCAATGACTCACCTCAGAGCATTGAAAGGAATCAATAGAACAATTTTGTCTTTAAAAAAACCTTTTAAATATTCTCTTGATATTTTCATTGGTTCAAAATAAGTCAAAAATTGGTTCAATCCTTTAAAATTGGCTGCGTTTGTTTATTGATTGTTTCATCAAGCGTACCAGACGGATTACGAGTTAGGCTTAATGTAATGTTTATTTAAGTCTCAGAAGAGAATTTCGTTTGTTTAAGCGTACTTAGTTCATCTGTTTCAATTTGGTACCTTAATAATGTTGCGAACAGTACTTTTTGTTGTCAAATTTGTCATCTTTAGTAAAATCATATAGTATAGGTAGACCACTTTAATCAAAACTTAGGATTTCGATTTTTTTTAGAAGCTATTGTAAATTGGTTTTGATAAATTTTCTAATAGGATTTTCTTACAAAATTTTGCATACCTTCCTACACCAGAAGCCCACAAATTATAAAGTAGAATTTTTACTTGAATTTTTTCTGATCGGGTTTTAATCCTTTGGTAGGATTAGCAAACCAATGTGATGTATGATACTTTCACCGCCTGTGCCCAATAATGTGTTTTTAACAGATTTAAAGCACGTAACACCCAATGACCCACAAAACACATAATCGCAGTCATCAATGAGAACTTTGTCCTCTATGATGACACGAACAGTCAGTGGGGTCATCCTGTAAATTGAAGACTTCGATACATATTCAATTTCAACTTGGTTCATCGGGAAATACTTTTTTGAAAAGGCCTTTTTACTTTGTAAATTGACTGTACAAAAATGAACAAATCAATCTCGTGAAATAAGCAAAGAAGAATAAACGTATTTTTAAATAAAAAGCATTCCTTTATTTTTAAATAAACGACCCATAATTTCCCGTAAAAACTAAACTAATTTTACAAAAAGTGTACAGCCATAAATATACAAAAACTTTTGATAATTACAACAGGCCATCCAGTTTTGTACGCCCTCGTCGAATAGCGCCAGATAAATGAAGGGTGGCTGGAAGCAAATTCAAAGGCCTAGTACGGAAAGAAATCTGACATCCGTCTAAAAGCAATTGGGCTTCCTCATTACACATGGTAAAAAACAAAATGGAGAGTGGCGCGCCCTTGTGGTGATTCCCGCCGTTTGAATGCAATTACGGTACCGGATCGTTACCCTATACCATTTATATAGGATTTCGGAAACATTCTAAATGGTTGTAAAATATTTTCTACAATTGACCTTCAACGAACATATCGTCAAATCCCAGTGGAACTTGCGGATATACCAAAAACTGCCATAACAACATCGTTTGAATTATTTGAGTTCTTATATACAGCGTTCGGACTCTGCAACGCCGCACAGACCCAGCAACGACTAATGCATGAGGTTTTAAAAGATTAACTGTTTGTGTTCCAGTATATCGATGACATATCTGTCGCATCAGAAAACTTAGAGGAACATCGGAAACACCTCTCCATCGTATTCGAATGACTGCGACAATATGGGTGGAGCATCAACGTGACAAAATGTGTATTTAGAAGAGCCGAAGTTAAATTCCTCGGGCACCAAATCACAGCAAATGGTTTAAAACCCTTACCAGAAAAAATTAAGCAATTAAAGAATTCGAACGCCCAACAACCGCGGCTGGGCTAGAACATCTTCCAGCTATGGTAAATTTTTATCGAAGGTTTATAAGAAATACAGTAAAAAATCAAGCAACGCTTCAAAAGTTAATCAAATCATCTTCAAAACACCAAATGAGTTGCAACGCAGACCTATTTTTATTTACGGATGCGTCAAACCATGCCGATGGTGCATATTTAAACGAATCTGTAAACGGAAGTGAGCTCCAGCCTTTGGGTTTCTATTCAAAAAAATTAGAAGAAGCCAAACAAATTCGACACACCTACAATAGAGAATTGACTGCCATTTATCAGGCTGTGAAATATTACCTTCACATGCTGGAAGGAAGAATATTTTGTATCTATAAAGATCACAACCCGCTTACATTCGCATTTCGGCAAAAGAAAGAACCACTAACGCCGAGGCAAATTAGGCAACTCGACTACATCAGTCAATTTTCGACTGACATTCGTCATATTATCGGTTCGGATAACAGTGTGGCCGATTTACTGTCAAGAATTGACAACGTGGTAAATTTAACATGCGAAGTCAATTTCAAGAAATTGGCAGCAGCGCAACACCATGATCCAAAATTAAAATCAATACTGGACGAGAATTCAAACAAGATATCCTTACGAATAAGCCGCTTTACCATGCCAGATACAAATATACAAATTTATTGTGATTCTTCACAAAATCGAATTCGTGTTCATCTCCATGGAATATCGCCAACCAATCATCAAAAAATTACACGAATTAACCCACCCAGCGGTTCGTGGTACCGAAAGATTGATTTGTGATCGATTCGTTTGGCCGGCGATAACTATAAGGATTGCCAGGTATACGTGAGGACATTCATGCTGTGTCTACTTTCAAAAACTACTCGACACAACAAATCAGCGATATCGAACTACGTTCAGCCAAATTCCAGGTTCGAGGTTATTAACATCGACATAATAGTACCCATGCCACCTTCAGCTGGGAACAGGTATTGTATGACCATCGTCGATCGGTTCAGTAGATGGCCTACCGCAATTCCTATGTAAGATATCACAGCCGAAACAGTTGCGAGACACCTTATCTCGGGCTAGATACAGTATTTTGGAGTTCCCATTAAGATCTCATCCGATTTGGGACGTCAATTTGAGTCACAAATATTCAGAGAAATTAATCAAACATCCAGTGTTAAACATTTAAAAACTACGCCATATCACTGGTATCCATATCGAACGGTAGCACAGAACGTTAAAAACTTCAATCAAGTGTCATCAAAATAATGATTGGACCAATCTAATGCCACTGATTCTATTAGGATTACGAGTTGCGTACAAGGACGGCATCAAAGCATCACCGGCAGAACTTGTCTTTGGGCAAACCCTTCGCATTCCGGGAGAATATGTTTGCTCAACCAAGGGAAAGCATAGTGAATCTTAATTCGTAAAGGGGTTTCGAAGACTTATTTCCACTATGCGTACGTTCACCATTGCAACGCCCATATACAGGACCATACGAAATAATCAAACATCTTGACAAGTATTTTATGATAAAAAATTGCAATTCAACACAAAAAATTTCGGTTGATCGTTGCTTAATTACGTAGTCAATTCTGAACAATCTGTAACTATTCTTATAAGATGACCATGTAAGTATACACACGAAAACCACGCAGAGCATAGATAACCACTTCTAATTCATTTTAATTCATATAATAGTGGTATCAGGATATTGCAAGTGTTTTACGTTTTGAAAAGTATTTGAAATCAGGTGAAATTTGCCATCCATTTTCTTTTGTAGAAATATTGCTCCAAATCGTATACAACGAGCATCACAATGCAATTCTTCGTCTCATATTTTTAATTTTAGATTCGTAAATGATTTCAACTCTGCTTCCCCAATTTCGAGCATAGAGTCTTTATTATTGAAATCTTGCAACGGTTTCGCAATCAGTGAAAAATTTTCAAAAAATAAAAGCATATATGCCAAGAAATCGTTTTAATTATTATACGTTATGCAGAATCGGAATTTATTATTGAAACTGTAAATTTAATATCAGATATGTTAGTTGTCCAGTTGGATAGTCGAACAGTAAATAAATTTTATATTAAACAACTTGAAGTTATGCTTCAAAACGATTTAGAAAAATTTAGTAAAATTGAAAGCATAAAACCTTTGTGATATGTACTCAAAAGTCATCGATGCATTTCATGAAAAACAAGTGCAGAGAGAAGCGCATCTAATTAGTACTTGAGTTCGTGCTTAAAAGTATACCCGCATTGTAGGTCCACTATAAATTTATGTTAACTTTTTTATTTGGACAAGTTTTCACCAAATCAATTTTTTTTATATTTTTTAAATATAAATATGTTTATATTTAAAACGGTCTCTTTTTGAAACTGCATGCGGAAAACGCATGAAACTGCATGAAAATTCATTGTTAAATTCCATTTCATGTTATTATCATTTCTAAAACCTGGTGAAAATCCAAATAATCCATAGTGAACTTACTTATATTATAAACTTGATGTCAACACCCTTTAACTTTCGTAATAACTGTGCGAGATGGCCTGTAAGTGATTGAACAGTATATACTTTTACCATAAACCAGGAAAAATAATTGTTAATTTAACAATCAAGAAGAACCGTCTGTATTAGAAAATACTGTAAAAAAACCTTGTAAAATTATTCAAGCGCATTCGTCGAGAAGAAATCGTTTACTCACATACTTCCTAACAGTAAAGACATTATAACGAAATAATAAAGTTTAAATGTGTAAGAAGTTTGAGGTAATTTCGAGTCATAGATTAAGGTTTTATAAAAATGGAAAATATTTACTAGGCCAACAAAGCCAAATAGTCAACCAGCATATTATTCCCAACACCAAAATACCGTCGAAAATGACTGTACTTGATACTGTGGTAATATACAATATTTAGAGCCAAATTATAACAGATAAAAGAACAAAACGATTAAAAGCCAAAATAACCAAACCAGCATGTCAGCAAAAGCCAAGAGTTGTAAAAACGTAAGCAATATGAACCAACCATTGGAAATGAAACAAATTATTTTGCTCCGATTGTTCTGACTGCAATACCTTAATCAAAAGCTCTTGGCATCAATACAAATGCTGCCAGAAAATATTTATACATTTTCATAAATAATTGTTTCGAATAAAATTTTAACAAGAGTATATCGGACTACCGAAATGGCAAACTATAGGTTACCTATGGCCTGGAAAATTTGTTTTTTAGAAGGGCATCTTCAACGAAAAGTGGCAAATTCAACTTCCTCTACACTTAAGTTACTTCACCTAATTTCACTTCACTAAATTCATCTCAAATCAACCAAATCAAATACATATGTTAGTACAATTTAAAGCTCGAGCACCCTAATGAAACCGTATTTTTTAACACCCCCACAATATTATGATCAATAATTTTATTAAAAAAAAAAGTTATGGTAAGAAAATTGTCTATCCTACAGGTGATATTTACCCTTCGTTCTTATACACACTACGCAAATATGAAAATATAAAAACCTGAAAATTTATATTATACACATGTACCACTTTACAAAAAAATAAAAACAATTTTTGGCAATGAAAGGATACAAAAACATCGACATCGAGGAAAAAGGTAATTGAAAATTATTTTTCTCTTTTGCACACACCTCCACAATATCTAAACCGTACATACTTCATCTTAAAATTATTTAATAAAATCACTTAAATTACGTTACAATGGTTTTGTATATAAAACAGTTAATACTGTGTGTCTTTATAAATGTGATGAATTGGGAGGTAGGTGGTTTGACAATACCCTATAACCATTTTATTTCATTTTCATTGTCATTTTTCTAGGTTTAAAAAAAAAAAAAAAGGTACGGAATGAAAACAAAATAAAATACTATAAGATTATAATATAAATAAATTATTATGACAGATGTCATATTTACTGTCACTAAAAATATAATAAATGATTTCATGTTTAGAAAATAAGAGTATACATATGATGTATGTATAGGGAAAAAGGAAATTATATCAATAAACGTATCCAGCGAAAATAAAATTTTCAATGGGAAAATATCCGTTTTTCTCACCTTTTATTTTTGTGTCAAGGCAAATAAAAAATAAAAATAAAATAAACAAAAATAATACCCCAACAACAAAACATATCATTTTGACATACCGAATTATTTATTGACATTTATGACGGGTACAATTAAAAAAACAGCTTTATTGGTTGGCCGTTATCAAAAATTGTATTTTGCTGTATTTTGATACTGGTCGTGGTGTCAAATCAAATGTCAAATGTGTTGTGTTGCGAAATTGATCTTTTTTTTAATCAAAAAAAAAAATCAGAAAATTGAATTTATGCCCTGAAAGTTACCTTTATCAAATCAATAACGAAATACACTCACATACAGTACGTTGGCTGTCGTATTTAATATTTGCAATCTGGTCCATATAAGAAATTTTTACTATATATCAGTCGACAGATACGATATTAATACTGTTGTCATATATGAAACCTGCAGTCAATTTATAGAAAAGGTGTAATCAGTTTTAATCAATTTTAACTGGTACTCATCGTTCATCAATAAAAGACAATCTCAGAGTTTTCTAAATTCACAATACAGAAAAATTGATGGTTTGACTATTGGTAACTAGGATGATCACGAAAGGTAAATATTACGGCCATTTTCCATATAAGAACGAATAAGAGCGCTAAGTTCTTTTTAGTCTGTGCAAATGACAAGTGTGAACTTCTCGTATGAAGGGGCCTTTTTGCGCATCTCCGCAGTCAACTTTTAATTATAGCATTTGACTCTTGTTGAACATTAAATAAGTTAAAACACTGTAACGAATGTTTGATATGTTAAAGCGCACTTACTATCCGTTATAGATTTGGTTCATATTCGCCCATTGCACACCTGCGGTATTACTCTGGCCTCAGGTCGGTTTATAGGAAGTTGGTCGTGGGATTTGATGTGCACGAATATGAACCTTTTGTATAACGCACAAGGATAGAAAAAATGTTAATTCTCCCTAAGATGAATCGAAATGATAACTAAATCATATCCATATAGGAACATAAACCAGACTACCATTGGGGATAAAATAGAATATTGCATACCGGAAGGTACTCACCTCATCTCACGGATCAGAGATATTTTTTATAAATATATTTGTTTATTAGATTGTGTAGGAAAATTTACGTTTGAATTGTCTAGGTAAATATGGAGGTCGATTTATTAGAACGCGATGAGCTCATCATTGAACTCGAGATATGGAAAATGGTTGATTTAAAATCTCGAGAAGTAAATAATGAGATTAAGAAAGCTCTAGAAGATAAGCTTAGAGCAGAAATCAAAGACCCTTTCAGTGTTCCGATAAATAGGCATGAGGCTGCCAAGAAACAACCACAACTGGAAGCGGAGGCTTGCCTTAAGAAACTAAAGGAGGTGCAAAGCTTTATGGTGAAAAAAATAACCGCTGGAACAACCACGGAGGAAGTGTTGCCTATGGTGCGTACAAAATTGCTCCATATACAGAAACTATGGGAGAAAATATGGGCGTCAGCTGTGTCCATGACAGAGGACCCCGGTAGTTTGGAGATCATTAACGAACAGCTTTCCAAACTAGTTATCGCGTTCAATAAGCCAGATGTCCAAAGACGTACAAAATTACATAAACCAAAAGAAGCTCAGCCATCGGATAGCGACGATGATGTGGAGATTAGGAAGGTAGAAGATGACACTCTGGCTAATAACAAAGTTTAGCTGGTCCATTGCAATACCTTGGTGGAGATTTTGTGCAGCAAATATATAGAATGTCATTAGATCCGCAGGGTGATATTGGATCTTACCAGAAAGATACATTTGACGGTCCCCTTGGTCTAACAGATCCAAATTTTAACCTGTTCACCATGCATATGACCGAAACGAAATTGAGACGGGAGGTTAACACCTGGAGAATTCGCTTTGCAGGGTTAAAAAGTACTCTTACAATCGACCGATTTCTTGCGCGAATTGAATGGCATGCGCGTCGATCACAAATTAGGTTTGATGATCTGGTTGAGGTTTTGGATCTTTATTTGGAAGACGAAGCGTTGGAGTGGTTTTGGACTTCAGTCGATCGAAATCCTGAAGCGACGTGGCAAACTCTTAAGCAAGAAATGTTGTTAAGGTTCGTGACTAGTCGTACCGATGATGATGTACGGTGTATGTTAAACGGTTTGGGCACAATCCAGAAGCGGGTTTAACAAAGCCATTACCTGTACGCTTTCAAGTGCGGTTTGATGTTCGAGCTCCGCGTGTGCATGAAATGATGTACGACCAAGATACTAGTTATGGTGTTTCTGAGGAGTTTAATCATGAAAGCGATATGCAGAATTATGCTTAGCAAGTCTGTAGCATAAATAAACAACTTAAAGCACAAAGGAAACAGGGCGAAAAGTTGGTGGATTTGAATTCCCAGGAAGTCGTACGGCTCAATCACCAAATCAGATTTCACAACGTTCGGCAACTATAGGCCGAAACAAGCGAGAGAACAAGCATATTAGTTGTTGGGTTTGTGACGAAACCTCACATCTCTTTACTGAATGTAAGAATCCGATCAGGCGTATATTTTGTTACGGGTGCGGGTCTAAAGTTATTTTTAAGCCTGATTGTAGTTACTTTAACCAGGCGGAAAACGGACCGATCGGGATGTGAAACTCGCTGGAATCACATCCCTCAAAATATTCCCCGAATACGAACTCACAAAATGCTACAGAGGAAGCTGCGAGCAACACCGATCCGGAACTATACCAGAGTTGGCGGCGTTAAATGTAGAAGTCAGTGTCTAAAAAAGTACGCAAATCAATTATATCATCAGTTATCCATACGAAAACTGATAACAGACCGTATGCCAATATCAACATTCTCGGGCAACAGGTTGAAGGGTGGAAACATTAGTGTCTTAGGGCGAGGGAGTGAACAATTTCTGCATTCCTGCAAAGCAACATGTCACAAGTTTCAAACAAAGGTGCAAACTGCTAGTGGCTCACCGGAAAACATTGTAGGATTTGTAAATGTACCCATCACATAAAATGGACAAACTCATTCAATGCAGGTTTATGTAGCTCCATCTTTAGCACAGCAGTTATATTTGAGAACTGATGTCTGGAAAAAATTCGGACTTGGAGTCTCGGTATCGGAAATAGATTTACTAACTTCGATTTACAGGACTAACAATAGTGGAGGAAAAAGCGAAGACGTAGAGTTTTATAAGCTGTCGGAACCTCAACAGAACTCACTAGGAAATGTTACAGTTAAGTTCACAGCTGCAGCACAACTCGGATTGGGCAAAACACACCTGGTCGAGCATGAGATCGATACCGGGGACGCCAAGCCTATTAAACAGAGATATTACGCTATCTCCCCTGCAGTTCAAAAGGATATGGACTTAGAAATCGAGCGGATGCTGGAATTAGGTGTTATTGAGGAATCATCAAGCACTTGGAGTTCTCCTATGGCGGTAGTGCGGAAAAGTAACGGGAAGATACGCTTATTTCTTGACGCTAGAAAATTAAATGGCGTTACTATTAAAGAGGCTTATCCATTGCCAATAATTGATGGACTACTCAGTCGATTAGATAAAACCAAGTATATTTCAAGTCTAGATTTCAAACAGTCTTCGCGTTGCAAAACAGCTTTTACAGTGCCCGGAAGACTCTTCCCTGAAATGATTAAGTTTATTTTAATTAAGCTTTAAATCCGATCTAGGTAAAATTTCAAAGCAAAGATAAAAATTCAAAGATGCTATACAAACTTTATAAACCATTCCAAAAATAATACGATTCAAATCCTCCATCTTTCGATTTTGTTCTACCTAAAACTGGTTGTGCAAATTAAAATAAAAATTCTCAAATTCTTTAGAAAAAAAACTCCCTCCATAATATATGGAAAATTTATCCACAAAATAAAAAAGTTTAATCTTCTAAAAACAAATTCATAATCTGTCGTACTAATTATTGTTTTTCCTCCACAGTAATTTTCCTCCAAAAATTTATTATGAATCCAACAATAATTTCGTAAAGCTTGATGTCATCAAAATTTATTATATTAAAATTTACTGATCCGAAAGTAGGCATGTATCATCATGAGTATATACCATAATATCAGCCCAACATTAACAAAATTAGATGGTCGATGAGTATATTATATGTAGCGATGAGATGATGGATGATAATTTATGATAATAGAATAAAATGAATTATGGTAAATCAACGAATTGGCGTATCATTGTCATAAAACGTATTATATATTTTACTTAAATTATAGGTGTACCATGTATGACGTGGTCCAATACAAAATGTTTATTTAAATGCTGTTTCCCGGTATACCACCAAATGTCAATAAAAAAGAGATCCTAATTGGTCATGGAATCAATGTTAGCCAGTTAAACAATGAATGCCCGTATGTGACGTGAAAGGGACCTCTGTAAATTGATGACGACATCTTGAAGTTTAATTCTAGTATAAAAGAAAACGAAAATGAACGAAAAATGGGAAAAAGACTATAATACGTGACAAAATACCATACAAGTGGAAAATATCATTGAGGTTCGTATGCTCAAAAGAGGTCAGTATCAAAAGCAAAAAAAAGTTGCTTTGACATGCCAAATAGCACAAATAAAGAAGAAATAAGCAAGAAAGAGTAAACGAAGATATTAAAAGCTTTTAAAAAGTTAAAAGCATAAATTTAAGGGCGAAATGAGAGACTATTGAGTTTTTGTATCCACAACTTGTATGACACCATCCTTGCCGGGATGCAGTTGTGTAATTCTTCCAAGACACCATTTTAGATCAGGTTAGTTGTCATCTTTTAGTAGTACCAATTGATCTATTGAAAGAGCTTGTTGTTTTTCTCCCCATTTATGTCGTTGCTGAAGTAGATTTAGATATTCAACTCCATCTATGCCAAAATTGTTGATGTAGCTTTCGAAGATGTGCATATATATAGCTGACAAATCGACTTCCACGAACTTTACGTCAGGCTCGATAATGGCATTTAACGGACTGCCTATCAGGAAATGGCCAGGTAGGTGTTAACGCTTCTAGGTCATTTGGGTCTGTTGATATTGGTGTAAGATAGCGTAAGTTCAATTTGAAGGCAAGTGAGGAGTTTCCAACTACGTAAATATTCTAAGTAAATATTACTAAGTAAATATTCTTTGTAATTTGGTAAATGATTAGCTGTGGTTTATTTCATCTAGAAAAGATACAGTTCTCCTTGGTACTAATAGAACCATCCTATCATTACGACGCTCTGGACTGTCAGTGCTGATGACACATTCATTTGAGTTAGACGGTGACTCTAGTTTTGGTTTGTGTAAAAATACAGGATCACGAAACTAAATCATTGCCTTGCATAGTTGACGGAAGCATATTCCTACTAATAAGATCGGCGGGATTTTCGGATTTTTCTGTACATGATGCCGTTGATTTACGGTTGTGTCTGATATCAATGATATTGTTGTTGAGTCCGTCCAGTAGAATACATTTTTAGGATTGCATGGTACAATACTGAAACAACTAATTCAGCCATCAACAGAACACCGCATAGCTTCAGACGAGGTAAAGATGCAACTTTTAATGGTGCTACTCGTGACTTTACACAAATTAAATTTACATTTATGTTTCCATTATTATCTACTGGGCGCAGGTAGACTGACGTTCCATTTTTTTTTTTTTTTTTTTTTTTTATTGTACAAGAAATTTATAATCTGTTTAGGTCAAACAGCTTTTGTCGAAATTTCAACCATCGAGACTGATATTCTGTTGGAAGACCTTCGTCATAATGAGCTTTCAATTTCCACAACTGTTTGCTAAAAATTTTTCCTAAAACTACCACTGGTCCTATCAAGTCCAATGGATCGAAAATCTTGGATAGATCCGATAAAATGGACCACCTTGTTAGAACTGCTTGCCTTACAGGAATGAAGTGAAAATGAAAATAATCTTGTGATTGCTGCCAAATAAGTCCAATCGTTTTGATGGCGTCTATTTTAGTATAGATTGTAGAATATCAGGATGGTTTAAACAGAATTTACGTAGGTCGAATCCTCCCTTGTCTAAAAGCTTTCGTATTTTGATACAGTTCGTAATAACGGTATCTAATAGTGTTGGGGCCGGTCATCACATCATCCACGTAAAAATGTTCATTAATAAATTTTATGGATCAGATTAGCATTCATTTAGAGTCCTTCTTTTTAACTATTGGATTGTTGAGGAAACCGGTTAGCATGATGGTTGATATATTCTCAATTGGATGTTTTGTGTTTTGTGTTCATTCTCAAACACATAAAGCATTGATGACAAAATGGGACAATTGCTTCAACCCATTTTATAAAACGTTCTACAAGGTTTTCCTGTAATATTTTATGAACTGCTATTTTTAATATTAATGCCATTATAATAATACAAAATAATTTAATAGGATACATTATATAGTAATAATAATACGTATAATACGTATAGAATATTGTTGATAAGATAAGGACATTTATACTATGTATACATATAAAAGGTTTTTAGTTCGCATACATTCTTGATATTTATATATATATATATATATATATATATATATATATATATATATATATATATATATATAACATCGAAATATAAAACTAAAGGGTTTTCCTTTTCGTTTTCATAAAAAAACGAATTTAAATGAAAAAAACAAGTAACTTATATTATTATAAAGGAAATCGTGAACATTTCCATTGTAAATGCGAACGACAGCAAGATTTCGTTAAATTTTGATTCGTAGAACAATCCTAGATGGCATAGCAAACGTTTTTAACGAGAACAATAGATGGCGCGTCAAACAATTTTTTTTGAAATAATTAAAAAAAAATTTTGTTTTATTTATTTATTATTATATATGAATATAATATTCCCATTTACTTCAATAATTTCCAATTCCGATTATAAAATTAAAATTTTTTTTAGATTTTAAATTTTTGTTTCGTTAATAATTCGTTGAATATAAAAAACTGTAGATAAAAAAATGTAAACATTTCGTTCAACAACTACTAACTATCAATAAAATAGCAAAAAAAATAAAAGTAAAAAAAAAAAAAAAATTCAATCATATTTGCTGGATTTTGCATTCCTATTTGCTGGAAGATATGTGAAGTGAAGAAAAATTAGCACGTGATGGAAGTAGTTTTCAATTATGGAAATTTCAGCTTATGATAATGCTAAACGTCTTCGGACTTTTAGATTATATTAATGAGATATCAGTTAAACTAACGGCAGAAACATCGAATAAACCAATGGCAGAAGCAATAGCTAGTTTGGAGAAATGGACAAAGTCGGATGAAAGAAACTCGAACATCGAACCACAGAGAACGGGATTAAAAAGTATCGAAACTCAGATGTGACTCAGGAGGTGAGTATGTGAGCAACTACATCAAATGTTGGTTGGGAAACGGATAATATTTGATTATATGACGCCGCATACGCTATATCTTAATGGCAAAGCAAGACTCTTTTAGAAAAGCCAAAGCTCTTCTAAATGATTTCGAAAAAATATGTGGAGATCACGAAATAGAGGTCCCACCATGAATAAAACACCTGCTCAAGTATGGTTTAATAAGATATCTGATCTATCTAGACTCTAAATATTTGGATCCATAGCAAATGCCAAAGTTCAAGGTCATTGACTTGATGATCGGAGTCAAAAATGTATTTTCATAAGTTATGCCTTGAATTCTTACAGACTCTTGGATCCAGTTAGACAAAAAGTATTTGTTCGAGAGATGTAATTTTTGGAAATCTAGTACAACGAAAGTATACCTAAAAATATTCTGAAGATTAGATTATAATTCCATTTGAAGAGATTAAAGAAGAAGTTCAAACAAAGCAAATGGTAACAGCAACGGAAACACGTTGCAGTGAGAGAAATAAAAAAGTTTAAGGACTACGTATTGCTAACTTACGAAGAAGCAATTAGTGGACCTGATAAAAATAGATGAATAACAGCAATAAAAGAAGAAAAAAAATCTCTTAATGCTAATAAAACTTGGATTGTCGTCAATCGAGAAGAAGCCGGAAAAGACAAAATATTGAGAAGTCGTTAGGTATTTAGACTAAAAGACAGAAATATTATGGAATTAAGTTTGAGGAAATTTTTTCCGGTAGTCACTGGTAGTTCACTTAAAATACTCTTCGCCTTAGCTGCAAAACAAAATATGAATATTAATAAATTCGACATAAATTCAGCCTTGCTCTATGGAAATCTTGAGAAGATTTATATGCAACCACCGGAACGCAAATTACAGAAGACGCTCTATGGTCTCAAACGAGCTTCAAGAAAGATGTTTGTTTAAAACTCAAAATGTATCGATGATGTTAGCCATTTATGTTGATAATGGGCTCTTAATTGGAGACAATATTTCTTGGAACGGAACTTGTAAAATCACCCGAAGGAATAAAGTTAACTCAACAAAATTATTCAAGAAAAATTTTGGAAAAATTTAAAATGAATGAATCAAAAACAGTGACAACACCACTTTTACCAAACTGCAGATGAAGCCACAGAAGAATCAAACAACCCTTATAGAGAATCAGTGGGAAGTTTGCTTTATCTCACAAACAAAACTAGACCTAATTTAGCATTTGCCGTGGAATATGCTAGTAGACATTTAGATAAACCCAACAACCAGGACATAACAAATGTAAAACGAATAAATATTTGAATGGAACAATCATTGATTGAATTAAATTTAAAAACGAAAATAAGTTAGATTTAAATGCTTATTGTGACGCCGATTTTGCTGGAGATCTGAATATCTGCAAAAGTACTAGTGGCGGTCCCATCAGTTGGTGTTCAAGGAAGCAAGACATCGTGGCTTTATCAAACACTGAAGTAGAATATATAGCAGCTGCCGAATGTTGTTTTGAACTACTTTATCTTAAATCTCTGATAGAAGAAATAGTAAGTAATCAAGTAAGTAGTAAAGATAACAACTTTACCCTCGTTTTCCGCAGAACATACTTTCAATTAGGAAACCCTATATATATATATACATAAATATTTATAATAAAAAACAATTATTATAATGTTATTGGTTTCAGCGAAAGCACAATAATCCGTTTATGTACAAAACATAAAATTGTCCGACCAACTTGTTTTGTTCATTTTTAATTTACCGATTTACTATAATCCGCATATAATTTTATTTCTATACTTAAATTAATAAAAAAAAATAAAAAAAATGTCATTAAATTTTAATTCATTCCATTGGTAAACATTTTTTATGATAAATCATATTATTATTAATATTTATGCCATTCATATAACAATACGCAATAAAGTTTCATCGTTGATCTGTTGCATTCGACCATTAAAAAAATATTTCATTGAACAACATCATTTAGAAGAGAAGAATCCGACTGTAAATACAATATATGTACTCTCGATATTGTTCCGAATAAATACATATTTAAAGTTCTCCCATTCAAAATACAAAATACATAAAAATACATAATACAAATTTTTGAATGACGAATGAAAAGGTTTTTAAATTGATGTTCCATTTTTTATTTAATTTGTTGAGTACCAAACAAGAAAGTATAAAACGAAGAAAATATCCTTTTTCATTTTAGATTTTCTTGTTAAAAATATCGGAATGAGTTTTTTCAATAATGGTAATAATAATATGAGGCTTAACAAGCCAATGCTGGCGTAGGCAGTTTTTAAAATACGCCGTTCTTGGATCACTTTAAGGTACCATCTTCACCGATATAGTCACTTGGCAAAAAGTCACTTCTTCAACTAATTTATGAGGATCAAATATTACACTAAAATAATACATTTTATTTTCAAGGCATTTCCAGATAGCACTTTACCTTCCTTATCCTTATCATGTCTCGGCGGTATGGCTGTCTAACCTAATCTGTCTGTCTAGTTGCTGGGTTATTGTTCTTAGTATGAGTTATTTATTATCATAGTGTGGTGGGTTTTTCCAATATTCTTGGCTCGAAAGGCAAACCACAATCAACAAGTAGATAGCAGATCATTGTTTTTGGCCGCTTGTATGACGTATCTTTACACGTAACCATTGCAACTCAGACTGACAATTTAGTATATGTTCCATCGTGAGTGTCGACGATATATCCCAGTTTCCATCGTGTGGCAGTTTGTCTATAAGTAGTACATGACCGCCAATGTTTTCAGAAATATTTTATCTTATTTTCAACAGTGTTTAAATGAATTCAACTTCAGTTTTGGCTTTAATTTTATAAATTTTATATGACTTCGGGCAACGCCTTGAAAGTATCTCCAGTTACCATATGTCCAACATATGGATATATACAGGGTGTCCCAAAAAGAAATACAAAAAAAATATTTTCCAAAATATTTAGTACCTGATACAATGCAGTTTTTTTAAAAATGTTTAGTTTTAAACTGTCTGCCACTGACGCTGATAAAAACGCGGCATCTTCGAATGAATGCTCTTTTGAGAAGTCGCACATACTGCTGTTGTGTAATTTTTGAAGCGGCTTTCTGAGCACGGGTACATAACTTTTGTAAATGTCTGATTGGCTTCAAATATAATTCTTCTTTAAGGCAACCCCAATAAGAGCCCAGTTAGGTCTTGGGACTCTGGATGTCACAAAATAGGCCCCAGACTGCCGGTATTTAAATTATTCAAGTATAGACACAGACGTTTACTTCATAGTGCGTAGAACATCCATCATTTTGAAACTAATTGGATTATCTTACTTACTCGGGCACTTCTTCCAATAAATTCGGCAGATGACTAAATAAGTTCCCGGACAGTTCAAAGGATCCAATTGTTTTTCTGTTCAATATTCCAGTCCAATAACTTAATTTGAACTAGTATTGGGATCGGTTTTCTTGCATTAAATGCGGATTCAAAAGATACCTTTCCAGCTTTGAGTCATCACATTCTCTATACAAATATATAAGTGTTAAAACACAAATACTATTCTATATTGTATCAGCATTTGATTATGTTTGGCACATAATACTGGAATACAGAAGAAATAAACAAGAACTTCTGGACAATACTTGGCGCAGATGATAAATAAATGATAGTTAACCTTTTCCTTTTGCATTCCTATAATTAAACTAGTAACTCTATAAAGCAATAGGTTAGTAAGGTTTTTTCACCTTAGAACACGGTTGCAGGAGTAGTAAAAATTTGCCTATCAACTGGCATGTCTTTTATTAATTGAAACCCATTTCGTGTCTTATAACTTTATCACTTTACAAAATCTTGTATACAGCTGAATTGTTAAAAATTGAATCGGTATGTTTGAGCTATACGCAAAAACTATCGGTGAACAACCAGATCAATTTTCCGGTGTAAGCATATATACAAAACCAATTTCGTCACAACTTTGTGACTGCGAAAATGTTAAGAAAGATTTTGTCTATATAAAAATTCATTTAAAAAAAATAACGACTTTATAAATTTGGTTCTACCAAGCAATAATTTTTTTTTTTACTTTTGGTTTAAAAATTCGAAAAAACGAGAATTTTAACTGTGCCTGTAAATATTCAGCTACCACAATTTTTTTTTATTTCTTCAAAACTATAAATTTAATATTGAATATAGAACATAAATTCGAAGACGTTTAACTAACTTAACAACCGGGTGATATATTCTGACGAACAATTTCAAATTTATGTTTTGTTAAGAGATCACCTGCGAGTGGAAAATATGTGAGTTGAAAAGGATCGCTACACCAATCCACTGAACTTTTATTTAAGAAAATTCATATATTGTAACAAGTGGATCAACCTGTATACTCGTACCTACATATAGAGTAATTTCATTTTTTACGTCCGAGACAGATAAAAATATTCAAAAGTATTATCTATTAGAATTTTATTAGTTTCGATAGTTATATAGAAACATATTATCCAAAGAATGCACATTATACAATGAGAGGATAATGTTTTTTTAAGGTTTCATATATCTTGGCAAAATCCATAAAACTCATACCAGGTTTTAGACGTTATATACATTATATGGGTACAGTAAAATATATCAAAGCTTTTTATAACCTTAAGCATTTACGATATATAAATTTAAAACATTGTTAAAGTTCAATAGTTTATATTAGGCTAGATTTTGTCTCTATATATAAATGTATTTACGAAATTATATACCGACCCACACACATTCACGTTTTATTACAATGAACCTAATTCAGTTTAATGATCACAGCTCATAAAATCGAAAATCATTTGATATTCAATCATAATACAAATAGAAAAGTTGATTCGGAAATGTAAGCATTTTTATGGTCTAGGCTGTGTATGTAGAATATATACATACAAATTTGGCGATGGATTTTCCATTAAGCTTTCAATTCGTTTTTTTTCTGCTTCACTCTATACCAGTATGTAATGTCGATTTTTTTTTATGTAAATTGCTTTTATATGTATTAATTCAATAGATTTTCAATAAAGTTGGATTTTTTTATTACGATTTTTAAATTTTAATTTTTTTATCAACATTATTTTATTTTTCTTGGGCAGAGCTTTATTTTATTGCGCTCCCTACAGCAAAAACAATATATCGGCAAAAAAAGGATAAAATGCCGATGTGATAAGAAAAGGATTGAAACTAAAAACTAATAAAATTGATTTTGTATGCTAGAGGAAGTTAAATTTTAGATTTTTACATGCAAAGTAGATTTTAAAGTAAACCAATCTGTTTAAACCATTCGTACAAGCTGCACAAATGTTTGATGTTTTTAAATTGGGTAATATTCGCGCAATGCATTCACATGGTTGTAAGAAGCGGGAATAAACAATAAGTTAAAGTACTCCTTTAACTTCACGGAAAGAGTAGCGAACGTTAAATTCAAATTTTGGTTTTGAAGAACCCATTTAACACGTAGCAGGAACGAAAGCAAGTGATTAGAAACGTTAAAACAAAATGCATCAAGTAACATTTTTAAACATTCTAACGGGAATATTTGTAATCTATATTCCTGTAAGTCTACTGAAAAAAAAAACAAAACAAAACACAAACAACGAGTTACGAAAAACAAACTATGTTACTATTCAAGGTCAGAGAAGAAAAATTAATTTATCTACTCCTTCCCAAAGTATGTAAAATAAAATAAAAATAAAAATACACAGCAACGCAAAAAAAACAAGAATCAAAAACAAAAAATGTTGGACTGCGAGTTACAATTATAGATTTACGACACTTCATACGACCTTTACTCTGGGAATCGACAGAGCCCACCGTTTTAGCATCACTTTATCAAAATTAAATAAATTATTTAAAAAATTAAAATAAAAAATACAAATAAAAATTTAATTACAGGACGAGTCAAAAACACAACCTTTCCGAATGAAGCAAAACCGTCTATATTACTACCCCTTTTACATACTGCAACAGTATTAGTCTATCAAAACTCCATATAAAAAAAAATATAAGCGCACACCCATTGTTTTATTTTCTTGTTTATGTTACACGATATTCTCCACCGATTATAATACGGTACAATACGAACGCAGTATGAAAAATTCAATACATTAGTATGCAATCAATACGACTTGTATGTAGGAGGTTTTAGTACGTAGAAAGAATCGGTAAAGTATTCGCAACTTTGATAATTTTAAATCACTGAGCTTTCAACAAAACTCTAATCCAAAAACAAAACCAAATAATTTGGCTAAAAGAATGGTAACTACTTTCAGAAAGTAAGTTAAAAATAATAAAACATCATAAAGAAAAAATTGCTAATTGCAAATGGTACCATTCATCGCAATCGGACCTCTTTTTCGTGTTATATTGATTTTGCTTCATATTCGGAAATTTGCAAAAGTGTACCACTGTCCGATTTTTATGCTTTAAATCAGCGTTCTTACTGATGTTGATTTTAGCATATTTTTTCTACATTACGAAAATGCTGATTACTACTTTTGTTGAGAGTGGTCTATTCGAGATTTTTTCAAGACGTGGAGGCAGGCTGATTTATCTATAACTGAACACAATAGGGATGATTTGTTCGGTTTGTGGATAAGAATGGCTTTGGTATGTTTTCGCGGGAGGAGGAATGTAAATGTTAAAATATATAATTTTTATAATTTTTATATTTTTCATATTTTTAATATTTATTTCATATTTTTAATATTTTTTTCATATTTTTAATATTTATTTAAAAATTTTAAAATTTTTATATATTTTATATTTTTCATATTTTTATATTTTTTATATTATTTAAATTTTTTTGTATTTTTTAAATTTTTTTGTATTTTTAAATTTTTTAAATTTTTATATATTTTATAAATTTTATATATTTTATATATTTTATATATTTTATATATTTTATATATTTTATATATTTTATATATTTTATATATTTTATATATTTTATATATTTTATATATTTTATAAATTTTATATATTTTATATATTTTATATATTTTTTATATTTTATATATTTTTTATATTTTATATATTTTATATATTTTATATATTTTATATATTTTATATATTTTATATATTTTATATATTTTATATATTTTATATATTTTATATATTTTATATATTTTATATATTTTATATATTTTATATATTTTATATATTTTATATATTTTATATATTTTATATATTTTATATATTTTATATATTTTATATATTTTATATATTTTATATATTTTATATATTTTATATATTTTATATATTTTATATATTTTATATATTTTATATATTTTATATATTTTATATATTTTATATATTTTATATATTTTATATATTTTATATATTTTATATATTTTATATATTTTATATATTTTATATATTTTATATATTTTATATATTTTATATATTTTATATATTTTATATATTTTATATATTTTATATATTTTATATATTTTATATATTTTATATATTTTATATATTTTATATATTTTATATATTTTATATATTTTATATATTTTATATATTTTATATATTTTATATATTTTATATATTTTATATATTTTATATATTTTATATATTTTATATATTTTATATATTTTATATATTTTATATATTTTATATATTTTATATATTTTATATATTTTATATATTTTATATATTTTATATATTTTATATATTTTATATATTTTATATATTTTATATATTTTATATATTTTATATATTTTATATATTTTATATATTTTATATATTTTATATATTTTATATATTTTATATATTTTATATATTTTATATATTTTATATATTTTATATATTTTATATATTTTATATATTTTATATATTTTATATATTTTATATATTTTATATATTTTATATATTTTATATATTTTATATATTTTATATATTTTATATATTTTATATATTTTATATATTTTATATATTTTATATATTTTATATATTTTATATATTTTATATATTTTATATATTTTATATATTTTATATATTTTATATATTTTATATATTTTATATATTTTATATATTTTATATATTTTATATATTTTATATATTTTATATATTTTATATATTTTATATATTTTATATATTTTATATATTTTATATATTTTATATATTTTATATATTTTATATATTTTATATATTTTATATATTTTATATATTTTATATATTTTATATATTTTATATATTTTATATATTTTATATATTTTATATATTTTATATATTTTATATATTTTATATATTTTATATATTTTATATATTTTATATATTTTATATATTTTATATATTTTATATATTTTATATATTTTATATATTTTATATATTTTATATATTTTATATATTTTATATATTTTATATATTTTATATATTTTATATATTTTATATATTTTATATATTTTATATATTTTATATATTTTATATATTTTATATATTTTATATATTTTATATATTTTATATATTTTATATATTTTATATATTTTATATATTTTATATATTTTATATATTTTATATATTTTATATATTTTATATATTTTATATATTTTATATATTTTATATATTTTATATATTTTATATATTTTATATATTTTATATATTTTATATATTTTATATATTTTATATATTTTATATATTTTATATATTTTATATATTTTATATATTTTATATATTTTATATATTTTATATATTTTATATATTTTATATATTTTATATATTTTATATATTTTATATATTTTATATATTTTATATATTTTATATATTTTATATATTTTATATATTTTATATATTTTATATATTTTATATATTTTATATATTTTATATATTTTATATATTTTATATATTTTATATATTTTATATATTTTATATATTTTATATATTTTATATATTTTATATATTTTATATATTTTATATATTTTATATATTTTATATATTTTATATATTTTATATATTTTATATATTTTATATATTTTATATATTTTATATATTTTATATATTTTATATATTTTATATATTTTATATATTTTATATATTTTATATATTTTATATATTTTATATATTTTATATATTTTATATATTTTATATATTTTATATATTTTATATATTTTATATATTTTATATATTTTATATATTTTATATATTTTATATATTTTATATATTTTATATATTTTATATATTTTATATATTTTATATATTTTATATATTTTATATATTTTATATATTTTATATATTTTATATATTTTATATATTTTATATATTTTATATATTTTATATATTTTATATATTTTATATATTTTATATATTTTATATATTTTATATATTTTATATATTTTATATATTTTATATATTTTATATATTTTATATATTTTATATATTTTATATATTTTATATATTTTATATATTTTATATATTTTATATATTTTATATATTTTATATATTTTATATATTTTATATATTTTATATATTTTATATATTTTATATATTTTATATATTTTATATATTTTATATATTTTATATATTTTATATATTTTATATATTTTATATATTTTATATATTTTATATATTTTATATATTTTATATATTTTATATATTTTATATATTTTATATATTTTATATATTTTATATATTTTATATATTTTATATATTTTATATATTTTATATATTTTATATATTTTATATATTTTATATATTTTATATATTTTATATATTTTATATATTTTATATATTTTATATATTTTATATATTTTATATATTTTATATATTTTATATATTTTATATATTTTATATATTTTATATATTTTATATATTTTATATATTTTATATATTTTATATATTTTATATATTTTATATATTTTATATATTTTATATATTTTATATATTTTATATATTTTATATATTTTATATATTTTATATATTTTATATATTTTATATATTTTATATATTTTATATATTTTATATATTTTATATATTTTATATATTTTATATATTTTATATATTTTATATATTTTATATATTTTATATATTTTATATATTTTATATATTTTATATATTTTATATATTTTATATATTTTATATATTTTATATATTTTATATATTTTATATATTTTATATATTTTATATATTTTATATATTTTATATATTTTATATATTTTATATATTTTATATATTTTATATATTTTATATATTTTATATATTTTATATATTTTATATATTTTATATATTTTATATATTTTATATATTTTATATATTTTATATATTTTATATATTTTATATATTTTATATATTTTATATATTTTATATATTTTATATATTTTATATATTTTATATATTTTATATATTTTATATATTTTATATATTTTATATATTTTATATATTTTATATATTTTATATATTTTATATATTTTATATATTTTATATATTTTATATATTTTATATATTTTATATATTTTATATATTTTATATATTTTATATATTTTATATATTTTATATATTTTATATATTTTATATATTTTATATATTTTATATATTTTATATATTTTATATATTTTATATATTTTATATATTTTATATATTTTATATATTTTATATATTTTATATATTTTATATATTTTATATATTTTATATATTTTATATATTTTATATATTTTATATATTTTATATATTTTATATATTTTATATATTTTATATATTTTATATATTTTATATATTTTATATATTTTATATATTTTATATATTTTATATATTTTATATATTTTATATATTTTATATATTTTATATATTTTATATATTTTATATATTTTATATATTTTATATATTTTATATATTTTATATATTTTATATATTTTATATATTTTATATATTTTATATATTTTATATATTTTATATATTTTATATATTTTATATATTTTATATATTTTATATATTTTATATATTTTATATATTTTATATATTTTATATATTTTATATATTTTATATATTTTATATATTTTATATATTTTATATATTTTATATATTTTATATATTTTATATATTTTATATATTTTATATATTTTATATATTTTATATATTTTATATATTTTATATATTTTATATATTTTATATATTTTATATATTTTATATATTTTATATATTTTATATATTTTATATATTTTATATATTTTATATATTTTATATATTTTATATATTTTATATATTTTATATATTTTATATATTTTATATATTTTATATATTTTATATATTTTATATATTTTATATATTTTATATATTTTATATATTTTATATATTTTATATATTTTATATATTTTATATATTTTATATATTTTATATATTTTATATATTTTATATATTTTATATATTTTATATATTTTATATATTTTATATATTTTATATATTTTATATATTTTATATATTTTATATATTTTATATATTTTATATATTTTATATATTTTATATATTTTATATATTTTATATATTTTATATATTTTATATATTTTATATATTTTATATATTTTATATATTTTATATATTTTATATATTTTATATATTTTATATATTTTATATATTTTATATATTTTATATATTTTATATATTTTATATATTTTATATATTTTATATATTTTATATATTTTATATATTTTATATATTTTATATATTTTATATATTTTATATATTTTATATATTTTATATATTTTATATATTTTATATATTTTATATATTTTATATATTTTATATATTTTATATATTTTATATATTTTATATATTTTATATATTTTATATATTTTATATATTTTATATATTTTATATATTTTATATATTTTATATATTTTATATATTTTATATATTTTATATATTTTATATATTTTATATATTTTATATATTTTATATATTTTATATATTTTATATATTTTATATATTTTATATATTTTATATATTTTATATATTTTATATATTTTATATATTTTATATATTTTATATATTTTATATATTTTATATATTTTATATATTTTATATATTTTATATATTTTATATATTTTATATATTTTATATATTTTATATATTTTATATATTTTATATATTTTATATATTTTATATATTTTATATATTTTATATATTTTATATATTTTATATATTTTATATATTTTATATATTTTATATATTTTATATATTTTATATATTTTATATATTTTATATATTTTATATATTTTATATATTTTATATATTTTATATATTTTATATATTTTATATATTTTATATATTTTATATATTTTATATATTTTATATATTTTATATATTTTATATATTTTATATATTTTATATATTTTATATATTTTATATATTTTATATATTTTATATATTTTATATATTTTATATATTTTATATATTTTATATATTTTATATATTTTATATATTTTATATATTTTATATATTTTATATATTTTATATATTTTATATATTTTATATATTTTATATATTTTATATATTTTATATATTTTATATATTTTATATATTTTATATATTTTATATATTTTATATATTTTATATATTTTATATATTTTATATATTTTATATATTTTATATATTTTATATATTTTATATATTTTATATATTTTATATATTTTATATATTTTATATATTTTATATATTTTATATATTTTATATATTTTATATATTTTATATATTTTATATATTTTATATATTTTATATATTTTATATATTTTATATATTTTATATATTTTATATATTTTATATATTTTATATATTTTATATATTTTATATATTTTATATATTTTATATATTTTATATATTTTATATATTTTATATATTTTATATATTTTATATATTTTATATATTTTATATATTTTATATATTTTATATATTTTATATATTTTATATATTTTATATATTTTATATATTTTATATATTTTATATATTTTATATATTTTATATATTTTATATATTTTATATATTTTATATATTTTATATATTTTATATATTTTATATATTTTATATATTTTATATATTTTATATATTTTATATATTTTATATATTTTATATATTTTATATATTTTATATATTTTATATATTTTATATATTTTATATATTTTATATATTTTATATATTTTATATATTTTATATATTTTATATATTTTATATATTTTATATATTTTATATATTTTATATATTTTATATATTTTATATATTTTATATATTTTATATATTTTATATATTTTATATATTTTATATATTTTATATATTTTATATATTTTATATATTTTATATATTTTATATATTTTATATATTTTATATATTTTATATATTTTATATATTTTATATATTTTATATATTTTATATATTTTATATATTTTATATATTTTATATATTTTATATATTTTATATATTTTATATATTTTATATATTTTATATATTTTATATATTTTATATATTTTATATATTTTATATATTTTATATATTTTATATATTTTATATATTTTATATATTTTATATATTTTATATATTTTATATATTTTATATATTTTATATATTTTATATATTTTATATATTTTATATATTTTATATATTTTATATATTTTATATATTTTATATATTTTATATATTTTATATATTTTATATATTTTATATATTTTATATATTTTATATATTTTATATATTTTATATATTTTATATATTTTATATATTTTATATATTTTATATATTTTATATATTTTATATATTTTATATATTTTATATATTTTATATATTTTATATATTTTATATATTTTATATATTTTATATATTTTATATATTTTATATATTTTATATATTTTATATATTTTATATATTTTATATATTTTATATATTTTATATATTTTATATATTTTATATATTTTATATATTTTATATATTTTATATATTTTATATATTTTATATATTTTATATATTTTATATATTTTATATATTTTATATATTTTATATATTTTATATATTTTATATATTTTATATATTTTATATATTTTATATATTTTACATATTTTATATATTTTATATATTTTATATATTTTATATATTTTATATATTTTATATATTTTATATATTTTATATATTTTATATATTTTATATATTTTATATATTTTATATATTTTATATATTTTATATATTTTATATATTTTATATATTTTATATATTTTATATATTTTATATATTTTATATATTTTATATATTTTATATATTTTATATATTTTATATATTTTATATATTTTATATATTTTATATATTTTATATTTTTATATATATATTATATTTTTAGGTTTTTCATTTTTTTATATTTTAATATTTTTTATATTTTTATATTTTTTATATTTTTAAATTTATTATATTGTGTTATATTTTTATTTCAATATTTTTTATTTGTTATATTTTTTATATTTTTATAATTAAATTGTAAATTTCAACCGGAAACTAGTTCAATTTATTACAGCCTACGGCTTGCAGATATTATCCCATTAATAGTTTTTTTTCCAGAGAAACACTGCAAGATTACAGAAAAAGGTTGCAGATTGGAGTTCCAGATAAGATATGACAAAATGCAGAGCAGTTCATTATAATTGTGATTGTCTTGTGCTAACTAACAGTAGTTTGAATATTCGCTACCGGGAAACCGGACCAATTCTATCATTACTGACTTACCCTTCCTTTTCCTTCGCCACAAAAAATACTATAACTTTCGATCGCTTAGGTGTCAGTAACCGGGTCGAGTCTGTTATAACTAACATTCCATCCACTCCTTCGGTTTTATTATATGTAACACGAGTACGGTGGTGCTCGGCATTCTAGGAGTTCCTAGCGCGTCGTTGGCCGTACATTTTTTGTTGACGAAATGTCCACAAACGTAAAACTCAAATAGCTCAAAAATGTCACTTTCATATATATGTATATGATGTCAAACTATCAGTAAACTAAAATGATAAACCATAACACCCAAAGTACAGTTTTTAACACTCTTTAAACGATGAAATTACAATGTTCAGCTTTACCAAGAATAATTCAAAGCAATTTCCTCTCGTCATATATAAATATAATATAATAATACTTCTTTGTAGTTGAAAAGAATACATACAAAAAATCATAAGTATACAACTTATATTGCTTTGTCTCCATAAAACATAAAATTTTCAAATAAAATACAAAAACATGAGAATAGTTTTTCCGCCATTTCATCTTTTTCCTTCGACAAAAGTAATAAAATTAAAAAAAATAAAAATCAAATACAACGAACAAAACATTGTCGTCATTATTTAAAACTATAAACTACTTTCGTATGAAGAACAATGTAGAGCAAGTAGTTTCTTTTGTATTTAAATTGTATACGAAACCTAAATAAACAAAAACAAATCTACTTATTATAATTATTATATTAATATTAACGGTAATTAGTAGTTTCCAGTCACATTATATACTATTTCTTTTGGAAAATGCAAAAATAAAACAGTTAATTAGTTTGCAAAGTGAACATAAAAGTTCAAATAACTACATCCAATTATGTGAGTAAATGCAAAAAGTGGATAAGTGAATGATTCATTTATGTGCATAAGGTTAGGTCGTCATTGGCATTTTGTATTTTTTTGTTTTTATTTAATTACTCAACATAATCTAAAGATACTGCGGCTTACAATGCCAAGGTTCAAAACTCACTGAGATGACCACTTGAAACGTTCACAGACAATTCGTAACAAGTGATACAAAACATCCCTTTCGATAGGAAACGTGTTTGTGTGAACAAAATACATGTAAATCTTCGGATAAATTATCTAATTTTGACGGTTAAAGTCAACTGCAATTTTGCGGTCAGTTTGGGATCAATCTGATATTTTTCATCTTCCTGATAATATATAGCTCTATTAGTAACTTTACGTTAGATTGGTAAGAGTGTTCAAATACTTTATGGTTCCCTGTGGTGGTGTATAAAAAGTAAAATTTAAACCCAAGAGGAATAAAAGGGAGCTCGGTAATATATAGAGCAATTGCTTCTAGACAAATGAAATGAATCGTCAATTATAGTTAATATGTTGCTGTTGCTATTAAATAAGGGTGATGGTCTTATCATATTGATATGTATGTGTTGAAACTATACCCTGAAGGAATGTCAAAACGTCTGTGTTCTGTATAAAAGAATGCCTGCTGACCTTTGACTTCTGACAAGAAACACGCGTTTTAACCAAAACTCTGTGCTCACACTCGTATCCTGAAGACCAAAAATATTTCAGTGCATAAAACTTAAGTGCGTGTTGGCATTATGTTAATATGTCTTTAGAAAACAGTGATATGTATAGTTGAGCTGGCGACTTTGACGTAAGCTTTATTCCGCCTTGACACGGTTGCGGATGTCAGAGACTTATAAGCAGTGTTGATAAAAATATCGGAAGTGTTTTATGGAACTATAAATGGCGAGGAGATCTCTGTCGAAAGTGAAATAATTTTGTTTAAGCGGGTTTTCCTTTTTTATTTACAGATACAGGTATGCTAATTACACCTTTAGATAGTATCCTCAACTTCAATTTGCAGATGCTGTTTGAGTTGCAAAATATTATCACAGTTGGTAGCTATAGTATAGTATATGAACTCCTTTGGAAGCTATGGAAATATGTAAGGAAGTACATGTCCTATTGTATTATGACCAATGTTCTGTTTCATGGCTTTTCTATTACGAATACAATAAAAAAAATTATCATAAATTTATTCATATTTTGAAAGTTATGGAATTGACAACAGAGCCTTCACTTCATGGTTCCATTATTTAGTACTAAAATTAAATTAATCGTTAAATGATAACATCGATATGTAAATGTACATCGGTAACAAGCAAACGGCAGAGTTCACCACTTCTACAAGCACCAGCAACACCAATTATAAGAGCTGCCTACAATAGTAAAATAGCTATATAACAATTAAAGAAATACTTACCTTATTAACTATGCTATGTAAATTACGTCCTATGCTTTCAAAAGAAATTTTTCTACATCATCTTGCTATCTCACAGCAACTGAATCGTTATCACATTTCCCTTTTTACACAAATGTTTAACTGTGACGTACGCTTTAAAAATATCCTTTTTGATTTTGCTGTAAGTACATATTGGTTCAATCCAGATAACAAAGAACGAGATGAGCGAGGATATTTTATTTCAGTTTGCGCGAGGATATCGCAAAATATCCAGAAAGGTAACTTTTTATTATCTCTAAGGACACAATGTAATTTGGGTCAATGTTCTTTTGCAGTTGTATTAGCTGTATAAGCTATGTGCATTTCAGATATCATAAACTATTTAGAATATCGTCTTAGACGTTCAATTTAATTTTAAGTTTTGGGAATGATGTTCTTCAGGGCATTTGGACAAACTATCTCCAAAGTATTTCGCCAAAAGAATAATTATGCGTGGCTGTAATGTATAGACATATTCTATAAACTGAATCTATATCTTTAGGTAAAAATGTATTAATTTTTTAGATATTTAGCTCATGGGGGTCTTTCCGAAAATTGGCGATTGATTTTCGCCTTGGTGAAAAACTGTTCAAAAAAACGTGCAAAATAATAAATAAAACCCACCCAAACCTTCATAGGAGTGGACACAAATTAAAAACGACTTCGATTAATTGTGGCAAATGATTAACTGTTATGGTGCGCTTGATGAGAAGCAGATTTTGTGTTTAAGTACGCGTTTCCCCTTTGGTCTAATTTTTTAAGACCGTATCGAAGAAAAACATTGACTACAAACAGGATTTATAAATTAAATATAATTATTTTTTGATATTTAGACTATCGCGTACACGCCGTACCATCGAAGACACATTTGGTATTTTAACCCATACGTTTCGTTTGTTGCTTTCGTGAATGACACTCTAGCTAGAAGTTGCCACCACTGTTGTACGAACCTGTACCATTTTGTACAATGTAATTAGAGATCAGCAACAACTGCCAAAATGCAAAATAATCTTGCCGGCGCCTGAAGAATAACTTTTCCAGCTACGTTTTTTGGAACCGCATCCTTTCCAAATTATTTTGTTATAGTGTTAGACGGCCCATTTGCTCCACTTAGCTTAGTAAAAACTTCGTATTGCCATTCTCCTCGTCATTTTAAAGCAAGTCAATTAATTTATCCTCTATATTAATGGACTTTTGCTATCTGTTCGCTTCTTCTCTATTAGAATTTTGGTAATGCAGTGCTGTGCTCTTGATAATTACTAACTGATCTAGAATTAAAATTAAATTAAATAATTAACATGATTTAAAAAGACTCGTTTTCATACCTGGCCTTGGTAAGTGTATATTCCCTAAACCTGATTGTGCGACTTGGCGTTTTTCCCTCATGAAAGAATCTCGCAACGTCTTTCAGCGCGACTTTTAATCATTAACTACAAATAAAGTAACGTAATAAAATCGATTACGAAGAACAGTAATTATTAGTCTTCTATCAAAAAACATAATTAGGCCTAAATAATCTTTCCAGTTTTTCTGCAAGTTGCAAAAACTTTCATCCATTCCCTGGCCTTTTTTATACAAATCCCTGCTATCTTCTAAGTCATCGACCTCAAATACATCCAAATTTTTTTCTTGTTCGTCGTCGGTTTTCAAAACATTCAAATTCTCGTGTTGTTTTCCGGTGTCGATTATCAAATGTTCAACTTCTGAATATTTGGAATAAGTTCGTTTCGTGTTTCATTTTAATTTAAATGGAATATTTTTTAGATATCTACTAACACTACCACAAATTAGTTAATTTAAAATGAATATATTCGTAAATTATATATCGCAGCACAGAGCACATTTTTTTCGCTGTTGGAAATCTTTTGATGTGACGGCAAAGCTAACAACATTCGATACATTAGTTAAAATCAAAAGTTTTGTATTAAAAATATAAAAAGCTCGAGTGTTTTTATAAAAAATGTCTAAAATATGCACAATCTATGATTTGTATTCATTAATAATTACATAATAGTTAAATCTGCTGGTCGCTGCTGCTGCTTGGTGTGTTTCAAGCATAATTGTTAGCATAAACTCCACTAACTAAAACAGTTAACGGTAAAAATAATGGAAAAATAGTATTTAATTTATAAACCACGGTTTAGAATTAATATAATATAGCCTCTTGGATTATAACCTTCGGCTATAATAGTATATACTTCTCAACCTTGTTGTATGATAACTAAGTAGTTTAAAAACACGACAGAGAGTTCATGCATAACTTTCATAATTTTGTGAAAACTACTCTCTTTTCTAAACAGAAATTTTAAGCATAAAAATTCGGCCTTTCCTGATTTCCAAAAATAAGTGAATAGTCAATAATACACGTAGTAGCGGTTCGATTTTGATGACTACTACGATTTTGTTTTATATTTTTTTAACATTTGAACCGATATTCACACTTAGTCTATGTGACTTAGAAGACTCTGTGTGAATTTAAATGAGACTCGAAATGAAATAAAAAAGGAGTAAAAAGATAAAAAGTTAAAGTTTCTATGAAAAAAATTTAAATTTTTAAATTTACTTTTTATCCACAACAAAATTTTAATTGGTTCAGTTAAAAACTTTAATCATATTTTCTTTGACGTTTTGACCATCATATAACCATAGATAAAAAATATCATTTATTTTATATATTTTTATTTCTACCCCAGTCAAAATATTAAAATTGTTAACCGATTCGCATACAGCCTTACCTTCATATAATTTGTAATCGGTTTGTTTGAATATGCGTTTCATAATTTTCTTATTTATTTATTTATTTATTCACATATATTATATTATAAAATTATATAATATACATTTATACAGATATAATAAAAAATCGTAAGCCAAGGCTTTTGTGCTTAAAGCAATTATACAAATACTTAAAAATAGAAAATTAAAATTCACAAAATTATACAAATTGACAAGAAAATTACAATACAAATCCCTATTTAAAATTAAATTAAAATTTTTGTTTTTTGAAAATAGAAATACAATTAACAAGTTTAGAATCTAAGTCTAAACCATTCCAGACACTAATTGCATTAATAAACGCGAATAGACCTAGAAAAATTCAATTTCTCATGTAAATACAAAGGCGAGCCTGAATTAATAATTCTATAAATAAATACAGCAGTTCTATAATAATAATAATCAAAAAGATTATACCCCAAAAATGAATTACTTAAAGCTGATACGTGATCAAACTTTCTCAAGCCATAAATAAAACGAATGAAGTTATTAAATGTAACATTAAGTAATCGAGATGAAATACTATCACAGTTACTGTAAATTACATCACAATACACGAAAATTGGCAAAACTAAACTCTTAATCAGAAAAATGCGAAATTGAACCGGACACATTTTTTTAATTACCCTTAAAGAGTATAAACTAAAGTTAACCTTCCGACACAAAGCGGCTACATGATTATTCCATGTAAGTTTAGAATTTAAAATGAGCCCTAAAATATTAACTGTTTGACTAAATATTAATGCATCATTGTCCAAAACAAGACTAGGAATAGTACAGCTAGAAATATTTTTAGACAATAATAATGCCATGCTTTTACTCGAATTAAGTGAGTTGTGTTTGCCCCATAATGAAATATTACTAAGGTCTTCATTTAGTCTGGTTACAATTTCATCAAAATTCGGAATATTGCTACCAATATATAATTGTAAATCATCAGCGTAGAGATGAAAACTACAAAAACGAAAACGCCATGTAATATCATTTATATATATAGAAAAAGTAAAGGCCCAAGGATGGAACCTTGAGGCACACCAACAACTACTCTACAAGCACTCGAATGACTTTCACCTCTTTTAACAAACTGGAAGAGACTATCCTAACACGAATGCACTAGAGTAATTGCGGATTTAGAAAATTTAAAATACAAATAGAGTTTTTGAAGCAAAAGAGTATGATTAACAGAATCAAATGCTTTAGAAAAATCGAGTAATACTAATAAAGCTTGGGAATTTGGTTCATCTAACATTGAGGCTAGATCATCAACAATATGTGCTAAAGCAGTTGTAGTGCTTTGTTTTGATTTTAAACCAGATTGAAATTTAGACAATAAATCATGCTTATTTAAAAAGAATTTGGACTAGCATAACTTTTTCTAATACCTTAGACAATGCAGGCAAAATACTTATAGGGTGAATATCACCAATATCAGCCACTGTTTCTTTTTTTGGTATAGGAATTACCGAAGCAATTTTCCATAAATATGGAAAAACTGATTTTGATAAATATTGGTTGATAATATACGTTACTGAGGTAGAAAAAGATCAAAAAACAATTTTAAAATTTTAAAATCAACTAAGCCAACAGCTATTGCTTCAGATTTAATTACCCGAACAGCATTCAAAACTACAGCTTCATCAACACAATTAAATGCAAAAGAATCTTCCCCAATTGAACTTTTAAATCTATTAAAAGGTAACGGAAGAACAACTAGAGATTCATTAAATTTAGAAATGCTTTTCAAAATATCCTATGCAGAAAAATTATTTTTAACTTCAGATTTACCACGAGAAACACCAAGTTTTTTTAAATTATTCCAGGTATTTTTTTGAATTACTAATATCACTAAAAAAGAAGTTATACTTAGTTTTATTAATGAGCTTAGTAGTTCTAATCCGGGTACACTTAAAATAATTCAAACCCGCCTCAAAGCCACTCCTTTATACAATTGTTATGCTAAATCTCTCTTTTTAATTAAATTAATTATAGATGCGTTTAACCAAGGTGCAGTAGGACATTTATAAATACTACTCTTGCGAGGCACACAACTAGAATCTAAATTTAAAAATTAGAATTAAATAGAGCAACGATGGTAATAACATCATTACAACCATATAATAATGACCAGTCTAACAACATAAAATTATTAATGAAAAAATCATAATTGATATTTTTATAATCACATACAGTTGTATGCACTATTTTACTTCTAGTGCGGCAAAACTTATAAGTAGCGAAAATTAAATCAAGGTCAGATATTGCAGGAACTCCACATTGACCATAATTTATTACATTATGTTTATCTGGTTCATACACTACTATTAAATCTAAAAGACTATGAATTATTGTAGCATTAAAAGTTAAAAAATACATATTAAGAACCACACGCAAGGTAGTCTAGAAAATAACAACGTCATTTAAATGATCGACAATTCATCTGGACTACTACTTTTGAACCACCCAACTCAATAAAATTTCCATAAACTCAAATAAATTTCCAGGCAAATACCCAAATAATATAACCACTTTTTTTATAAATGTTAACGTATAACTTCACTCCATAATGTTAATAAAGCATAATAGTATTTATGTTCTGTTATTTTCAATTCAGCATATATATGTATACATATTCAGACAGATATCATAAAAATTGTATTTCTGTTAATATGTTAATTCCCGATTCATGTGTTAAAAATGCCTATTTTTAATTTTAATTTTTTCAATTTTCTCGCTCACATTTATAAAAAAATTTTACTGTAACTATAATTTAATTTTTATTTTCCATCTCGGGATACACAACAAAGTCTGCTACAGTACTAGAACAGTACTGCTTTAAAGGTGGAGAAGTTTATCGATTGATGATAACAAAACAAACAAATAATTGTTATGTGGACTATACGGTCCAACTTTTATAACAATTAGCAAACTTTCAGAATATTAAACTTAATGCCCTTACGCCTATAGGGTACCTCATATTAAATACTGGAGGATCAATCATGCCTCGTTAATATAAGTCTTTCATCGAGCATTAAAGCTTTCATCGGGAATGGAAATTTTTCACCGAGGACGAATAATCTTATGTTTCAAAATTATTATTCAGGTCATACTGTATATTTAAAAAAAAAAATTTCATGCGAGCTGAAGTAAGTTTAGCGTCGCGAACTCCGTGCTAAAAATATAATTAGCGAGGTGTAAGTATCAAATTCAGTGAGAGACATAACATTACCCTGACTTAATGTATCACCCATTAACTTCGGATAAAAATTAGTTGGTAAACATGTAATATTATGAAGTCTGTAAATTGGATAACATCGCATATATGTATGTGTATATATACAAGATCAACATTTGAACAACCTGGTACAGTATTATAGTTTATAGTTGAATCAATATTATTTTAACTTTTCAAATAGTACGATGTGAAAAAAACTTGTGTTTAAGTATATGTATACATATACGGTAGGATCATCAAACTCAATTATTTTAACTATAATCCTAGACTATATAATAAAACTATACCATAAATAACGTCGTCTATATTACATTACATTATATGGTATTATACATGTATACGCTGTAATTTGTACTACCTCCAAAACACTATCGAATATCGTTATTTTTATAAACATATCATAAACTGTATGCATATGTACTCAACGTATATACAAATGGTCTATATGATACAGATAATATAACTACTGTGGTTAGAGGGTAAATGATGTCACTTAATCCCAACACAGTATTCGTTATCGCTCGTCTGTACATCTTTTTAGTGGTAATATTGGTTCTGGTTTTAATAGCTTTTGACTAAGTAATCAATCAGCTGTAACCATTTGATTATGATTATGCTACTAAGAACTTCGTAGTGTAGTTCCACCCAAGTTTCTAGAGCCTATAATGTCTAGTTTCTATAAGAGCTTCGAATTAATAATTTGTATTTACTTATTTATTTTTGTACTTATTTATTGAGCTTTTTTATCCGTCAGCTTTTACAAAAATCTAAATAGTTTTAAACCTGTCGCATGAAAGTTAAATTGAGGAAATTTGGTTTACTAGTGGTCATCGGTAATGAATGGTGGAATACAACATTTATTTGTACCTTATTGTACCTAAATAGCATTATGATTTTTATTCGGAAGATATTCAAAAAACTTAAATGCCCCTGTCGATTAGATCAGTTTGATAACACCTGATACTCGAACTCCATATTTGCTTTGACAAGCAACAAACAATCCGGGTTTCTCACGTGGCTTCTTGATAAAGAAACAAGTCGTATGGTTGACCCGATTTACCCACCAGCAGATAAACTTTTATGCCCCAAAAATTTAGTTTACCTTTCAGGTATTGTTTGGTTGCCAATACCCAGCTTACGGAATGGTTTGTTCGTCTATATATCGAAACCAATTTTCAGCAAGAAGCTTTACACAACTGTTTTAGACGGCATTTATCATTAGATGAACTTTCACTTCCATAAAACCATAATCAAAACATTTAAGTCAAAACGCCTTTTAATTTGTTTTTTGTCGATCACTTTAAATTTTGCATCCTGCTGTTGGGCATATAAATTGGTATAAAAGGATTAAACTTATTTTTAAATTGATTCGTTCTGGTGGCAAGTCTTCCATTAATTCGCTGCTTTGGTAGCTTTACATCGTACACATTTGTGAATGCGTTGACAAACTTGGTTTTTGCAGTTGACGATCCAATATTACTGCCTTAAGGATAACATCCTTAAGACTGGAAAGCTTGAAAATACCTTATATGGGCTTCATCAATGATTTGTTTCAACCCTCAAAATTCTTCTTTTATCTAGAAATGGATTTAACGATAATAGTTTGCTGATTATGGAAGTGATTTTTGTAGACGAATATTTTTAATTTCAACAACAAATGATTCCATTTGTGGCCACTTATGTTTCTCAGCTTATTTGACTTATATCAAAGATGTTTTTATGTTGTTGAAGAAATGAAATATTCTGGCGACAATCCTAATGAATTTGGTGAACTTGCAATATTGATGAGCAATATGTATTTTCTATGTCAGCATAGTATGTCAGTTCGATGACTTTTGAACTTCTGTTCGTAGATGGATCAGCCAAATTTTACACGATTTTCTGATCTGGTCATATTTCTCTTGGATTACGAACCCAGGTGGTAGGTACATAGCGATGGTTTAGTCTGGAAGTGGTTTCTTAGATTTTAGAGGTACAATTTGTCAGGTAAACTTTCAGGTGAACACTGCCACATGTGGGTATTGTAATGAGCCTGGTCAATAGAAGAGATGCACATAAATTCAATCTGTGAATATGTTCGGGAATATGTTCGACTTTGAATTTTTCTTGTTTCGTAGGTTCCATTCCATCCTTTGTTTTGGTTCGTGACTCTATAATTGGGGATGCATATTATTGACATTTTTCTTTTGCTATAAGTAAAGGGTTTGGTAACATCGAAACCTTGAAATCAGAATAGTAAATTTTGTGGGCTCCATTCAAAGCTCAGTAGCTTTACTGATCCGGTACCTTCATGGATTTCAATAGGTGTTAATTTGGTTATCTTTCTAAGATTAAAACATCCGATTTAGTTACTTGCTCCTTCCATTAACTCATTGATGTAAATATCCTCTCGGGTGATTTTGAATGCGGTTAGATATTTTTTGGCTAGAGAAGTCAACGTTTTGATGCCTATGCTAGGAGCTGAAACGGTTCCAGATCTAACAGTCAGAAACAGTAAATACAACCCGCACTTTAGTGGTTGTATTAGGTAGTTTTGTAAGATATGCTGTGAATAGTAAAATGACTTATGCTTTTCATGTGACCTAAATTGTTATATTTACGCATGAAGTTCACATCTTTCAAATTTGGATCGGTCTCCACTCGTTACTCCCTGAAGTTAAAACGCCTTATTGCTGTCTTCAGTGCGTTTTCTTAACACATTTGGATCGTATGATCGAAAGCCTGACTATAAATCTACCCTCAGATGCACGTGTATGGGTATCTTCAAAATGTCTTTCGCAAAGTTCTTCGTCTTTTGTTTGATGGTTGGTTGTGGGGATTTCTTTGGTTCCCCAACATTTTTAGAATGATTGGTTTACATGAAATTCAGTCAACAGTATAACGGTTGAAGTTTTCTGACGTTGATCGTAATGAATAATGCCGGCAATGATCAAGTTAAGGCAATGATCAAGTTAAGTTTTTTTTCTTCTTTTTGGTAATGAGTGGCATTTAACACAATTTTCGGTTACAAAAGAACCCTTGTGAAAAAAAGATGTCTGGAACTGAATACTCTAAAAGTGTGATGCATCTTTCACATATAGACGAGTGTGGTATAAGTAAAAGGTATTGCAGATTTGTTATGCTAAAATGAGGATCTGTTTCGATTAGTAAAGCTTCATATAGGTAGGAGGCACATATTCTGCTGGTGGTTAGTGTCTGGATGCAGTAAATTGGTATGTTGAGTTATAGACTATATTTGTGGGCGCTAATGAGTTTGTTGGAGCATTGAAGGATGCGGTAATAAAATCACCCTTGGTGGCGATTGCACAATGACACCAAATACTACTTGGAACTATTGGAACTCATTTTTTATAAATCTGGCATAACCTCTTAGATCGAAATGTTTTTACGATTTCCTTAATCTTTCGCAACATTGATACAGCATACGTTCGATATATGACACATTGGACACAAGACAATTGATCTGATCTTAAAATGTTGAATGTACGAGTTGGATTAGTCATGTTTCCCAAATAGCTTTCTATGGTCATCTAATTTGTTGGTTAGATTAACCAATGGTCACGTAATTCACCTTGTGGTCCATTTAACGTGTTTATGTACCACTTTGTTTATTTCTTATATCTACATATACCAAATTGGCTTAAAAATAATGCAATAGAATAAGCCATCAAATTAACATAGTTCGAATGAAGAAATGATACTTGATGGCAAGATGCTCTTGTACAACAAATTAATATCCAATGGAAAACAACTTCAGACCATATGGAGCAGCTCTGTGAGGATAAATTAGTAGAAGTTACCGAAGAAGAATAATCTCCAAAAAGAATATTTCATTGAAAATGTCTATTTAAGCTTGTCAAAATTCTAAATTTAGACAGTCCATTTAGCCTTGTTATTTTATGAAATATGATTGGAAATTTCAAATGATTTCAAATGGCTGAAATATATTAATAATGGGTTAAGCAAGGATTTTATTAGACACTCCTAATAAGCAGAACCAACTTTAAAAAATTCATGATTTTGTAGAGGTAACTTTCTACGATAAATTATTGAACACATCTACGTTATTAGCACAAAAAACCAAAACGTGGCTCTAATAGGAAACAAACCGAATAAAATTCACTTAGCTTACTACAATATGAAAATTAGGGGAATTAGAACATATTTTTTGAAGAATACAGTGAAAGCATTCAACTTAATTTATGAGCTCTAAAAATGAACCATGCCATAAGGTATTTAAACAAACAGAACATCTATAAAACTATAAAGGTTTAGGAAATTACAAGCCAGGTAGAACTGAAATGTTGCAAAGTTCCCATTCAGTTATTTGATCAACGCAAGAATAACTATAGGACCTTAATGCGGAAAAGTATGGGACAATTATGGTCCCTGAATAACCTTCACAGTGCAAAACAATACGAAAATTTGATTTAGCAATGGCCAACAATGGCTTATATAAACATAGTATTATTATTTATTATGTACAAATGTAGTTTTGAGTTAGTTAGCAATAGCAGCAAAAAAAACGATAACAACATATATGGCTAATACTAGACCTATAACACTTAATATATAAATTATGATAGACTCACACCATGCTATAACAAATAACTTTATGTACAAAAATACTAAACTATTTTTTGTTTTAACACTCAACTAATTTTAATGCAGAACACAGAACAACAAAACATAACAACAGCAGCAACAAACAAAAAAAAAACTATGCATGTACTTTGGTTCTGTTTGTGTAATTCAAGCATGCAATAAGCAATAAAAATTATAAGTTTTGTTACCTACTAAGTAGTTAGTATTTTATATATATATATATATATATATATATATATATATATATATATATATATATACTGTTTGTTAAAATATATGTTGTGCGAATAACCGGGTGGGAGTACTTTGGTAAACAATTTCATATACAAAAAAAAAGCATAATAAATTTCACTCACCTTCATGAGTAAGCAAAAACATGTACGTATATACATATTCATAATGATCACCCGGTTTAAAGAGTAAATATTGAAAAGTATTTTATATTTTTAAAGGGAAAAATTCAATTTAACAAAAAAATAAAAAAGTTTTCAAAAGCTTTTTTTTTTTCAATTGTAAACTTTATTCTGAAAACAAATGATATGTATCTTTTTTTTTATTTTATTTTAGGTAAATTTATTTGCAATGTAAATAAATATAAAATTGAAAAGTAAACATTTTTAAATTTTCCAGAACGATTTGTATTGTTCAATTGTTTTTAGTGTGGTTACTATGATCATAGATAAATAAAATAGATTTCTCATTTCATGTAATTGTAATTTTTTGATGCCATTTTTTTTATTTTATACTATCGAATAATGTAAAATCACAAATACAACGATGAGAAGAAATATCAGAAGTTTATTTTTTTTCAATTTTTATTGCGCAAATGAGAAATCTATTGTATTTGTTTATGGTAAGATGTGTGCAGATTGTGCTTATAACAAGAACTTAACTCTAGTAAATTATTTAAATTAAAGGTAAGTAGCATGATTATTAGCGGTGCTATATAGTAGAATGATGAAAAATATTTAGAAGGAGTTCGATTCCCGACAACTGTGAAGTGAGCTTTTTGATATACAAATACTTGATAAACAATTTTCTTAGTTTTGACAGTTTCACCATTTTGTAATTTTACTCATTTTGGCTAACAAAAAAATGATTTCGACTGTATAAAATTTACTCTTTCGAAAAAATCCGAATTTTTCAAATTATTCTGTGGAATCCAAAAATCCAATAAAGCCCATTTTTAAGGAAGTTTCAGTCTTTTGAAATAGGAAAAAAATCAAAAATTTCTACTCATTAGTCTGTCAAAAAGCAGTGATCTATGGGTACCCTACGAGCGATAAGTATCCCGAGGCGCTCAAAGTTCAGCATTGGCCACGCTTGCCTTTGCTTTATCACATATGAGAGTCTGGTCTACCTCTCTAATGGCAGGGTTTCTGCCACATGTATAGGTCTAAGCGCCATAATAGACCTTCTCACAATTACCCTATCCAGTTTTTAGTTAAAAATAAAGAATCGCGCCTTGCTTAGACAATTTATCTGCTCTACGATTCCCCTGGCCGTCGTCTGGTTGACCACGAACCAAATGATCTGTATGATAAAATGATAGGCAACCCAATGCCTTCTTTGATGACAGAAAAACTATCCTGTCGACATTTATTAAAATATCATTCGTCGATATGACATTATGTCCCAACTAAGTAAAGACTTCCTAAATCTCTGTCACTTCACATTGCTTTAGTAGTTAGGAAGACAGAAATATTAATTTACATTGTGTTACAGAATGTTTCGGTTCCAACTTTATTATCTAGGAGCCATCCGTGAAAAATAGTCTATAGTTTTGTTTCCAATACTGAACAATTCTCCCAATACTCTTTTGAGGGGAATAACGTCTAAACATTTTTTTCGAAACATAATACTGGACGAAGACATTTCTTATAAAAACACTTAGAACGCCATCTGCGTTTACCAAAGATATCGACCGACAGAAGATGGAAAATACCCTCTAAAGCAAAGTAAGGTGTTGTCGTTAAAGTTCCTCTTATGAGCATACAGGTAGTTGCACTTTATCTATCGTAGTTTTGTGAGTTGTTTTGTTCAAAGCTGGCTACCATTTGCTCAATCTGTAAGAACGGGTCGACAGTGGCAGGGAGCCTGTGCACTAACTCCAGTTTGAGACCTATCAATAGAGTTTTTGCATTAGACCATTGCTTTAATACCTTGATTTACTCTTTCTACTATGTTAGGATTCCAAGTAAGCTTACTGTGTAAGATTATTCCTTCCAACGAGGGAGGGTTGCAAAAAGGATTTTTGACCACCTGATTACGATCGGTGATGACGATGAACACAACTATAACCCCCTGTTGGAGTGCAGAATCCATGGGCCGAACCATTGTCCATGTCAGTACAGGCTACCTGGAGCAATGCAATGTGCAGATGGATTTAAAATCGAACCTGTATTCGTGCGTCCTCGATTTGGTTGGTGACGGCGTAAGGTAGGACGTTAAAAATTAACCGCGAAAGAGTAGGGAGAGCTTCGGCCCCAGAAAAGATTGCGGGGTTCAGACACAAAAAAAACAGATTTTGCTCAAAAATTTCTTTTTTTTTTCAGTAAAAGCCAGTTTAATGCCATTTACGGTAGATTTGAAAATTATCGGGAATTTTTATTTCTTTCAGGATCGATAGAAAATACGTAATTATAGAAAACAAGGAACTCTATATTATGATCACGGGTGCGATCACCGTTTTTGTATTATTAAATCCGGTTATTATACGAAGCATTGTTATGAGCATTCATTAAAAATTCGAAAAATCTATCAATATTTATAATATGTGGTATCATTCGCATTTTTGCGAAAATATCGTTTCATAATACCAAAATTCGATATATCAGAAAAATGCGAAATCGACTTTTTTTCATAATAAGACCTCATACCATTCTCGTTTTAAAGCTTTATGCCTTATGAATACTATTTTATTTAATTAATATATAATCCTGTATCTATTTACTCTAATATAATTGAATAGGTACCATAGAACAAATTTGTGTGTGGACAAAGTTTTCGTAAATAGCACATGTATTATATATGACTAAATCTATATAGATAATAAGCAAAACCTATTGAAACCATCAAATAAACAACAACAACAACAAAACAAAAAGTTATATTAAAACACGTAGTGTATAGCATACAGGTATAAAAAACCTTTTGATACAAAAAATATAATCCTCTGTTCGTCGAATTTAATTGAAAATTTTTGCTCTACCAGGCAACAACACATAAATTTTTTCCAATTTATTTTTTACGAGAAAACTTTCAATATCGCACATCATTCATTTATGTTAAGATATAATTACAGTTACAGAAATGGAAGTACCTCTATGAAACAACAAAAAAAAAATTGTATGTTATAATTGATTGACAGATTTAATTTTATACATAAAATGGTACATATATATATATATATTATGCGATACGAGACGTTACAACACTTTTGATTCACACATCTCGTATCGAACATTCTCACTTTGCGAAATGATGTTCGAATAAGTATTTTGTTGTTGTTCTCATTGTGCGCCATCCCCGATGTAAAAACTAATAAAAATATTCTACTTGTTCTATTCGAATTTATTATAACGCTCCAAAATATAAATAAAAATGTTAAAGCACAAAAAAAGCTCATCCCTTTTTTAATTTATGTTTTTATATGTTTATCAGAATTATACATGTTTTCTAGGAACTATACATATAGAATCTATGTCTATGTATGGTTCAAATAATAATATATCGGTTGATTGGAAAAACAAAATTTTATGAATAGAAAATGTGAAAGTGAATTTTCATGAAAAGGAAATTAATGAATTCAACTGACGATTGGCGGTTTCGTTGGTGGTGATACAATTTAATCAATTATTGTCTTCACATATCGATTTAGTATATGATGAGTTTGGTTTAAGGATTAAAGACGCTCTAATCTACCGCGATAAGATTATCATTAGTCGGATAAATTGTTGTAATGGTGGGATTTTCAATGTTAATTTTCTTTTAAAAACTATTTACTATATGGTGTTGTCAGCCGTAAAAAAGTTTGTTTTGGAACATAAAAATACAATTCCACAAAAAAGTAATTCCAAATCCAAACCATATGTAATGATATGTGTATCCATGCAAAGTAAATTGGAAATTTGGTCTAACCAACGTGCCACTATGTCGTGATATCATTTTCATCCAATTTTGTGATGATGTGATCAAAATTCGTTATCTAATCATTTTTATACTTTCGAAGAAAGTAAAGATGAAATGGTGGATGTCCAAGTCGATCAATCAATCAACAACATTGTCAACCTAGAAAACCGAAACTACATCGAAAAATTCGGTGATCAAACAGTTAACAATTTAACCAGCGGTACGTGTTTGGATATTCCAATTGTTAAAAATGCTGATTCAACTGAAAAGCTTACCCCTTTGCTAATTTTTTTTTAATTTAAAAAAAATGATTTATTGAAATATACCCATATTTAGCAGTATTTATACTGATGGACAGAGCTTTTGATTTAGGTATCATTCATCACAATCGGGCCACTATTACGTGTTGTATGGAATATACAATCAAATTCGTAAATTTACAAAGGCAAATTCGTAACGGTTTAAATTATTTTAATTTAGCTTCTACTCACACTCCTATTGAAGACAAAAACCACTTCAACATGAGTACCATCTATCGTAAAATAAAAAAGTTAATTATAAAAAATATACCGTAGACCCAACCCATTCACGTATAACTGTTTTATAATTTTTGTGCTATTTAAGGAAAAATATAAATCGGACTGTTTTCCAAAAATTTAATTTGTTAAACCACCATTAATTACACCACATACCGAAAATAGTTAAAACTTCACATTTGCGTATCGCACCATCTAGTTAATAATAGTGACATTAGAAAAAAGTCGGACATAAAACTGTTATACAATTTTGGAAATTGGAAAGCGCCATTTATTAAAAAAAATGTATATCAGATTTTTTATTCAAAAATTTCAAAAAAAAACCATATCCTCACTTATAATTTATCATAAATAAACTAAAATATACATTAAAAAATAATTCCAAAACGATAATAATTTAACAAAAACAAAACGGTATAAATAAAATAGAGGCCAGAACATACTGTAGAAATATAAATTCGAAAACTTTGGTCCCCCGGCAAGACTATTTCCATATTACAGTAACATTTGTATCCGAATCGATATCCTCCTCGATTTTCGATGGTGACAATCCAGTTTTACAACATATTTCATCGAAACTATGCAAACCGGTATATAATTTTTGGCGGCCGGTCGGCACCGATCCCGTGAATATCGGATACTTGTTAATGCAACGAATTAAGTTATGTAGTAGGCCAAAGGAAACGAGTTTCCGTTCATCGATATTATTGTCACGCGGACATATACGTTGGCATAGTGTACGCAATGTAACGCCATGCGTCATGGACGAGTACAGTTGAAGAATTTTGTGAAGCGGTGGCCGAGGTAAATCATGTTTAAGACTTACATACTTTCGACATAGGTGGTATAAACTATTTTCCTTCGATAAATTTTGAAGATTTCGCGTACACATGTACACGTTACTGTATTTGAGTAGTGGCAACAGTTGAACCACCCCATAGTACACTAAATTCTGAATACAGGCTTTGACTAGCGTATTTTCGACATCAGCATCGGCTGCTATTCTTGCAATATGATTTTGACCATTGATGAACGGTAATATCTAGAAAGAATCGATTAATTACGAGATTAGGATTATATTATGTACACATCACGTACTTGCTGTGTCGTTAGATCCCAAATTTCAATCGGTAACGCTTGACATTGGGGACTCAATAACGGAACCATATGATCCAATACTGACGGGGGATCCAATTGAATCGTAACAATTTTTAAATAAATTGTTGTTTCACCCTCAACGATGGTCGTCACACGTTTTTCATTCAAATCTCGTAATACCTTGGTCAATACTTTTTGAATTTCGATTTTATTTTCGTCGTCGCGAGACAAAAAGCCACTCTCATCCTCCATCATCACCTGAAATGATATAAATGTTAAAATCCACCAGACTACGATAAACGTGTGTGGGGTACAAACAAAATATTCAGCTAATTTCTTAACAACTGGCTCATATTGAACAGATCGTGCCCAAGCATCACACACAAAACACAGATTAAAATAGTAAGCGTTACGGGCATACCGTTGATGATCGATTCGCACTGGATACCCAACTATTTTATGACCCAATGTGTTACTATTAAATTGGAATACAAAATTAATAAACACAAAACATCCGCAATAACTCGAAGGCGCAAGATTTAAGAACTTACACCGTCAGGGTACTACGTTGCAGCTGAGGTTTTGGAATTATATAGACGTTAAGCGCATCAAACACTTCTTTGGTTACAAAATTTTCGGGTACCTGTAACAAACGAGCGTACACTCATAATATCGAATCGGATACAATTTAGAAACGGGGCTCAACAAACCTGACAACTTATTTTAGAACCAGCGACCGGATGAAATTCACTCAAGAAAATACATCGAATAGGACCTTCGCGGCCACATCCCTCATAATATTGTACCATATTTGACATTATACACAGTTCATGCGTAATTTTCAAATCATTTCACGCGAAATCGAATTAAATTTAAACGCAAATTAAAATTTTGATTTACCATATATTTGTTATGCTTTGTTGTTATTTACTTTTTGATTTTTGACTGATTAAAACTTTGACATATCATGTTTTTGCGGAAAAAATTGTAGGTTATATTTTGCTGATCGAACTGCATACGGTCACATGGAAGAGTGAAAAATGTATAACAGTTTTGTTAATTTTAACAGTGTAAAGTGGTATAATTAGTTATGTCTTCAAATTAGCTCGACTTCTTGAGTTACATGATATTTGATGCAATTAAATTAAAGGTATATGTAATTAATGTTTAAAGATTTAACCATTATTGTTGTGTTCGTATCATATTAATTCTTTGACAGCAAAACTCTATTTATTTATTAAACTTTGGTGTGGCAACCTTACTGAATGACGACTTATCACCCAAGTCCCAAACCGTCCTGTAACAAACACCGCCATTAGTACGTCTAATACTTGCAACAATCGTGTAACAATTGAATCCACTCCAATACTTCTTCTAAATTTTTAAGGTGCTCAACGAAGTCTTTTCCCATTACTAGAATGTCATGTACTAGAATGTCTGGATAGTGTATCTGGACAAAGCAGTAGCACTTCTTTCACTGCAAACCCTTAAGTGCACGTTCCATTAACCGTTCGAAAAACGCAGGTGCATTACAGAAGCTCTAGCTTCCTATATAATCGGCGCGAAATCTTAGACCATCTTTCTTTTCCATCAGTACAACTGGCGAGCTCTAATTACTACTCGATTGCATTTTACCTGCTGACGTTCTTATTTCTATCCACCTCCGTGGTTACCATTCATATATTTTTCCAAAAACTTTTGCTGTCCTGTTTCTCTTTCGGTGTTGATGTTTTGTCGATTTTGCCATCAGAACTCACAATTGGCAAGAGCTGATGATAGCTTAACCAACAAAAGAGATAAGTCACACTTCACTATTGTAGTTATACGTCACATTTTCCAATTCGATCAAAAAGTCCTCTTCTTGATCGTTTTTGCATGATCCGTTAAATTAAGAGCACATTAGGACGTACTCTTAAGTCGAGCAATTGGCGCAGTGGTTAAAGCTGCGGTGTTTGGGACAAGAGGTACCGGGTTCGAATCCCAACGGGGGAGGGTTGCAAAAGGGATTTTTCATCACCTGATTACGACCGGTGATGATGATGAACACAAATATGACTCCCCATTGGAGTGCAGAATCCATGGGCCGAACCATCGTCCATGCCAAGGCTGGCTGGAGCAATGCAATGTGCAGATGGATATTTGAAAAAACGCGAACCTGTATTCGTGCGTCCTCAATTTGGCTAGTAATGACAAAAAGTAGGACGTTAAGTTAACCGCAAAAGAGTTGGTAGAGCTTCGGCCCCAAAACAAATTGCATAAAAAAAAAATAAACAGAGAACTGGATCTCAATCGTGTATTTGCAGAGATAGTTTCACGATGTTGTAATCCTTAACCAAACTCCTTTGAGTTTGGTTAACCTTTGCCTTTGATTAAATTAATTTTTGAGCTGGCTGGCTTCCGCTTGCTGTTGTGCCACTGCGCACGATTGCTCTTGTTTCCCCTGCATCCAGCGTAATAACAGTGGTTTCCTTTAATGTCTCTTTTGTTGGTTAAGCTACCACCATTTCTTGCCAATCGTGAGATATGGATGCAGGCTATTGAGCTTTAATTTGTGGGTGTCAGTTCTGCTCCTTGAAACTGACTCGCTTTGCTTAGACAAATCCAGAGGTTATCGGAAGGTTCTTTATTTGTTTAACGACTTTTAACTCGTCGATAGTCATTATTTACAATCCCACCGCTGTCACCAATTGTTACGTTTTTGCCTGTTCCCGGTTCGTATTATTGGATTGTGAATAACTTTCACCGATATTTACTGTACAAATAAATATACAACAATTCCACTTCTAACACAATAATTCCAGGTCCAGGAATTGGTCATGAGGTCTAGCGTCTAATGCACCACATCTTGAGTATACAATTACATTGTTGTCTCCCTATTAATATTTGATATAGTAAACTGCTGTGGTAGCTTGGAGGCTACACGAACAACAGTTTACAGTGGTGGTGCTTGTGATATATTATCCATAAATTGATTTAGATTGAGAGCACTACCGGATCTCCAGCGGCCCCCAGTAAAAACTTCCGGAAATCCTTTAATGTATTGGAAATTTTGTTCCTCTTAGGGTTGATTACATTAATTCTGAGCTCTTCATATTCGGAGGAGATACTTTGTGAAACTTTCTTTTCGATCTTATTCGCTTAGTATGGCAAAGCGAAGTTATGTCTGATGAATTGAATGGCCATGACCAAATGGACAAGGGCACCAGTTATCGTCTGTTGCAGTATCTTTTAAGAATTTGCCGCGAGACATTGTTCTGCGCGGCCATGGTAGCAAGAATTTTCTCGCTAGACAAACTAAGGCTCTGTGGAAAAAAAACTCCCTAACTATGTTTGGGCGAGGAAAATCATCCTCTTCTACCAAAGATATGGTAAGACCACATATTGATCTTAGCTGGTCGAACATACGAAGAAAAGTCATCCTGTTATCCGGAAAGAATCAAAAAATTGAGACTTATGGGTTGGACCTTGCATCTCAATAATAAGGTCAATGACACTCTTGTATGTTTGCCATTTGCTTCATACTGAGAGGGTTTACCTGACATCATCAGGTAAAATGTCTAGCCCAACATTGCCTGCTATATGGCTGAAAGAGGCTTTAACCGGAGAAAGCCCAATTTTAGTTTTTTTAGAAAGTGGTTTAGTGGGTTCCAAAGTACTTTCGTAAGACCTCTCGCGCGTACCATAAGACTTACTGGTTAGGGTAGTTTTTCAGGATTCGAGGGTACTCTAACAAGGAGCATGGACTTAGCAGCGGCTTGAGCCTCATCTTTAGTTTTGCCTTCCTTGAGCCCCTTTTTAAAATGCCTTCTTTCGAAGCTGTTGAACTTCACCCATTCACTGGAGATGAGTGACATATTCCCAATGCCAAAACCAAGGGTTGAGAAGCCCCATGTTTGAGAGATAACACTAAGGTGCCCGTTTTTGGAGTAGTGGACTGTTCCTCTTCTTCCCTTGTCCGGGCTACGCTTCATGACATGGTACGGCCCTGTGTATGCTGTCCTAAGTGAGTCTGTTCTAAAAAAAGACATGGATATACTCATATTCAGATATTTGATAAAGAAAAAACTATTTTTACAATGTCTCGATGCTGAAGTGTCGTGATTCAGGGACAGTAAAGAGACTTGCAGCCACAACGAACATTCCAAAATACTAGTGAGAAAGAGGAGGCTGCGACAGATCTACAATTGGTAACAACAGAACTTGATCTCGTTGTATTAAAATAAGCAAAGATAAAGGGAAGTTAGTGAGGCTTGAAAATTTGGCAATATTTCCTCAAACTTACCGCTTAAGGAAGCTATTCAATAATCAATTATGAAGTTTAAAGATGAAAGTTGAAAGGTCGTTAGACTTTGTCAAACTGTAGAACCACCAAAAAATTGAATACAATTAACAATTGGATGCCACTGGATACAAAGAATTAACCCAACGTATAGATGAGATTACATCCTTTAAGAATTAAGTCGAAGAGATGGCATTGCAATCAATAGACCATTTTCAACTGTGCCTTAGTATGCAGAAGTATTCTTGAATAAAGTATTTAACAAGAGTTTTGTTGAAAATGGTCATTTCCATTGTTGTGGGAAGAAATATCTGGTAATATCTGGCGTATTAAAGCTCCAAACAGCTTAAAAAAAAGAAAAGGAAGAATTGTCAGAATTCAAACGATATGTCAGTCAAACCTTGACATAAGAAGTGTTATTTCGCCAATCGCAATTCAAAGATTGTTTATACTATGCCACAAAGTAAGTAGAATCATGTGAAGTCAGCAGAAAATCGTGAGATCGTAACAGCCGAGTCTTACTATCTCTTAAGAGCCAAAAAAAACTTTGATATATGGTTAGATGGGCGTGCAGCGAGTACTTGGATTTTGCATAAGATTAAAAAAATAATTTAAAGGGCAAATGTAAAGATCAAAACACTTTGAGGAACACTTTAGCTGCTCTATAAGACTCTATACCGTTAAATGTAATCTACAAGAATGATGTAGGATTTCCTAAGTAATAATGTTATAATTTCTTCCAAAACTTCATTTAAGCCATTTTCATCTTTCTGACGTCACTATTCGAGAAACCGTAAAACGAGTTTTATTGCATACTGAAGCCAAAAACTAACCAACATAATATAAAAAAACAATAAAGCTTTTAAAAAAAAATTCAATTACCATTACCAAATCCCTTTCCACCCGAACTAGTTTTCCCGATTCGATTTCCCGTTTTCTGTTTGTGAACATGAAAGGCACAAAACATATTTTTTTTTATAGTATTATTTATTCGAACTATTACGTCTCTACAAACGTATAAAATTCGGGAATAAAAAATAGTTTATGTCCCTATGGTTTTCTGTGGGTGTTGTTGGAAATAAAATAAATGGGTGATTCATTAATTCGGTTAATTTTAAGTTCAATTTCATACGAAATTTATAAAATATTTCAGACCAAAATTAGTTTTGACCACTAAGGAAAAAAAAAACTTTTGCAGTAAGTTATCACCCAGTTTAAAAACTTTCTGTACACAAAAGTTTTAAAAACTATATATTTTATTTTCCTGTTGATTAAAGTTTAAACAACATGTATCCGTATGTATGTATGTCTTAGTTTTATTTACTTGGTGGTAACGAGAAAATTTGTCCAACTTTGGTTTAAAAAACTGTCTGCAATGTATATATGGGTATTTTTTTTTTTCAAGGAATATAGTTTTTTACCCCAAACCAGGTAAAAAATCGATTAAGAATTTCTTCAACAGGCAAATATACCTCGTCGTACTCCTACATGATATTATATATAGTTAACATATCCAAACGAGCGAAGATATATGTTATGTATGTTTATGCTGGATTATATATTTTTTTATATTTGGTAGTTGCATTTAGTTGTTGTTGCTCTATAAATATTGAAGTAGACATTTTTTTTAGTGAAAATTAACAAAAAACAAATTGCAACCCTTAAAGATCAATATTGTGATGTGAAATTCTTGGTTGGTTGATTGAAATTTGCCATTTTATTGATTGTGTAAGAAAGATATTTTCGGTCGGGAGTTATTCAAACAAAAACGTGGTTAGTAGTTTTTACCTCTTTTAACACCAACAGTTCCCTTGTTTCGAGAACTTAATTTGTTACCATTTAAATATCTTTAAGGTGCTCAAAATACATTACACATAAACAGTCGCATTACACACACATACAATGTAAGAACTCCAAATAGTTTCAAATAATTTGGTAAGGCCAAACAAAGGAATTCCATGTACGACAAAATATACACACGAGTTGAACTTCTATATCTTGGTCTTGCTTGATAGGGCAGAGATATCTCAGATTTTATGTAACATATCTGTAAATATCTGGCTTTTATTTATTTATTGTTCCTTACTATTTAGCTACTGTGCAACTAAAATATACCAATTTTTTACATTTTCAATTTATATTCGTCTTCTCGTCTTGTTTTTTTTTTATGTTTTTCAGGGGTATTCGCTGGTGTATTTTTTTCTGCCTTGCAGAGTGTTGTGTTGTGAGCATTAGTGAGAGTATGCATCTTTGCTTTAAATGTTATATTCAGGATGCATTTCTCAAAGTTTCTGTCATATTGATAATTAATCAGCAACTAGCAGATATTCAAGAATTTTTTTAGGTGAGTTTCAATAAGACTTGGTTCTTGAATCGAATGAACAATGCGATAACTACTTCTAGGGTTTTGTAAGTGTGACAACTGAAAAAAAAATTTGATGTACTTTGAACTGGTAGTTTAAATGGTCGTCTTTCACTCTAATCTAGTGTTGAACAAAAGTAGTTCAGAAAGTTCAAATAAGTACCTTAAATTTAAGGCTTTAAAACTAAGGTTATATAAATTAATTTAGAGACTTAATGACTTATCTGCCGTCTTACCAATAGTTAAGGAGAGATTAACCCAAAGATAGTTTTGGTGTTAAGCTGATATTGCGTCAGAAGGGCAAATAATTTACGTAGCTCGCAAAAAAATTGTGAGTTAATATAAATTAAATTCGTATATTTAATTTGATTAAATTAAATTAATTTTACTTAATTTTTAGTTTTATTAAATCATGCATACGTTTTATTACCTGCGCATAAACTATAAAATATTATTCGCCCCGTTTTTATGTAATTATGTAGCAAATAAAATCATAAATAACAAATTAAAAATTAATTTTTATAATAAACGTTATTTCAAATATTTACCGTACAGTAGTTTTTTTATGTTGTATTTATGTATGCTAAAAATTTTTCCAATATGTATATATAAACATATATATTATGCTCTATTTTTAGGAAAGTTTTATCATGCAAACATATTTGCTTCATAGCTGGCTTGAATATTAAAAAAAAAACTTTTTAATGGAGATGTTTCCAAGTTATTGTGCTTTGTACGCTGGAACAATATAAAATCGTGTTTTCGTAACCGCGAGTTTAAAAATACCGATTTCCGGCTATTACATGCAAATTACATATACACATCAACGTCGCAGTGTGTTGACCTCATAATATATACTTAAAGGTTAATTCGTATCTTTAAACGGACACAGCTACTTGTCATCATTTGGTTGCCGCAAAATTAAAATAATTATTATTTCCTGCTGTTTTAAATAAAAATTCTAACCACCTTGGTCTAGCACCTGTCAAAAACATTAAACTCTTGTTATGTGATTTTAACATGTTTACCAAGCCACCACAATAAAATGCCGTATACATCCAACACCGCTTTCTGCACAACCTTATATATTATGAAAAAAAATATATATATAGTAGAGTGGTATTCGTGCCAGAAGCAATAAATAGGCAGAAATATAACCTTGGTTATAAATCGGTGGCTGTGTTAGCTGTATATATAAAAATAAAATATGTTTTTGCCAAATTGCATCATAAACCTTTTTAAAATACTTCCTCCAAATTCAAAAATAAAAATTTAAAAAATTATATTTTACAAATTTATATTCGTGCGAGCCTTTGTTGTCGGGGGCGTTCTCATAGTTCGTAAAGTTTAGGTTAACATTTTGAAATATATACAATTCAAGGTTATAAAAAGAAAAAACTCTCCTCAAGTCCTCCTTTAGATGGTTACTTTTATCAAGAAATTAATTTCCACATTATAACGGGATTATCTTTTGCATTATCTCAATTTTATCACGTCACCGACGAACGGCTTAAGCTTTCACAAAAATTTAAGGATACAAATAATTTTATAGTTTTCGCTTTTCAAATGTCAATTTCCCACATTCGCTTATACTGGAGACCAAAAAACGTTCCTTAAGGGGTTTTCATACCGCACGCCTCGGCTTTAAACTTTAAAAATATTTTTTTTAACTTTAACTTTTGCAAAATGCAATTAAACTATCTGTAAAGCGGACACAATGTGTTCCATATGCGACCTCATAAATTTAAAGTCGTTTAAACCGAAGTAATTTATCGACATAACCTAAAAATCACATTATATATGACATTTTATTTTTTAATCTATGACGTATTTAAAAAAATAAGAACTAACAAAATATTTGACAATTACGACACATGAAGCCAACGCTCTCGGTATGAATGAGTCAGAGCTTCATATGTTTGTGAAAAATTTAACGCGAGACGCGCGATATAAAAAAAAGCTTATAAACGCTTATTTCTCATATTGTTGAAGAATCCAGATATTTTAAAGGCCATTTATCCGGTTAATTTTATGTGTTTACTTTGGTTTACTGAACGTGTGGAGCTCTTGCACAGGAGATGTCCTACAAGGATACCGCTTTTGTCGAGACTAAAATGAAACCAAGCACCTGGTGTTGAGTGTAAAATTTTGGAATTCTATTTTTGAACAGTCTACTTTGCAACGAAATAAATTACCGGAGACTCCTATGAGTCAGTTTGCTGTAATACTATCGATGTTCCTAAATTTGAAGCAAGCGTATGACTTAATTAATCGGTTGAGTGTGTGGTTTACAATAACTTTATGTGCTTCCGACTAACCACTGTATTATTAGTTCCATGTTGGATAGTAGGAAGATCACATCGAAATTAGGTAATGAGTCAGTCACGGTTACGGCAGTAAAGCCGCCCACAAGGCGGTGTCCTGTCACCTTTGCTGTGGTCACTCGTGATCGACGAGTTACTTGATGAGCTACATCTACTCGGTTATAACGCCATTGGTTATGCGGACGATCTGGTTATCATAGTCTCTGGTGGGCATGAATGTACGATGTCTGGGTCTTTCGATAAACCCTAACAAGACAGTTCTAGTACCGTTTACAAAAAGACGTTAATTGCACTTTGGTTCAGTTAGTCTAAATGTTATTACTATCAGATACTCCAATGAAGTCAAATATCTGGGTGTTATCCTAGATAAGAAACTGAATTGGAACTCTTCAAATCAACTACCAAACGCGCGATCAGAGCCATGTGGGTCTGTAGGCGTGTGTTCGACAGGATTTGGGGTCTCAGCTCAAAAATGATGTACTGGATGTACATCATGATAGTATGGTCAATTGTAACCTATGGGTCCATAGTTTGGCGGCCTAAGGTACAGCAAAAAGTTATTATGAACAAGCTTACTTTATTGCAGAGGCTAGCATGTCTCGGAACCACAGGCGCTATGATATGGGTCATCTAGACATTTTGAATGAACTTTCAGATTTGGATATGTTTTTTAGAGTCCCGAACGTGCTGCCCAAAGAACTCTGCTTTGGCAGACATTTCGGGGTAACAGTCCTTGATAGAACAATCTGGGATACTAGTGGAGCTCTTATCTAGCAGCCTAGTCTGGTTCACGGATGGATCAAAAATGGATAGTAGAGTAGGCATTGGTATCTTTAGGCCCAACTACAAAATATCGTAATCCTTGGGAACTTATATCAGTGTTTCTCTAGCCGAAATTCACGCCATCGAAACCTGCGCCTCAATTATTATGACTAAAGATCATAAAGGCGCCTCCATTCACATTTTCTCCGACAGCCAAGCAGCATTGAAAGCATTTGCTTCTAACTGCCTGGATTCTAAGTCGGTTAAACGCTGTTATATACACTGCTACAATCTCTCTCTTGTCATAACAAGGTTAGGTTGTGGTGGGTACCTGGCCACAGGGGTATGGAAATGAGATAGTCAACGAGCTTGTACGGGCAGGCTCGTCAGCTACACTAATTGGTCCTGAGCCGTTCAGTGGCATCCCGTGAGCCTTAGTAGCCTACACAATTAGTAAATGGGAAATATGCAGTGCTTGATCTATTGGAACTGTATTCCCGGCCTTAGAGTGTGTGGTTTACAAATACATGCTATGTGAGTGTGTTGCTCTGTGTACACAGACCCACTGAGCTGGCTTCATTTTAAAGAGAGGTATTTGACCCCAGAGAAATGTAAATTGACCTCTACAGGCAACATTCTCGCCTTTATTAGAAAGATTGATAAGCTCCTGCACTAACAAATCTCAATAAAATCCACATAAAATATGATTGTTGTTACAGTATGAGCCAGCAATGGCTCATAATAACGGTTAATTTTTTATATGCATTGGCGTGACCGACTGGAAAAAATATTTTTTATATGTTTCAAGCCGAACTTTAAACAAACAACAAGAACATTAGAAACATTAATATATTAAAATCCAGAAAAAAGTTTTTCAATTTTTTGTCGCTTGTTAGATGAACCAGTTTGAATGATCATGAAAAATAATTTCTTTTTCCATTTCCGTATTTATGGAAAATTTAAAATTCAAATGGATACAACTTTTATTAGTTTTTCGTTGCGGACGTTGGAAGGATATTTTATCGTATTGTGTTATTTTCGTTGTTGGTGTGACTGGTGGCTCGTAGTTAATTTTTGCCGTTTTTATTTATAAAAAAAGTACGTTAGGACATAAACTGAAATTGATGGTGCCGAAGATGCAACATAACACCAAATAATTACATAGTCGTTTAAAAATGGGAACGTCTCAGAACTGGACATTTTAAAACTGGATATTTCAAAATAGGATTTGGCAAAACGAGATAAGGTACAAAACTGGATATTTCAAAATTGGATATTTCAATAAGAGATAAGGTACAAAACGAGATATGGTACAAAACTGGATATTTCAAAACAGGATATTTCGACAAGTGATTTAAACTTAAAATGATTTTTTAGGAAATTTCTGGAATATGGCCAATTAGGGAGGAACTCGGCGAGTTCTTAACCTAAAAATGGGAATTTAAAATGATTTTTTGGGGAAGTTCTGGAATATGGCCATTTAGGAAGGAACTCAGCGAGTTCTTAACCGATTATGATGAAACTCGATATGTAGGATGAAAATCAAAAAACCTAAAAAATCATTTTAAGTTTAAATCACATGTCGAAATATCTCGTTTTGAAATATCCAGTTTTGAATTATCCTGTTTCGTCAAATAAAGTTGTAAAATATCCAGTTTCGACCGGTACTCTTTAAAAATACAGACGAATGCTCACGATGATAGAGTTCAAGATGGTTTTGTTTCAAGAAACCTCTACTGAGGAAAAATTAAATAGAGATTTTCAGCAGTCATCTTCAGCTGCAGGAGAGAAACTCGGTGACATCTTTCTGTTTTCTTATAACTATAAAACAGGACTCTAGGAAAAAATCGTGGTTTTAAACGATAATTCAGACAATATTATGTAATATTTCCATTTTATAAAATGTCATGTTTAAAATTTATGATATATGTCACAAGTAAATGTCATTTTTGAAGTTCGTCTTTTTTTTTTGACAAAATAGTGCTCCACATAGTATTTTTTTTTTATCAAGAAACAAAACATCTGATATTAAAACGTAACAACGACGTATTAGTCAGAAGCTCCATATTATACAATGAAAAGATTTTCTTTCATAAAATCATTTATGTTCTGGAACTATTACCATGAAAAATACTATTATTACGGACATTAAATGCAAATTGTTAACTCTGTTTTTAATTATGGTCATAAAAAGCAAAAGCAAAAAAAAAAATAACTTAAAACTCATAAAAAATAAATAAAATCTTTGCATAATAATTTTGGATGACTTCCATCTGAATATATGGCAACAAGTATATGTACCACATAAATTTTTATGTTTCAAAATAAATTAAAGTTAAAATGTAAAAGAACTAAGCAACAGGTGTGCTAATATACAGGTAGACTAATAATATTATGTAAATGATTTTTGAATCAGTCAGTTTTTTTTCTTAGAAACATCGTAGAATATTAAAAATACTGGCACGTTTTTGTCGACAGAATACATAAACAAAACGAAAAATTATGTAACAACAAAAGCGACAAATTAAACTTTTTTGGGGCTTTTTCGATTCGAATAATTTTATGCTTACAATATCGGTTTTATGGTTGTTTGTTTTTTGTTATTATAAATATTGATCTAACGTCTAAAGACAAACAGTCACCATCATCGAGACTACCAACAAATGTACAGCAAAATAATTTACACTGAAAATGATGTCCGTACATGCTGGAGAAGTAATTCTAAAATTCGTTATCGTCGTCTCAAATGAATATAAATTATAGATGTTGCTATTGTTACAGTGCTGTTGATGGATTATTATTCATTATACGTTGATAGAAAATATAGTTTTTGCAATGTTCGAGATTTATTCGAGTACGTAAATATGCAATATGTAATTCAATATAACATATTATGTTGTGCAGTCTGAAAACTTATGATTTGAGTTAAATTTAGTAGTTGTACGAGAATTTAGTTTAATGGAGATTTTATTCTTGAATAAATTTCCTAAATTTTCAATATAAATCCGATAGAGTTTTTTGAGTTTTTCAAAAAATTAAACCACCTAAACCAAAACCATCGACAGTTGGTGAAACTAATAGTAAACCAATTCCACACAAAATTTCAAAAAAAAAATTGCTCAGTTTTAGTGGTCTATCAGGGATTTCCTCAATCTTCAACAGTTTTGGTTTATGGTATAAATCACCCAGTTTTAGAAGCTTAACCACCATGTATTTTGAATTTGCACTATAATTTACCCAGGTTTAGCGCTGCCAAAGTAACAGGTATATTTAGTGAATTTTGGAAATTTTCGATGTTTGTCCTAAACACCACAATCTAAGTGCCCAAACCACCAAGTATTTTCGCGATTTTGCAAATTTTCGCTTTGTGGCATAAACCGCCCAGTTTTAGTAAACAAAACATTAAGAATTTTTTGGATTTTCGAAATTTTAGGTTTTTGAAATCCGAAATATCAATCGAAATTCGTAGTCTTAGTCGAAAAAATCGAAATTTTAATTTTTTAAGGGCAAAAATATTATTATATCCTTCAGATAAAATATGTACATGAATTTAAGCAATTGGGACAGTGGTTAAAGCTGCTGGTTTTGGTCGCAAGTTACGGGTTTCGAATTTTCAACGCAGAATCCATGGGCTGAACCATAGTCCATGCCAGTACAGGCTGTCTGGAACTTTTCAATGTGCAAAGATGGATATTTAAAGCTAACTTGCATTTAAGAGATTTCGAATTAGGCTGGCTATGGAATAAAGTTAATACTACCTTTTGCAAGGTTTTAACTTAAGAGACATGCTTTGTCAATGAGTTTCCCTGTACATCTGACGTATCGATACACAACATCTCTAACATCTCAACATTTCAACGAGATGGTTCTGTGTTTGGGGCTTTCTGCCAGGAGTGAGGCGTGTTGGTTCATTGGGGTAGTTTGACGGGATTTTTTATTGTGTTGTTGTAAAGGGTTCAATAGCGAAGCTTTGCACGTATCCGGCTGTGGTTCAGTGAAAGTGTTTTGGATGGCTGTAGAAGTTGATTTTCTGTTGTATGGTTCTGTAACTGCAGCAGTTCTTCTGATTTTGCTTGAAGATGGAGGTGTTAGTGGTTTGTATTGGATGATTTGTGGTTTTATCTTGTGTTTTTTTATGGGATATTCAGGATCTGCTGGATTTCCTGTGCTTGTGCCTTGGATTTCCTCGATGTTTCCTCGGTAATATGGGCGTTGTTCGGTAGCTTAGAAAGTCTGTCCACCAAAATGGTTTATTCCGTAGGAGGGACCATGGACCATTGACGAGTGAATTACACAATTTTAATTTTTTTTTCGTATATTTGCCTTTTTTTTGGTATCTACCTTTTTTTGTATTTTTCAGAGAAAAATTACAGGTTACAGAAAAATGATTGCAGACTGGATTTGCTGACGAGAGGTGATTATCTTGTACTAATAGTAGTTTGAATATTAGATACCGAGAAACCGGATCAGTTCTGTCATTACTGACATAACTTTTTTTTTCCCTCTTCCATAAAAAAAATACGAACTATCGATAGCTTAGGTGGCTGTAACCTCTTTCAGCTTTGTTATATGTAACACGGGTATACGGTGGTGTCCGGCATTCCGGAATTTCGAGGTTAATTTTTGGCCATACACTCTCAATCAAATCAATCAATCAATCAAACCAATTTTCGGCACAAATGGCACAGTTTAAGTGGCCTAACTATCATGGATTTTCTGAATTTTGATAAATGTTTGTTTATGGTATAAATCGCTCAGTTTGAAAATTCTAACCGTCACGTTTATGGATTTGGAAAAATTTTCTATTTGTAGCATAACTATAGTATATTTAGAAAATTTTCGTTGTTTTGGTTAATTTTCAATTTTAGTGGCTTAAAGTATCATATAGTTATTTCTGGTTGTTTAGAATTTCTGTTTTGTGACATACATCATCAGTTTTATTGAGCAATTTTATCAGTTCAAGCCATCGTGTATTTTTTAAATTTAAAAATTTTTTGATTTGAGTCCTAATTTACACAATTTAATTGGTCAATCCACTGATTTAGGGTATAAATTGCCCAGTTTTAGTGGACTAACCATAATGTATTTTCTGGATTTTGGAAATTTTCTATTTGTACCCTAATCTACACAGTTTTAGTGGACCTATTTTATTGAGTTTTGTATAAACTGCACAGTTTTATTGACCTAACTATTACGAATTGGCTTAATTCTAAAAAACTTCGGTTTATGGCATTAATAGCCCAGTTATAGTGGAGGAATTCAATCATATATTTTTTGCGGTTTAAAAATTTTATTGCATTAAATGCAGTGATAAATTTGGTTCCAACTTAATAGTATTAAATACCACGGAGATCAAGAAACAATGACTTTACTTGCAGACAAGTTTTCTTTAAATATTAAGACAGTTGGAGGTAATTTAAACTGCCAGAACTTGCAATTCAACCACTGTAAATTAGTTTTATATAAATGTCCCAATAGTATCGCAAAAACTGGTTAATAAACTTGAAATGCAAGTTTAGAGTAACATATGGAAACGAATTTGTGATAGCTAGTCCTTAACTTCAGCTGGAGCATAAAAGTTCAACTATATCTGAAGGTTGTATATTACACCAGTTATTCTTCTCTCCAATCAATTATTATTAATTATATAATATAGATCATATCTAAAAGTCAATATGATTGTCATCAGCTCTAGCAGTTAAATTTTTTCCTGGGTTCAAATAGGAATCAAAATTCACTCAAAAAACGTCTTTAACCATAAAAATTGAAATTCCGGTTCTAATGATCTGAATTTTGAAAATATATTTGATTAGCTTGACCAAGTTCAAATTAAACACAATTTGAAACTGTTCCTGTACCAAAATCAAAGAGAACATATACAAAATATCGTTTACACAAACTACCCTTTTATATATACCAAAGCAATAATTCCGAGTACCAAAACTTTTAAACATAAAACTAATAATGAACATAGTATAATGATTATTATGTACATCATAAAGAATGAAAATTAAAATTTTCCATAATTTTGTATACATACCCAGAATGAGGTAACCCGAACTAAAGAGTTGGTCTCATTTGCCCAGTTTTTTTTTTGCTAAATAATAAAGTTATTCCCTCTTGTGAATTTAATTATGAAACTTTTTTTAGATGGGGTTGACTCGTATGTTGTTGGTAGACTTTTTTAACATACTAAAAATATGTAAATAAATTCGGGGTGTAATACTCGTACAAAACTAACATTATATGGCTCATGTATATATGGGGCATAAACGCGATTATGTAAATATACCATCACTGAACAATTAGAATTTAAAACGAATTTTTATGACATAATTATATCATGATTTTATGCAAAATATGTTCTTTAGTAGTTAATCGTTATCGTTTGGTTTATTAGATAGATGCATAAATTATGAATAGTTTTCATATCTTGCTCTAAAAAAAATTAAGTAGCATAATGTTTTTTGGCACGATACTAGTGGCACTTTATTGAAAATTGTATCATGGTTTATGATCTTTAATTGTGGTGGTGAAGTCAAGGTTTCCTATAATTTTTTTTATAAATTTTGCACTCATGCTTTCGGCGGATTGTCCTATCGCATCTGCCATTCGTTCACATTTTCTGCACGGATCATATTACGATTTTTCTTCTTGGTCCCATTCCCACAGCGTTAATACAGCGACTAACTGCTGCCTACCCACTTTAACTATTATGGTTTCTATACTTTTCCTCTAGTTGTATGATAATCTTCTGTGTTTCCATTGCTCTTGTTCTTTAGAACTCACAACCTTGCTAAATACTTTGGTACCTTTATAGTTAGTAGGACATCTACAATATAAACTCTCTTTTAGCCGAGTTAAAGGCATTTTTGTATAAGTCCTTTTAGTTTTTAATGGTCTTCTGTAGTCGTTCACGTATAATCCTCTTTAATGTTTTACCAGCCATATGATGTGAAAATAACATATAGAGATAATATTTTCGGCACGACGGGCTTACATTGTATGTACCCTTGAACCTTGGCATAACTATTCTATATGATTTGCCCTAAGAATACCAGTCTACCTTTTCACACAAACCTAAACTTCGCTGTTTGCTTATGCTTTGATGGAATACTTAAGACCGAGCGAGAAGCACAATTTTTCACCTCTGACAATTGATGCTAGATTTGAACCATATACCGATATCTGAATTAATTTTGGGCCAAAAATAAACCGTTCTTATTAATTTTCGTGTGGCCCGTATACCTGGATGTGATAGTCTATGAAGTTTTTCAAAAATCTCACGTCTCAATTATTTATGTATCAATTACTTTCATCGTCGTTCGTTTTAAACTGTGCAAGTCGATTAACATCGATTCCATCGTAACTTATTTTCGTACTTTTAGTTGGTCAAGATAAATAATCAGCAACAACATTATTTCGTCCAGAAATATGGCATATATCTGTTGTAAACTGAGCGATGTATTCCAGGTGTCTGCGGTTTGACGAGTACTTCTCTTTGATTTAGATGGCTGTAATTCTTGTGATGGCTGTAATCAACGGTTTGTGATCTGGAAATATGAAAAAATGTTTTCCATCGACATAATGCCGAAAAATATTTAATTGCTACATAAATTGCAAGCAGCTCTTGGTCAAACGCTGAATATCGGGTTTCATCTGGTTGAAGTTACTTTGAAAATAAACTCAGGCGCTCCTAAATATTTTGCCTTGGTTATGTTGTTCTATCACCGCACCAATGACAAAATATGAACTGCCAGTAGTTGGACAAAGTCGTACATTGCTTTCTAGCATAGCTAATTTAGCTTCTTCGAAAGCTTCATTGCATTTCGTGGGCCAAAAATAATTCGTGTTCGAATTTTTTATTTTGGACATATTTAAGAGGTGCTCGTATATTGGTACTAAAATTCTAGCAATGTTTGGTAAAAACCTATTATAATAGTTAAGCATGCCGAAAAACTTTTGTATTTGCGAAAAGCGGAGGATACGTGAGATGAAGATTAACGCATATACCTTTATCCAACCGGTATTGAAATTCCGTTTAAGCGATTTTGGATTTATCATAAAATAATCGGTGTCATCCTCTCAAATGGTAATTTACTTTTGTATGAATAAAGTGAAGCACAACAGACTTAACGGTTGCTGTGCAATCTGGTGGTAAAAATAAAGATGGATACTCTGATAATATTTTTGATAATTCATCAGTAATTGTTACTGTTGATAATTTTAATGTCGGCGTATCCACATATGCCCTTATGCATGCCACATTTAGATTGGTATCTGTATCAACTAAACGTTTTTGTATCAAACCGTATCAAATTGAATTTCCTCAAAAAATCTGTTCCAATCATTGGACGATTGACTGCGATTGTGAAATAAAGATTAAACGATTTACGAAGACCTTAATTTGTACAAGTTTAGATACATTGTGTTAATCGTAGTATTATTGGCTCCGGTTAGACAAATATTGAATGACCGATAAATCAGATCCTGCACAACTAAAAATATCAATTTTGTGGTGCTCTGGATCTCTTTGTTTGGGATAGATTGAGTTAGTTTTTGAAGATCTCTTTGATCGACCTTTGCTTCCAGCTTATTTGAACATTTTGAATATTTGAAATGGACGTTACACGGGTGACTTCAAAAACTTTATCGCCCATGGTTTGCATCTTATCAATATCATTTTATTTATTTAGTGATTTTGTTGTACCACGAATATTTTCCAATCGCTTGTAATGCTACAATGGTGTAGCATCCATACGGCGGAACCATATTTCGAGTTATGAATGTATTGAGTTGGGAAATTTAAAAATTATTTTATCCTTGCATTACTTTAACTAATTGATTGCATTACATAAACGGTGGAAAAAGAAGCAATATTTCATTATATTAATCATTTTTAGAACATATTTGACCTTTTTCGTATACACCAAGGTTGATACAAATTTAAACCACTATATACTTCACGAATCCAGTCTTGCACATACAACAAATATTATAGTAGCCATAATTCGAATTGATATGTCATGATAACGAATTTTTAATTTTTTTCGGTAGTAAATAATAAATAGGAACGTGAAAATTTTAACAGCATATTTAGTATAGTATTAAAATACGAAAGTAGGAAAAGAAAATCTCACGGAATTTTAATTTTAGTTTTTATAAATTATATACCATATAGTTTAACTATTTAAGGGATGATAGTTATAGTATAGTGTTTTTATTATTATTATTTTTTTTTTTGTATATTTGTTCGCCTCAATTAAAATAATTTTTCGCTATTTTTAATTTTTCATATGCACGCAACCTTTTGGAAAAACTTTTGTAAAATTTATTTGAATCGTAGCCAAAGCGAAAAAATAAAAAATAAAGAAAATGGTTTTCTACATATTTACATTATAGGTTAATGTATTTGTGGAAAACAGGTAACAATAAAATTTGATTGGATTATTTAAACACTATAACTTTGAACGTGAGTTGTATGATAAGAACTTGAACTTAAAATTATTTCAAATGTTTTGAGTTCGGCGTGTTTCTGTTCCTATACAGCGAGTATTATTATGTGAAGCCAAACCTAACTTCGAAGAGTTGTACATTAAAATGGATACAGTAAAAAAAAACCTTTTCCTGAACGATGCAAAATACTTATCATACGAACCTCGTATATTCATTATTGTAAAATATTACTCGCTAGGTGATCGCATAAATCAAAAAACTGTTTGAAAATATCATTAGTTTTTAGCACCGATTGGGGTTTATAAAGAACGGTAGCGCAGCTACAAGATGTAATAGGAAGAACTTTATGGCCCTAATGTTAATGTATATACACTACACTGTCACCTATATTCAATTTAATTTATTATAAAATATCTAAAACTTTATAATTATAGTCAATAAATTAAATTGTATATAAAATCGATAATTAAATTTAAGTTAGGTACCTAATTTATTATATATATATATATATATATATATATATATATATATATATATATATATATATATATATATATAATTAAATTTATAAAATATATGATCAGTGTGGTTTTAGAGGCCAATATGGTTTGCGAAGTGGTTACCCCACATTTGAAGAAGTGATGAGTTTTCGATACCTCGACAACAATCCTAGTCACTCACGATAATTGTAGTGAGAGAGGATATTAAACCTCATCTTGGCGCTGGCAACCGTGCTTTGTATGTCCACTGCTAAAGTCGAAATACTTTGCAAATGCCGAATATCTGAAGTGATCACACGGTGTTGATCAGACTCGTTGTCATGTCTGGATAAGACAGTTAAACTCTGATGGATGAGATATAGTTAATGACAATCGAGAGAAGAGTCATGCACATGATAAATGGCCTTAAACGTGACAATGACGATACTTATCGAGTTCTATTCAACCACGAGATTCCTGGTGTCATTAATGAAATAAAATGACATCGTGTCCGCTGGCTCGATCATGTTCATGTCGAAAATAAAATAATTCACAATCCGCAGTTAAGTGTAATTTGGCGACCATCATTGCAAAAATCACCATCAATGTTACGTTGCCATCATCATCGTAGACATTATTTTCGTTGCAAATTCGTACAGTTGTTTATAATTACTGTACTGTGCTCAAATCATCTTAAATCATCATCGGTTATCACAAACTCTTCTGTGTATAAAACCACAGCGATACGCATGCGAAAGAAACGAGCTGAAAAGTCAACTAAAATTCAGGTAATAATTTAAATAATTACAAAAATAATTTTGTAATGGCCTTATCCGTTGAGCAATTTCAAGAGACTTTAGAAACCATCCGCGATATTTTTAGGGTTAGCACAGAAAATTTCAAAAATTGTTCAGCTATAGATTTAATGGTAAAATAAATTGACATCTTCACACTTTTGTAAACACAGTACAATAATTTAAAGAAAATGCAAAGGGATAAATGGCGCAAATGGGGTTACCTTTACTGCTGACGGAGATTCAAAATGCATTATTAACAAACATTGATGTTTGCTTGGGGCACTGGGCAAGTTTCAGGGCTATTTGAATGATTCTGATGTCGCGATTAGTAAGAGCGACCAAGAATTAAAATGATTAATGTCATTGAAAACACCATCTGGTAGTTTAGAACGATGGGTATTATTACTTCAAGATTTTAATTAAAAAATCATTTATACTCCTTGTAAAGCTATTAATCTCAACTCAAAAATTTTAAAATCTGTTCATGACGAACCTTATGCTGGACATTTTGAGGTTGAACGTTCGATATTACATATTAGACAAAATATCCGGTATGTGCAAATGTCCGGTATGTGCAAATTTATATCCGATTACATTCGAACATCTCCTTAATGTCAGAAATATAAAGTTTCCAATCAGAAATCCTCCTGTTTATTAAAAACACCTGTAATAAATCAGCGTTTTGAAGTAATCGCAATTTGTTTGGTCCTCTTGTAGAATCTGGAGAGTGATATCGGCAGATGTTAATAATAGTAGATCTAGCTACTAAATGACTAGAAATGTATCCCTTACTATATGTCACTGCAGTAGCATATGAAAAGTATTAATAAATGATTTTTTTTACTGATATGGGCTTCCAAGGTGACTTATTTCGGAAAACGTTGGGCAGTTTGTTGGTCAAAATTGTAATTTTGTTCCACGAATTACTATAGCTTAAATCCTACATGCATAACCTGGAATTATGTCCAAGATTACCTCTAGACGTGACTAACCTTACCAAAATAAACTGAAGAAATCGAACGTTTCTTACGAACTAGAGAGTCTTAATAACGAATTCGTATGTGTTTTTCCTGTGTCCATGCTAACACCTTATCATGCTCACAAAAATACAGAAGATAATTCTCCATAATACCCAAAAAAGGCACGTCCACCGATGCAGTGTGGTCAGTCAGCCAAAGAGGCCAATAATATTGGTAATACTCGGAACACAGAAGAAACTAAAACATCTTCTGGTCGAGTGTCCGTTCTCCCATCTCGTTATAGAATATAAACATCCACTCGGGACGAGTCGTTATTCAGAAGGAGAGTATTAATTTTGATTGATTGATTGATTTAAAATGTACGATCAAGCATTAAACAAGTTCTCCTGGATATATGGCCGGGCCCACAGAACACCCGTTTTACATAAAATTGGAAGGACAACGCAGGATGATAGTTAAATTATTGGAATAGACCCGCTAACAGACACCTTGGCGGACAATTGTTAGTAAATTTTTGTTGGAGTAGGGAAATGAAAGGTTTGTCAGTAATGACAGAATTGGTCCAGTTTCCCGGCCAATATTCGAACTACTGTTAACATAAAACAATCACAATTTTATTGAACTGCTCTGCATTCGGGCATCTCTTGTCAGCAACTCCAGTGTGCCACCATTCATCTGTTATCTGCAAAGAATCCCTAAAACATCATATAACCACTAAAAATCTAATTTATATACACTTTCTTATAAACTTGGATTAGATTGTACTAAAAAACAAACTCCTGGACAACGTCGGGCCAGTTCCCACAGCTACCCCACATAAAACAATCGGTAACGAAGGGAAATTTAACTCGAATACAACCACACATATGTAGACACCCGTGCAGGCACCATAGACACAGATATACCAGAATACCCATGCACATGTATACACCCACATGTCCGCCCATCCACACATACCATGCATGTAAACGGATAAAATAACGCGGTCATCGACACCCCAACTATTGCATTGCATTATAGAGCACAACTTCAGCTAACCCCCCAACCGCCACTTTCCAAAAGCATCAGGAAACTTTCCAAAAACTTGAATATAATAAACAATACAGTAAAAAACGTTCGTCGCTTTCTGAAATCTAATATCAATAAAACTAATAACTTAACTTATAAAAATTAAATGCAGCCTAATTACAATACAAAAATCAATCTCTGCAATTCTAATAAGAAAGAGCGTTCATATCATACTCGAAATTCAAATATCAAATAAGCATTACAAAATTTGAATACGCATCCATATTCCATTTTCCATTCTAAACTAAATAGGTATACCAAATTCAACAGTAAGTGTATTGCTATGGTAATTATTTTTTCAATTTACAACAACAATCTCATAGAAACACATTGAAAACAAATTTAGCTAAATTGAAAAGAAATTTAAATTTACATAAATTAAATTGAATTTTTGGATAACGATATTGCAACATGAAGTCGATTCATTTCCAAAGCAATACACTTAGTACATATGTGTGACAGACACAAAAATTTATCATTTAAATATGACTTTGAATAAAGGCCTTTTCAATACCGAAATATCAAATTTTCAATACCGATATCATATTGGAAACAAAACCAAACCACATCAATTCACCAACACTATACATATATAACCATATATAAATTAATATAAATATAAATAATTAATATAAATTAATTTAGTTTAATTAATATAAATGATTAAATAAATACACATTTTTCCTCTGTTATTTTCCCAATGCATGAGTGTACTAAAAAACAATATTTACACAAAAAAATTCATTTATGGTTTGCATCCTTGCTACCACATTGAGTTTTATTTTTTCTTTCATTTTTTAATTAACCATTTCAACCATTTCTTTCACGAAATTTCACTCTTTATATTTCCATCACTGCACTTTAAATTCAATATAAACTAAACTATAAACAATTATTCTATATTTTTAAACATCTATTCTTCTAAATAACACTATAACTATTTTAATTATTATTATTTTTTTGGCAGCGATCAAAACACACGTCTGTTTTGATCGTTAGTCGAGACACCACTGACATTCAGAAGGAGAGTTATAACAAAATCTAAATAATATATATATATATATATATATATATATATATATATATATATATATATATATATATATATATATATATATATATATATATGTATATATATATATATATATATATATATATATATATATATATATATATATATATATATATATAAATTTATAAGTTAATAACTTTTGAGTTATTTTATTTTTAAAAAAATCAACTTCTTTATTTTAATTCAAAATTACAACTGATTATCTTATTGTAATTAATATCTAAAGAAAACTGAAATTATTTCGTACAGAATGAAGAGTAAGCATTACCTAACAGAATGAAGAGTAAGCATTACCTTGAAATGCATTCAACATGCCTCGGTGTTATTGCAACTTGCTAAATATGATATGTGTATCATATGTAAAATCAGCATTTCAATGGAAATGCATTACTGGCACGTGTGACATATGATATTTATGTTATGATTGTGGCGCGTGTTAACTCTTCCACTTCTAAATTAAAATGTTTGCATTTGAACTCCTAAAAAAATGGCCATTATTTCTTCTGTCGTGTTCAACCGGTTTGTTGACGTGCGTAGCTCGGAAAGGACACGTCTGTGTTTAGTTGAAATTCTTTATTAAAATCGGGGAATTATATTAATACTTCGTTGGAAGTTAGAGAGGATTTTATCTTATTGAAAGCGGTTACCTCATTTTCGGTGAAGTTTACCTGCTTTGTTTTCGAAAGGGTTTCGGACACGTGTCCGTCTTCCCCTCTCAAAAGCGAAGTCAAGGGTTTCAAAAGTTTTGCGTAATCCTTGACGAAACTGTGATGGAATTTAGACATGCCTAGACAGGATCTAAGCTCCTTTACAGTTCTTGGTATGGGAAAATTTGAAATGGCTTTCACTTTTTCTTTATTTGGTTTAATTTCGTCTTTTGTTATTACAAAATCGAGAAATCCCATTTCTTCTCTTAGAAATTCACATTTGTTAAGTTGAATTTACAAATTTGCCTTTTCTAAGATTTCGTATTTGGTTTTATTGTTTTCCAAGTGCTCTTTTTTATTTTTATTTTTATAGCAACGTTTCCCAATGTGGTCTAGCAGGTTTATATCGTCTAGTGCACGTTGAAATATAGAGGATGCATTTTTCAGGTCAAATAGAAGTCGAGTAAATTCATATTTTCCATGATTTACGGAGAAGGCTGTATTTTTTATATCGGTGTCCTTTAATGGGATCTGGTGAAATCTACTTTTTAAGTCTATGATAGTTTTCTCCTAAGTTAGCCAGAATGTCATTTATCTTTGGTATTGGTTTGGATCCAATCCTAGGTTTGGATTAATGATCATAAATCTCTTATCAGTATGTATTGTGGCACCAAGAGTTTTCAGGCTATCGTTGCCGATTATGTCTTCAGATGATTTCAAGGTGTGCGGTATAAAAAATTGTATTTACTTTCTGGAATATGTCCACTTATGTATGGTGTGTGATTTTATTCCTATCTGTCACCGAGTTTGCCATGAAGTGCTTCTCGTTAGGGATGGTATAGCAAAGAGTGTATTAATCTCAAAAATTAATATCGTCAACTAATTGACTTCTAATTATTTTTTTTAGAGTATTCGTCAGAATAATTTGCAGTACTGGGAAAGTCTTCAACCTCTTGTAAATTGGTATACTCCAGAATGGTCTGGTCATACTTTGGATCATCTGAAGCCATCTATTCGTAATAGTCTTGAAGCTCAGATTCGTGGTTTCCGTGTGACGTTTCCGTGACATACTCTTTGAATTTTAGGTTGATGTGTCTGGTTTGAGTGCGGTCGTTTGTTATCGAGTTGATTAATTTGTGGCCTATTTTGGTAATTGAATTGTCGAGACTGTCTAGATTTGCCAACTTCCATCGCTTGTGGTCTAGAAAAATAATGTCTACTGGGTATTCCAGGTGAATGTTGGGTATATTGTTGATAAGTTTGTCTTAGACGTTGAGAGATGTTGATAACTACTATGGAATGGTTTAGAAAAACTTTAAGGTACTTGAGGATTATGTAACAATGAAGGATAGAATGTTCGGATTTGATTGGGAAAATTATGTTGTTGTGTAAATATGGTTCTCCTAGTAGGAAGTAAAGAGTTTTGCAAAAATTGGGTTCTTGGAACTTGTATACGTTCGTGTTAAATATAAAGAAGAAATAAACTAAAACCTATACAAAGGTAGCGTCCTGGAACACAAGCATAAAACTAGAACTACTTTCGCGAAAGGCAAATTCCAACCATTCCTTGCGATTATTGGAAAAAAATAGTTAAAATTAGTAGAATGCCAAGATACACTTGTTAACAAGGAGACAATAAAAGATACCACTGATCTTTTCCCGTACTTCAAGGCTATATTGAATTCAAGAATTTTGATATGCTATAAATCAATCAAAATGGACGTAATCTGGCTGTGCTCGATTAAGTGATAATTTAAGTATATCATTAAAACAACACTGTGTCAATTTTTAATTTCAAACTCTAATTAATTTAACGACATAAATTAATAAAATTCACTTATCTCAATATTTTTTTGCATACATTAATTGTACTTTATAAGCTTTAATAATTTAAATTTTATTTTCAAACACCCACGCTATATTTAAATTTATCTCCGAATACACAAAAAATATAACAAAAGTTTTCCTAAATATTGAAAAACAAAAAAAAAACAAAAATTAAAATTTCCAGGTTAGCACCTCATTGAATTTTAATTACTAAACAAAAATATAATATTTATATATACATAAATTATGTAGATAACACATCATATACTGAAAAAGGAAATTCTATTATATGATCTATGTTGTGGAGCATTATCCATATTTGTATTCTATCTATGTACATACATACCGTTCACACGATGGCATTTTTATTTTATTTTTGTGAGTATATTATCTACAGGTACGGGAGTAAAATTTTTGGTTTGAGCTAACCATATACACATATATTCATAATTTGGTTCGACTAAATGAACTTTGACATCCGATTTGAAAAAAAAAATTTAAATTCTGCTTGAATATGTTTTTATTTTTTTCAATTTCCATACTCTATTTTCCAAGATTTATAATACCATTTAGCTTTTCATATAGCATAACAAATCAAAGCTTGTGTTGTTTTTTTTTAGTTTTCATTTTAACAAAACTTCATAACATTATACGAACAACAACAAAACTGGGAAAACGAACAAAACTTTTTCGTTTGATTCTGTAAAAAATAATTGTACATGAAAAAAATGTTATATAGAAATAAACTCGTCGAGCTTTTTTTATTTATTATAAAACAAGTAAACTGAAAAAATATGAATGTCGCTAAAGAAAAATCGTAGAGCTTAATAAAAAAAAAAAGAAATTCTATTCGTTTTTCCTTTATTTTTATGCCAAACAAATATAAAGCAAATTTACTGAGACAAAAGACAAATAAAGAAATGCAAATTTAGAAAAAAAAATACTAGAAAATTAAAGCTTTGCATACAACAAATAATATAAAACGTAAAAAAGTTGTTTATGGAATTATTTTAATTTTTAAGTTTAAAAATGCAATGTGTACGTATTTAGAGTATTGTTTGCATGTCATGTGTTTTTTTAAAGATGATTTAAAGGTGGCCTTGAAAATAAAATCAGCACGTCAGCACGTTAGAAAATAATTTGTTTTAAACGATAAAACAAATGAGCTTTCTTCGCGTTTTATGGTTAAATTATTTTACGGATACATTTTCGTAAAACTTGGAAAATATTTTTGTTATATTTAAATTGTTCAGCTGTCTCTAAAGCTATATATAACAAAAATGTTAAAAACTAGTACGAGTGTTTGTGAAACTTTAGATTGTACAATATGTGTAAGGTACATTTTAAACGCCATAAAAACTTTAAAAAAAACTATCAATTACAAAGTTGTAAGACATCATATAAACGTCTACATCGTACCGAAGAAAACTTAATCATAGTCAAAGTTTACAGTACAAATCTATCAAGGAATTAGGCCGACTTGTGTGATATGTCTGACAAATCAATTACAAAAAGAAAATATTAATTTCTTCAGAAATGGACAAAAGTCTTGAAACAATAATATCAGATCTAAGCGTATAAATTTGGGTTACGGATTTTTTGCTGAAGTTAATGCGTTAAACCTTGCAATCGTTTCAATCAGCTTTTATTTGATACATCTGTTTATCATATTCAAGAATTCTGACATTATTTGGACGACTTTAAAATTCTTAAAGTATAGTAACTTATAGTTTCTTAAAATATTTTTTTATGTTGCTTTTATGTTGTAACTGTATAGCGTCCCCAGAAATCACCAAAGAAGAACATCATTTTCAACTGATTCCGTAGGTATAGATATAACCAAATTTGCACCAGGTTTTGTGTTTGAAATTGAGCTTTATTTTTTTATTTTAATTGAAGACCTTCCATTTGTTCTAAAGGAGAAGTTTCATTTTATTTGAAATTGTCACCATCGGAACAAAATAGTTTTTGCAAATTTCCCTAATAATTAAAAGATAAAAATCTTATTGCATTCGACGGTCGGATATATTGCCGCTTTCTATAGATTGCCCAAGATACTGAATTTTTTTCTGCATTATTTGGCACTTATTCCACTTAATATTCAATAGTTCTAGCGACAACGACTCCTTAAAATTTCTTACTGCTTCATTCTCTTCGATACCAAGCACAACAATATCATCTATAAATACGCTATTACTGCATCTCCTGAATTGAATGACGGAACACTTCATTAATATATATAGTTGAAAATCGGACGGGGAGTAACAGAATCCAAAACTAACCCGCAACTCTAAACTTGAATAATTTGAAAAACTTGGCATCAGTTTTCCATTTTTTAATCACTCTTTTATCTGGTCATCGATCATTTTCTACTCTAGGATTGATATTTTTATTGGACAACAATAAACATAGGTCTATCATCCTCTAAAATTATTCTCATCTCGATATCCACTTCGGATTACTACGAGGAAACTTGGACCAAGATATAACAAACCTAAGGCAATAGTGTGTAGTTTAATCAAGCCAATCATAAAGACCTGAGGAGAAGTTGCGACATTTCTGATAAAATTGTAAGAGGATTAAAATTCGTAAATTGCGGGCTAATTCCTTATAGCCATAGCCTGTACAAAAATTAATTATTTTCGACTACGATTCCAAATTTATTAATTAATTATTCTTTCGCCCTATTGTTAGAAATTAATAAATATATTATTATTAAATTTTTATCTAATTTACCAATTAACTTAGTACTGTAATATAATATTCCTATAAATTACATAGTCCAATAAGAATTTTATTAAAATAATTAAATGTTTAAATTTGATCGAATCTATCATTTTATAGCATTACACAAAGTACTCGCAAGAAAATCCTATTTATATTTACTTTAACACCGAAAATATTACAATTAGAATTTTATTAAAATAATTAAGCATTTAAATTTGATCGAATCTACCGGTTTATAGCAACTGCACAAAATACTCGCATGAAAATCATATTTATATTCACTTTAACACCGAAAATATTACAATTAGAATTTTATTAAAATAATTAAGCATTTAAATTTGATCGAATCTATACGGTTTCATAGCAATTATTTAGGTTATCACCAATTGTAATAAAATTTAAAATACTGCTAGAAAAGTTATGGGTAACTACCGATCTACCGATTGAGATGAAGAAGCTCCAGCCCATATTTTATGCAGTTGATCGCAAGATTATACAATTTGCGCCGTCTCCACAATTGAACATTGAAATTCGAAGCGGAAGTATGCTGGAAATAAACGGAGCCAAAATGGACTCAACTGATCCAACTGATTAATAAACATTCATCGTGGTTCACAATTAAAAAGATAATGGGCTACATTCTTCGTTTTTGTAAACTACCTAAATCAGAATACCGAAAAATGAACAGTAAATACTTGGCTTATTGTAAGTACAATTCAGCGAGTAGGTGGAAGACTAAATAACTCCAGTCTAAGTCATGGGGCTAAACATTTGATTATTTTACCGAAATGTCATCCAGCAAATCGTTTAATCATCTATATATATATATATATATATATATATATATATATATATATATATATATATATATATATATATATATATATATATATATATCATGGAATGACTTGACTAATTAATAACACAGTTGAAACATATGTACCAAAGCTAACGGTTCGGCAGCAAACATACTAAAGCCAGTTGAGTAAAAAATGTACAACAATGTATCCTACAAATTTTAATTACTTAACGATCCATTTCAACCAAACATAAAATTACTCGTTTTACCATATTTCCTTTCAACCATTCCAATTAAAAAAAAACAAAAAGAAAAACCACCATATCTAATAGAAAATGTTTTCCAATTTTTCACAACACACGTACGAATATCAATGAAGATACAACAACAACCAATTAAAATTTAACAATATTGCTGTTCTTGTATTGTATTTCCATTCTATATTTTCCAATTTTCCTCAACAAAATTTTGCTGGCTGTGTATACAAACAACGCAGAAACGATGTAGAACATAAATTTATTTAAATCCAATAAAATACAATTATGCTACTAACATAAATTTTTTTAGAACTTTTTAATACCGAAAGCTTTGAACTTTCATAATTCTATGGAATTACATTTTTTTTTAAATATGATTAAAATTAAAAAGTAGTATAGATAAAATTTCAGTTTTTAGTTTATAATCGAACAAAAGATGTTTTTTTTTTTAAATCACTGCAAAAAGTTCATGCACTGTATAAAATTCATTCTGCATATCCATTTATATTTTTTGTCATTATTTAAATTTATAAATTTAAAAGGTTTCAGAAAAAAGTATTGCTTACAGTGCATCGATTGCAAATGTATGTATTTTATTCTTATTTGTCTCAAAGACAATTTTTATGTAGAGGAATAAGACGAGATAATAATATATGCTACTTATAGTATATCCTGCTTCTTGCTCCGTTAAAAAGAAGGGACAAATAATTCTATTTATAGACATTTTCCCCTTTCTTTGTATATGTTAAACATAAAATCATCGGTATTCATGCTGCATGTGTGTTGGTATAAGGGGAACTGCAGAGCAACAATCTGCATATACAATCTGATACAATATTATCCTGGCGTATATAACAATAGTCACATTATGGATTTGATTTGGTTCAAAATCTTATTAATTCCAAGAAAATCTCAAAGCTTTTGTATTTACATTTAATTTTAACATCGAAATATGAGTGTAAAAACTACGAAAGCTTTTCGACGCAAGTCAAATGTTATCGTATAATTTCCATTTTATTTTTGGTGTCGAATATTTTTTTTTACCGTCTTCAGGTGTTTTTACCATTCGTGTGTTTTTCTTTAATTTTTATTTATTAATGTAATACTCATGCACATGAAATTTTTTTTGGGTTTTCCGGTTTGTGCTATAAATTTTGGTTGGAAAACGGTGTGAATTAGGGTAGTGTGGCTAAATGTTAGGGAATGGTTGCTTTTATATACTGTGTGGGGTTATCAATTAATTTATTAGGTTTTGTGAGTTTATTATTTAATTTTTACTATAATTTTTAAAGGGTCATGCATTTAAGATTGTTCCAATTGTAACGTTTTAAAAGACATTTATTATGTCTTTATGCTAACCCTTTTGCTAATTTGTTGGCCTAACAATTATTTTTTGAAATGTGTGTATATATTATAGCCGTATTTGCACTGATGGCCACTTTATTTTGCTATATATATCGGGAAGCGCCATCTTTTATGTCGGTAAGTAAACATTGAATAACTATGAAAAAAAAACAATTGATTTTTATATATGAGGTATTTTTATTCAATTTGGTCCTTCGCAATTTATTTGGACTAGTTTTTGAATATAACAATTAATCAATTAAGTGGCCGCTTCGATTGTCAAAAGCAAAATATGCCATTTTCCATTACCTTTTCAAGCATTTCGGGCGGTATAGCGTTGATTTCGGTACGATTGCTTGCATTTAACTCGTCAATGGTCTGAGGCTTGCTGGTGTAGGCTTTTCAAAAGATCCCACAAAAAGAAGTCTGGAAGCAAAGAGTAAAATCTGGAGATCTGGGTGGCCAGTCAATGTCGCCTTTATTTTACATCAGACGTCCAGTGAATTTTCGTTGCAGAAACCGTATTGTTTGATTTGCAGTGTGGCATGGCGCACCGTCTTGTTCAAACCAGTAACCCTCAAGACCTTTTTCACGCATTTGCGGGCAGACATAATGAACAAACATCCACCGATATCGGTTTGCATCGACTGTTTCATTTTATGTGAACAAATATTGCCCAATGATGGTTTTGGCGCAAGCGCCGGCCCAAACAGTCACTTTTTGGTCATGCTTTGGCGTTTCATGGACCTCGTATAAATTCTCTGTTCCTGAAATACGGCAATTTAAATTATGAACGCCACCAGAGTTTGTGAAATGAGCCTTGTCGATCATCAAAATTTGCTTTCAAAAATCATGTTTATTGTCAACCATTCGAGCGACTTTTTGGTTGTATTTCAAGCGACATGGACGGTCTGTCAACAATATTGTTTGTGTTGATTGTACTTTATACGGTAACAAATGCAATTCATGTTTAAAAATGCACCGCAAAAAACTGACGCCAAAATGCTGAGTGCGGTACCATTCGACCCTTTTGGGTTCTGGGCAACGCTCTCTTCGATAGTTTCAACCAGTTCATTGGAACGTCTTGGTCGTTGACGAACGGCATATTAACAATCTCTCACTGCCCCATGCTCAATAAAATTTGACACCAAATGGCCACGATATTTTCGACGATATGCATGCGTTGAGTTAACACCACTGAACGAATATTTTCAATGGAAAGCGTTACTATTTCGGCGCGTTGTTTCGGTGTGTTGCGATTCATGGTGAAAATTGTACTGGATTGACAATATTCAATATTCAATGTTTACATACCGATATAAAGGATGGCGCACCCAGTATATATATATATATATATATATATATATATATATATATATATATATATATATATATATATATATATAGCAGTTTTTAAATGGTCTAATAAACCAGGACTCTTGCATTCTGGATCCACATCAAAATGATCACGGTACTTTTATTTGATTATCTTTTTAAAAAGCAAATTTTGCTTTAATATGACTCCACAAGACATTTATTTTTTTAGTTTGTTCTTCCAGAATTGTGTATTTTCGATTTTAGAGGAACTTTACTGCACCTACAAAATACTTTAAGTGAACACTAAGATACCACCATTTTACTATTTAATTGCATTAAAGGTAATAATCATTAGGTAGTCTTTAGATAGCAGTCATGGACTAAAAGTGCCATAAAGCGTCTCTTCATTCCATTTGGCCCCAAACTCTATTTGCTCCTATATCAGACGCGGCTGAAAAAAGTAGGTATTAAATACTAGGGTAGTATGTATAAGATACTAATAGGGAAAACACTCCAATATAACCCATGAACGAAGAAGAACAATGAAAAAATTAACGACCAGGGACTCAGAAAAGATTTCTTTCCAAAAAACTGAATGGGCGGTGTAGGCACAAAAAAGTCTTGTTAATAGCGAGCGAATTTAGTGTTTGGGTCGTCGAATGAGAAACTGAGTGTTTGATGATAGAATTAAAGCTATACTTGAAACATTATCCTTACTCCCACTAGCATTGCTAAATATTTGCAAATACTTCCATATTTTGCACAGATATACTAGCTCGACAATTGATCTCAAATGGATTAGTAAGTAAAATATTATGTTGTAAAGTGAGTGCTATGCACATGGAATACATCTTAAGAAAGTTTCCAAAAAAATAAGGACATGGTTTGCAATGTCAAAAATTGCAGAGATTCAAGTGTACGAAATGGTGGATTGTATAACTTCAATGACAATGAGATCACTAAAAAATGGAAAAATACTGTGTACTGATGGAACTGATGGAAAAGCTCGAACAATATACGGCAACTATATTGTGCTACCTTTTCAGTGTTTAAAAAGAGATACTTTCAAATGTTGAGTAAAGAGGTGGATCGGGACACTTGGGCTCGACCGTATAGAATAGTTATGACAATTTACTATATTAATAGAATTTATAACCATAAAAAAAATCTTCCTTCGTTTAAAACTTGACTTTATAACGCCAAAGAGCATAACCAACTCACATTCTAATAATTTCAAAGTATCAAAAACTATCGCGGATCTAAATATGTTAGATATAGAATTCATTTTTGAATTGAAATTTTTTATATAAAAAAAAAAATCCGCAGATCCTAATTTTATTTAGTTAACAATTTAACATCATAATATTACCATATCTTTAAAGTCGGTTTACAAAAAGTTGTCTAAATTTGGACATTTTTTAAAATGCTTCGTACACATTTTATTTTTTGTGCTGTCGAACATATTTTAGCTCCTTCATCAAAAAAAGAGGAAAAACAAAAGAAAAGTTTTTCTTCAGGGTTTTTTTTTTGTTTTTCATTTATTTTTGGCTACCACATTGAATTATATTATTTTCAAGAAGCAATTACTTTTGTTAAAATATCAAAAAATGATGTCTATACTTCCATCAAAATGATAATATTCATTTGGTGCAATTACAGAGTTTGATTGACAGAATAAATTTTAAATTAGGAGTGAAATTGATACATTGAGTTGTATTTAAAAAAACATTCTCAGTTAAGAGATAAATGCGGTAAAATCCAAAGTGTCAAAATATTTTATTAGTGTGACTATCAGATAATAAACGCAACATGTTTGTCACAAACCATGTCCGGAAAAGCTGAATTACTGGCAAACGTAAAAGAATAGCACCATTGTTTGTCTTCTTGTTTCTTTTGATATCAACATCGCTTTACCATTCAAAAACATTTGCTAGAATCTGCATGACTCTGGTCATTTATCGTTGAAGCTATTGGGCGTCGCTATACTAAAATTGTGTTCCAGCATGGGTAACTCCAAGTAGAGCAACATGTTAATCCTAATTATATATTTAACGAGTCATGCAAATGACCATATACAACAACAAAATCGGTCGGTACCAGAAATTGCTTCTTGGAATGGCTTAAAAAATTAATTTATGAGAAATAATAAAGAAAAATATAATTTAAAAAGTTCGAGCAATTCCGAAAACAGAAATCGACCAAAAAAATACTATACAATGTAAAAGCTGGAGATGTACATACAATATATGTAGGTAACGAATATAATTTGCACAATCATTTCATCATAAAAATTCGAGTAATTTTAGACGACCTAAGCAAAAATAGAATTTCATATAATTTTCTTGTGAATCATTTACATTTTCATTAGAATTTTATCTCTACGGTCTAGATAAAAAAACCGCCGCACACTATGCTCGATTTTCTTAAACAAAATGGAATAAATTAAAACAAAGTATAGAGGTGAGGGTGAATAAATATATAAGGAATGGAAATGAGGTTGAATTTTTTTAACCTTGTGACCCCACCTCCCGATTTGGTTTTTAAGTATATACTCTAATTTTAATTTCTTATTTATTTAAATCTTAACGTTAACGCGATACTAAAAGAAATTTACGAGAACTTTATACGAGGTTTTCACTTTATCATCACAAATTAATTAATTTTACGATATATAATTAATTATTATTCGACTTTCGATTCGACCCGACCTATCGCCAACAATATATAGTGCAAACATATACATGTTACAAATTGTAAACGGGCGATAGAAAATAAAATCGTACAGATTTTACTATTTAACGTTTTGTTGGCTTTTTTTTTTTTTTTTTTTGGAATTGGTCCAAATTTCTTTTTACGCTTTTTGACCACAAATTACATTTATTATTCTAACATGTCGTAAATTAAGTAACTACATATGCCGAAAATATTTGTTCGTTGTATATAGTTGGGTAATAAAAATGTTAAGTTATTTTTTTTCTTCGGTAGGTTCCTTGCTGTTACGTTGTGAACTTTTAGTTTTAATTTATGTCTTATTAATTATATATTGGAACATAATTGTTAGTGATCGATGAAATGTTAGATTATTATATGAACACCTAGGTTAAGTTAACTAATAATAGTAATAATTGGTCTTGACAGACTATGAACACAACTAAGATCGATTGTTGAAGATACCCTGGACTAAATCATCATCCAGGTCGATGCAGGATAGCTGGAGTGCAATGTATAACATTATAACACTCTCAATACACACAAAATTCTAAAATGTATGTACATTACAGATTCACAATTATTTATCACGAAAATTAAGTGAAATAATTTTTAAACAGACAGCCTCGTCATTGTAATTAGAAAAAAATCTAATTGATATAAAAATGGTGAGTTAATCAATAAAATAACAGTAAAATGACCCACCAAACCGTTTAATACACTCAAACTCTAAAATTTATATTAATTAGATTCAAAAAAAAAAATTTATCACTAAAATTAAATGGAATAACTATTAAACAGGCAAAACTCATCATTATAACTAGAAGAAAATCTAATTGATATACTTTTGGTGAGTTAATCATAAACTAACAGTTTAATGACCTGTCAACACACTTAATAATCACAAACTTTAAAAAGTGAATAAATTATAGATTAAAAACAAATTATTTATCACGATAATTAAATGAAATAACCGTTAAACAGACTCGTAATTGGAATTAGAAGAAAACCTAATTGTAGAGATTTTTCGAGTTAATCAATAAAATAACAGTAAAATGACCTACCAACACTCTAAATACACTCATCAAAACTCTCAAATGTTTAAAAATTGCAGAGCAAAACAAAATATTTATCACAAAAATTAAGTGAAATAACCATTAAAAGTCGTCATTGGAATTAGAAGAAAATTTAATTAATATAGATTTGGTGAGTTAATAAAAAACACAGTTAAATGACCCACTAACACTTTAAATACACACAAAACACTTAAATGCATACGGATTTAAAAAAAAAATTATTTAGCACGCAAACTACATCAAATAACCGTTTAACAGACAAACTTCTCATCGAAATTAGAAGAAAATTCAATTGATATAGTTTTGGTGAGTGAATCAAAAAAATAACAATAAAATAACCCAACAGCTTTTTATACACACAAAATGCTTAAATAAATATAAATTACTGATTTAAAATTAATTATGTATCAAAAAAATTAAATTAAATAACCGTTAAAAACAGTAGACTCACTAACACTTTAAATATATACACAAAACTCTAAAATGTATATAAATTAAAAAAAAATTATTTAGCACGTAAACTAAATGAAATAACCGTTTAACAGACAAACTCGTCATTGTAATTGGATGAAAATCTAATTAATATAAAAATGGTGGGATAATCTAAAAGTAACAGTAAAATGATTCACCAACACTCTCAATACACACAAAACTTTAAAATTTATATAAATTTAAGATAAAAAAAAAATAATTTATCACAAAAATTAAGTGAAATAATCGTTAAACTGACAAACTCGCCATACTCGTAGAAATGACCAAAGGTGAATAAATTATTAAAATTTAAAGCAAGATGTAAACCCTTTTTAAACGGGTAAAGCCCGCAAGGCATTTACCTCCAAATTTAAGTAAGTTGAACAGCAATTTGTTTCGTCGTATCAACTTGATAAATTGGCCGTTAAATTATGATACCCATACCACCAGTAAATTTAGCATAATAAAGTAAAATAAAAATTACCTTTACATTTGCCATAATCTTATGTTGCATAAAATGAATTTTTGTTGTTGTTGAAAACAGTTGTGTTTTACCAGGAATATGGGTGCTTACAATGTGTTGTGTGATTAAAAATCTGATAACGTTAAAACCAGATAAGCTTCACACTTCATAACAGATCCTGGTAAGTAATTTAACACTATATATAAATATATATATATATATATATATATATATATATATATATATATATATATATATATATATATATATATATATATATATATATATATATATATATATATATATATATATATATATAATACTTAATATAACCCATTAAAACGATTCGAAAGCGTGTCATCAAACTATGATGCATGGTAAAGTGTTGTTTGTATATAGCAAACGAAATTTCATTTTAATCATTCTTATTTAAGAATTAATCATTCTTACATAATAAAAAAGCTTTCTAGCTACACAATTTTTTTTGAAAGATCTACAAACGTATGGTTTGACATAGATAAAATAAATTAAGGTAGAATTAATTAAATTATGAACATAAAACGGATAGCTTTAAAATATTCATCGATTTTTTTATATCGATATCGTTCCAAAAGCACGATACAAATAAATTTCGAGTTAGATGGACTTTATTATATACTTTAACCCTGTACACAATTTTCTTTATTTTTCTTTTACAACTTTTTTTTCCTGCAATCCAAATATATAAACAACATCTGCTGTATAAGTTTCATCAATTTACTAAGCATCCAATTTTTACCGTACTATATAGACATATGTTATATACTTGTAACGAAATTCACTCGAGGAAAAGCTTTTTTTTTTGTTTTATTTTGGTGTTTGACAATCATGAAAATTTCTATCGATACTTCAAAAAATAAAATTGTGTTTAGTCAATGCATTGAGACATGTACCGATATATCCGGAATGTAGAACTCTCTATAGAATTTGAATAATACATAAAAAGGATATGCAGAGCTTTTCTATCTTCTTCGTATAAAAAGTAAATATTTTAAAAGTTTTTACCTTAAAAGTTACTATGGTTATAAGCGGCACTTGCATGCATGTTTACGTGTATGAAGGAACATAATATTTTTGAACTTAATTACTTATTAGTGCAAAAAGCTGCTTGGCTCGGTTAATTAGGTTTAAATTCAGTCTTTTAGATATCTGCAGTATATGCCAACAAAGGTATAAATTATCACTTACGTTAACCGTACACCATGTGGATGTATGTGTACATTTTTCAACAACTGGAAAATATCTAACCACTCGAAAGTAAAAATAAAGGCAGTAGCCTAGGCAGAGAATTTAATAAATGTATCCCTCCTAACTATATAGAACTTGCAGTATTTCGATTTATTTCTTAAAATAATTAAAAATTTGTAATTTTTTCGTAAGCTTAACTGCAAATTTAAAACCATTAATTGTTAGTTTGTTAATTAAAATGCTTTTCAAAATTTACTTGTTATAATAAAATTTCACTCGAAATTATTTTGTATATTGTGCATACATGATGCTGCTAAAAGTTCACACATATATTTTTCCTTGACACACAAACACATACACACACACAAATACAATACGAAAAGTTTCATTCAATTTCATGCTTAAAAAAATTCAAAATTTTCAAACAAAAGCAAATTTTCGATTTATTTTGTTAGTGGTAACTTTTAATAAAATTTTCATTTTTATTATAGAATTTTCATTTTTGCATTGTTGTGTATGTATGTGCGCTATCAATATAATCGATTTTTAGCTGCTCAGAAATGGTATATATCGTATATATCGTGTATTGTTTGTTCGACGAACATTGAATGAATTTTGTATGAGAATATCAAAAAAACTTAAATCAAAATAATTTCCCCATAAACAACGCCATAAACACGAGTTTTTCTTTTGTTGCCTTGAAATGCAGATAAAAAAGAATATAATAAAAAAACTTTTTATATTGGCAAAAACTTGGAAAATTAAAGACAGGTATTGTGTTTGTTAAAATTTTCAGTAAATTAAGTTATTTAAATATAAAAAAGTATAATCTGGGTCTTGTCACAGGTAAACGAATTTCATAGTATCTGTTACAGAATTTAATGTACCACGTATCCTAGTTAACATTGGTAAATCAACAAGTAACAAGCATATATGTATTGAAAATACCTACCCCTAACTGTTGCAGTAAAATTTATAGACAAAATTTTACTGTCGTTTTTTTTCTTCGTTTTAATGATATAGAATTTTCCAGAGGAACTTATAAATAAAAATCCAATATATTGAAAAATTTTATCCGGAAAAAAAAGAAAATGTTTTTGTTTGTTTTTTAATCCAATCAATTTTCTACTTTTCTTCACTCGTCTAGCAAGTTGTTTTTATTTTGTGACTAGGCTCTCATCTCTTTATAATTAAAAGTTTTGGTTTCGTTCCCTTTTTTTTTTATTAAAAATAATAATAGAACTATTTGCGACTGTGTAATGTTTGTACTATCTTTATCGTCTTGTTTCTATATAAAAAAAAAGTTAATGGGTACATCGGTTTTTTAAAAACATCCGTATTGTATGTGTATCTTTAGGACCAACGTGTAAAACAGATAAAACGAGCAAGAATTTTATATTGAATGTAATAAATTTTCAATTTCTTTTTTCCCAAATTGTTTAAGATTTTTTATAATATTTTCCTTTTGTGCTTCTCTCATGAATATAAAGATTATGGGGTGAACATTTTTTTACGCAGATCGATAGCGATTAAGTATTAATCAGAAAGGATCAGTTCATTATTTGCGAAGGTCGATGGATTAAAATGTATGGCATTCATTCTATTTGGCCTATAGTAACCGAGTCAAAATAAAAAACTTTTAGTATTTTGGTTTGAACCGTCTAAAAATAAATCAGCATCATTTAAAAATAGCAATATGTTACCTAATACTTGATTTAAAATGGTTACAGGTTCATGCTGGCCAAACCGTATCGGACCCCATAAGATTTGATTATCGACTGTCGTATTGTTCTAGTTCAGAAGAAATCAAGTCCGTAGGCTACAACAGATGGCATTAACAGATGGCATTAACAGATGGCATTAGTTTTGACCTGTAAATTATAAATTTTTTATTTTACCTTCATGGTGCTAAAATTTAGTAAGTGTACTATTGATTTGACACAAAACTTTAAAATTAATACAAATTAGATTTAAAAAATTGATTAAAAATTACAAATCATTTAGATTAACCATTTTATGACCAATACGTCATGCAACCGCAGAAAATTTAATTTATATACACTTTATTTGACAACACTCAAAAGCGGATACCATTAGATAGTAATGTTATACGTCAAAAAGCATTTAAAATTGTTAATCAACTTAAAGTTCAAGCATCCGATGGACCCTCAACATCTATAGCAGAAGCTATAGCATTTTTAGGGAGTAAGGGATGGTTTGAGCGATTTAAGAATCGCTTCTCATTACACAGCATAAAAGTAACCGGACGAGTTGCATCAGCAGATAAACGAAGAGCAAGGATACACAGCAGATCATATATTTAATGCTAATGAAACTGGCTTATGATGGATGCCCAATAGAACTTATATTTCTAAGAGGAAAAAGGTTGCCCGTGAATTTAAAACCGCAAAAGACAGAATAGCATTACTCTTTTGGAGTAATGTATCTGGCGATCTACTAACTAAACCAATATGTATTTACAAATCAATAAACGCAAGAGCGTTTAAAACAATTGATAAAGCCAAGCTTCCTGTTCATTGGCTCTCAAATAAAAAGTCCTGGATGACAGCTAGTCTATTTAAAGATTGGTTTTTTAACTGTTTAACTCCAGAGGTAGAAAAGTACTCGTTGAAAAGAAATCGTCCCTTTAAAGTGTTGCCGTTTCTAGACAATGCTCCTGGTCATCCTCAAGATTTCAACGCCGCTCATCCAGCCAATGGACCAGGGAGTTATCGCCACTTCTAATGAGTGCCACTTATTTGACACAAAACATTAAAATTAATATAAATTAGATTTTTAAAAATTGATTAAATATTACAAATCAATTGAATTAACCATTTTATAACTAATATGTCATATAATCGCCGAAAATCCAATTTATATACACCTTATTTGACACAAAACTTTAAAATTAATACAAATTAGATTTTAAAAAATTGAGTAAATATTACAAATCAATTGGATTAACCGTTTTATGACCGATACCTCATGTAATTACCGAAAATCTAATTTATATACACTTCAATTGACACAAAACTTTAAAATTAATACAAATTAGTTTTAAAAAATTGATTAAAACTATAAGTCTTGTATTCGCTAAAAATCTAATTTATATATACTTTCTTTGACACAAAACATTAAAATTAATACAAATTAGATTTTAAAAAATTTACTGAATGTTATAAATCAATTGAATTAACCATTTTATGACTAATAATTCCAAAACTCAAACAATTATAAAATATACATAAATTGCAGTAATTACAAGAAAATCCAAATTGATATTTATTTAAAATTTCCAATATACATAAAACTTTAAAATGTTTATAAATTGGATTTAAGTTTTCCCAAAATTAAACACTAAAATTAAATGAAATAACCGTTAAACTGACATGAACCTTGCAATTACAAGAAAAAATTTTATTATACATTTAAGTACAAAGAAAACTCTAAAGTCTATAGACATTAGATTTAACTTTAAAATTAAATGAAATAACCGTTAACCGACAAAACACTTTACAGCAATTACAAAAAAATCAAATTGGCATGCATTTCCATTTTCAATACATACAAAACTCTAAACTTTAAAAAAATAACCGTTAAATCGACAAAACACCTCACTGCAATTACAAGAAAATCACATTGATATACATTCCAATTTTACATAGACACAAAACCCTTAAATTTAAACACTAAAATTTCGATTTGGCAAATTTACTATATTCTAAAATAACTCAATATATGTGAAACGACTGTTCGATTCGCCAGTTAAAAAAATGAGCTACTAAATTATCTGATTCTTTTTTTCTCGTGTAGTAAATTCAGATGGGTTGCTTTTGTTGTTTTTTGATATTATTCATTTATTTAGTTGTTTACTTTGTTTTCTGAGAATCAAAAACTTTAATAACAACGGTAATTAAAAAAAAATCTTAGTTAGAAATAATTAGTTACAAATATCGAAATTCATCCAATTATCAAAATATAAATAATAAATATTTATATTTTGATAATTGGAATATTTATATTTATAATTAATTTTCCAATTATCAAAATATATCTCTTACTATGTAATTAGCACAGACACAAATTATCTAAAAAATTGGTTCACTTATTTTCGCTAAGATGACGCTGCGTAAAGCAAAATGATGTATTATGATCAAATATTTTTTCACATATGGATAAGTTTGATTATGCGGGTCCGCAAGCGTTTGTATGTTGTAAATACTTAATAATACCATCTAAATACCTTAAATTTTTAGCCAGAATGGCTAATGGAAATATTAATACCAATATGCGTCCATAAACAACCTTTCCTAGTGCAACCGAAACATTAAGCATATGAATTTTTAACGGTCCACAGCATCATTCATGTTGGACAGAGCTGATTTAGCTGAATAAAAAAAAGTTTGACATTTATTTGCGTTTTTCAAATAGTTAATTTTTTTTAACGGTGGTAGTGGACGCGAATATCAATTTTCACGTAGAAAATGATAAGTTTTTAATTAAATTATAGAAATTTGTCAAATTAATTGAGTTTAAATGAATTAATAATAAATCTTTAATTGGTAATGTTTAGTTGAAAACTAATTGGTAATGTTTAGTGAAAATTGATAAAACGATAAAAATGAAAAAAAAAAAATAAAAAATACGATGTTGCTTGTGGACTATTCAAAAGTGGTATAACTGGTAATTGTGAAATAACTGTAATATATTAGGGAAATTGTGGAAATTAAGTAGGTTAAATAGATTAAATGGTAAGCTGATTGATTTAGATAAAATTAAGATTCAATAAAATATTTAAATTGAGGTTAGATTGTGAGAAAAATTCTCTTGTACATATAATATATCTTACAGGATGGAACAAGTGCTCATTTTATTGTAGGTTGTTAAATTAGTATATAGGTTGATTTTGATTGTGTTGTGGGGCATACGTAAGACGACATCTTGTGATTTGAATTTTATTTGAATTTCAAACGCTTTAACTGAAATTTGATTTTAAACGGCTAAATCTGTTGAATTATGTAAGAGAAAAACGTAGTAAATTATATATGTACACTGCGCGATAAATGTTTGCGCCTAACAAATACTATGTATTTTATGTATATATGTATGGATTTACCACTTACGTTTACGACATAAATATTCCTTAATTTTTTTATAACATGAAACGGACCGTTACAAGCAAAATCCAGGGTTTGATTTTGTCAGCCCGAACTAAAACGTATTCTGCTTTCAGCAAGTCTTTTGGTACGAAAATATTTTTTTAATTGTGCTATGAACCAACCGGTTTTTGTTTGCTCATTGTCTCGTAATCTTTGTATGAAATCGAACGTTGACGGTGAGCTATTAGTCGTTTGATTGGTGACGAATTCACCGATTTTCAACCAATAGTTCTCCGTAAACAAGCTCTGCTGGTATACATTTAAGGTCTTTACTTTAAATGCTGTGCGAATTCCAAAGTAGAATAATTTGAATCTCGTCAGCCCAATTACTTAGTTGAATTTTTACGAGATCTCATTGATGCTTTTAAGTGCTTTTATGGAACCGTTCAATTAAACCGTTTGTTGCAAGAGGTAAGCTTCGGGCCACCGCGTAAATCGATCTATTATCGTTAACAAATATTGAAAACCATTTGTTGGAGGCAATCGTATGAGGCCTATTATGTCAATGTGTATATGTTCGAATCTACTATTATGGGATAGGCATAGCATCCAAACTGTATCTAGTGTAACTATTCCGTTTTTTGTGTAACTATTCCGCCATCTGCGAATTAGTTACTTATTGAAACAGAAATATTAGAAAAGTTATCGAGAAGATACTGACAGTCAAGTTTACATTTAAAAGCTTTGGTCCTGAAACGTTGATGGTAATAACATGTAAAATTATTTCCTACCGAAGGATCATCAAGATTTTGATCAGTAGAATTTTGATAATTTGGTGAATTTTGCCTAGACTTTACTAGAACCATGTTGCAACTGAGAATTGCGACGACGTCGAGAATTTAAACGAGTTCGAGAATTATGCTGAAAAATTTCCGAAATTTCTGATAATAGAGATTTTTTGAGTTCTATTAACTTCTGGTCAATTGAATGAGTTGAACTCTGATAACTATAGAACTGAACGCAGACCTCTAAAGGACACTTATTTGTGATTTTTTAGTCTTGTACAAGTTATCAGCCCGCTCAGTCAGTTCTGACAAAGAGACGTTGTTTTCGAACGGAGTGAGCACCATTTGAATTTGCTGCGGCAATTTTTTCATCCAGAATTGACGAATGGTTGCTTCGTTTAGGTTGTCACCAGCGTTCAATTTCATGGTGCACAACAATTGAGACGGCTTCCTGTCTCCAAGTGTCAAGCCATGCATTAAGTTGTTCATCTTCGACTTTTCCAACTCGTTAAGCACATGGGTCACTTCGGTTTTAAATGCGGTGTATGGTTGGGCATTTTTAGCGTCATACGCCGAAAATGGCGTGGTGCGTTCATTCAGAACCACAACCGCATGCGTATATTTAATTGACCGACGAAATTGCGAGACTAGTTGTTGGGTCCCTCCCACACTGCACGACACGCCAAAATAGAAACGAAAAGATCAAGAAAAATACCGACAGGCGAAAAAGGGCCGGAACAAAACACATATTGAATGTAAAAATGTAAACAAAGATTTCGAATAAGGCATTAAATTTAATATCTAAAGTAGTAAAGACAATTTTTGAAACTATATGAATATATATTCATATAGCACGAAAAAAATAATTGGGTACTTACAATTTTTTCCAAAAATCGCGAGACTCGTCTAAACTGGAGTCATTCTATATGATGAAATGCTGCGCTTCCAGAGCCGGAGTTGGTTTGCTGTTGGTGCAGTGTGGAATTATGGAACTGGTGTTTCTGGTTATACATGCGGTTAATATGGTGACTGCATGTTGAGATCCCATGTGACAGGATCACTTCGAGGTCGCCAATCGACCATTTCAGGTCAATTGGCGTCAGAAATATTAAATTTGAAAGAATATTTAGAAATTATTCCACTAATTTTTTATTTTGACAATGTTTTTTATAATAACAATGAACAAATTTTATTTATGTCACAAAATCTGTTTCTCTAAGCACTCTTGCGTTTGATCGAAAGCATTAGGCTTTTCCATAATTCATAGTGTAGTATACTATGCATAATTTCACCCTATTGTTGTATGTAAAAGTGCAATAGGAATAGGCCCGGTGATATCCGAAAGATGAGTCTATAGCTTGGCCCTAAAGTCCGAATAATCAATTAAAATCATAAGTAAATATAATTTTAGCTGGCTCTATTATTAAAGTCAAGAATCACAATTCTGACGTCAGGTCAAGTAATTATTAGCCACGTTTTTTATTTCTCGACCGATAGATGCTATGCGAAGCAGGTAGATTTTTACTTCCTAAATTTTAATTTGACGCGCTATTTAATGGTCAACTAAATTTATTTAACAGCAAACTAAAATTTGTATTGCTGAATTGAAAACTTGATAAAAAAATATTTAGCTGTACATTTTTATATAGAGCCGCTATCGGAAGCCACTTTTATATAAAGGCTCTGAATATTAGCTCCGGATAGCTAATAATAAAACGCGCATAAACTTACCACGACAATTATGGGTACAATAAAACTTGTTTCTGGAAGCTAATATGAAAAATTTCAAAAGTAAGAAGAGCCACCAGAACTACAAATCAATTATGTTTTATCAATACCAAATTATTTCAACATATAAAAGTTCACTCAAATTTTTATGTGAATTTATTACAATTTCCTGATTCATCATAATATTCAAATCATATCGTATATATAGATGTTGTGTACCAACAATATTCTAAAAATATAAATTGGATTTTAATCAAGTGTATCGTAAACAGGCAGCGAGGTAAAGAGCAAGCGAAATATAAACAGTCAGCCGGAAAATAATTTTTCCATCATAGCACAAAAGCAACAATTCGTGGAAAAAATTCTCCCCTTTCGTATAATATTCCTTGTTTTCCCTTATTTTCTAAACACACTTGTTGTTTGCCGTTTACTCTTTTCGCCATGACGAATAACATTTTTTATCGATAGAAATACCAATAGTGAATGGTAACAGCCTAATGTACAATACCACTGTGGATATTTGATAACACAAACTACGAGTCATATTTTTTTTATACACAAATTGTTTTTTAGAATGGTGAGCTCGGAAAATCCCAAATATAACAACAACAACATTATATATTTTTTTACGAGACATTTATAATAAAGCCCTAACACATAATATTGCTTTGGATTCGGAAAATTCGTACCAACGACGTTTATTTTTCCGTTATTCTCTATATAACTATCTCATGCTTAATCGTAATGTTATTTCATTTTCGTTTTTCTCCTGTCAACTTATTTTGCTGTGGTTTTTCTTTGTTTTTGCTATACCAAGGGTTTTCCAGCAACGCTTTTTCCCGACAAAATACACATACACATATACGATTTATTTATTTAGTACCGTTTTTTTTTGTTTTTGCAGGAGGTTAGCATAACGAAAATAAACATTAAAATATATGGAAAATCACAACAACACAAATAAGAAATTTTAAATGAATTTTCCTCTCTTTCGTTTGTTTTCTTTTTTTTTTTCGAAAAAATAATAAAAAAAGTTGTTAGTTGTAGTTTAACCGTCGTGGTAATAAGAACGGACTATATATGAAAATTATTTTAGTTTTAATCAAATTAATTTAAGTTTTTCCTTTTTTTTTGTTATTTTTTTGTTTTTGTTTTTATTTATTTTTTTTTTACAAAATTTTTTAGTTAGTTAAGTAAAGTGGTGTTGTGTTTGTGAATTGTTGATTTTGTTGTTGTTCTCCGCAACTAATTTAGTGCGCTCGACAAAGTGGAAAAACAAAACATATAAGAAAAATGTGAAAAACTACTGTACGAAATATTGTAGCAAAGTATGATTTTTTTTAATATTAAAAATAATAAATATATTCGTTATACAGGTTTTTGATAAATTAAATTATTTATTAAATTTTTATGTTTGTTTTTCAATTTTTTTTTTCATGTGTTTTCCGAAACTGATTTGATGTGATTTTGTGATGAAAATATTATGTTAGTTATGTGTGTAAATTTATAAATGAAAATATAAAATTTATAAAAAAATGTGAAAAATGTGAATAAAAATAAGAAAAAGGTATATGAATGAAAAGTTTGTGAAAATTAATTTGTGCTTCTATATAGGAAAAAATCTCGAAATCTGGATTAATTAATATTATAAATTACAATGCACCCCTCATATCGTTATATAGTATGGATAAATAAAAACGATTTTACTAATTCATAAAAATAAAAACAAAATACAAAATAAAATTATTGGGATTTTCATTTGACACGTGGGTATATTCTTATGTATTTTTAACAAAAAATAAAATCTAATTTAAGTTTTAATTATTTAAGTGGATCTTTAAAAAATAAAATACATCGAAAAAATGTTGTACGTAAAATAAATCACCGGATGAACATAAAACAGTTGAAATGATTTATTCAATGCAGACAAATTAGGGAAACTTATTTTTTTTATTGGTTCGTATCATGACGACGACTACGATGTGGTGCTAATGATACCAAAGTATATTTTGTGCTTTAAAACACTAAATAAAAAAACAAAAAAAAAAAATAAATGCATTAATCTGTTTCTGTTGTCCATCAGTGAACATGCGTACTAGAGTTTATACCCTTAAATGAAAAAAATAAAATGTTAAATTATACAGATAAATTTCATTTTGTTGTTAACATTTTTATTTTTTGGTGTGTGCTCTGAAATTAAAAAAAAAAATAAAAAAAATTCTGGCATTTAATTGCAGTCATAATATCAGTCTAATTATTTATAATGTACATATATACATATGTATGTATAATACTTAACAATAAAAATCATTGTGTACATACAAACTAATATTAAAATCTGGTTTTAGCCTCTATATAGCAAGGTCAACTGATGTAAATTACCATCGATGGAAACATGGCAATTTTGTAAACACGTTTCAGCCATTTCCCAGTATATTTATTTATTTTTGATTTGGTCTAGCATAAAATATGCTCACAAAAAATTCAATTCATAAAGATTTTATTAAACAAACGAATTAAAATTATAAACGAATTTTTAAAAATAATTGGAAAGAGTTTGTGTTATTTTTTTGTTATCCGCACACCAAACATATAATAAACATGTGAGACATAATGCGGCAAACCTCGCTTCTAAAATATAAATCGATTAATTATTAAATTTAAATATACATAATATTGAGTTTGAGGAGGGAAATTGTAGACATTAATAATATTATATATATTTTTTTAAATTTAAAATTATGACAATCACCCAAAAGTTATTAATAAAATGATTTCCGTATAACAACTTTTACGTTCGTTTTTTGTGGGTATTTTTTTTTGGGTTGGATCGGATATTACAAATTAACCATAACAATAATTTTGATTTTTTTTGTTGGAGAATGTAATTTAAAGTATAATAATAGCCAATTTGTTGATAATGGTTTTGGTATATATTTTGTTAAGCTTTCAAACAATTTTTTTAAGTGCGCCAAGGTGTGATGTGATTACTTAAATTTTGGGGGTGTTGTTAGAGTGTTAAAATTTAATCGAAAAATAATGTTTATTAATCTGGCCGCTTGCCTATATATAAAATCAGCTTTTAATTTAATGTAATATTAATTAAGCGTTTTGATCCCTCGATAAATTATAACAGATAGATTATTTTAAACAATCTAAGTTAAACGACTAAATGACATATATAGGTCACGTACAGTGTTTAAAACGAAATTATACATGGTCCTAGAACTAATTGAAAGAATTATTTTAGAAAAATCTCCACTCCATAACGGTTGATTGGAGTAACCAATTTCATTTGAAAAGCATAAACTAGAAAAACTACCAGAAGGCTGTAGAAATAGTTTTTAGGATGGTATACTTGCATGTCCTTTTGTTTTTTTATAAATCGCATGAACTACTGAACTAATCACGGTAAATTGTTAACGTTTGATCACTTTTAGCGGCTTTGGTTACCATCCACCCGATCACCTTGATCTCGCCAAATTTAAAATATCGCATTTCTGTCTTAATTGGCATCTATTCTTCCGCCCGATCCGTATCATTCACATCCGCCATCAATTTTGAGACTACGTATAAGTCTTGTGCCATTACATTCGGTTTAATGGTATTACCTCATTCATGAAGGAGTTGAAACTCGTTACTCTCGAAAAACTTAATGGCCATGTGTTCCATGATTACTATATAAATTTTGAAGAAATTCAACAAGATTTCCTGCGTTTTCTGTTGTATAAAGAGAAATCTTGTTGAAATTCTTCCCGGGCTAGGCTCATTTTACAGACTCGCATTTTACAAAAATTTAGAAGTTTTTTTTTAAACTATAAACTATATGTTATTTACTATAAAGATACTCCGATTATGTGCATTTATCTGTTGCATAGTAAAAGTTCCTCATCACACCATCTTAAACCGGTAGCCATAAGGTCCTAATTTATAAAAATAAAATTAGATTTGTACAAATAACTAGACTATAAGCCTAAATTAATTTTAGGAATGGTAAATAAACATTTAAAGAAGTGACAGGTTCCCAATACCTTACCTATCTTGTAGATAAAAAACATCACTTAAAGGTACAGATAACCATGTTTTGCATAAATTAAATAAGTAAAATCCACTTCTAAAATTTTAATACCTTGCTAATGCAGATAACCGAAAGTTGTGCAAGGTGTTAATCAGACCAGCTGTAATGCATGGGTGAGAAAGTGGACCGTAATAGATCATAATTTATTATGACTGTTGACATCAGAGAAAAGAGAAATTTGAATTATATATTTGCTCAAACCAGTCAATAAGGAGTTCTATTAGAATAACGAAGTCTCAAATTTGACGTAAATTCCGGGTTTGAATCACAAAGTACAAATGTAGTAACTACAAGCACACCGTTTTAGAGAGGAGTGCCTAAGCTTGTTTTATAGCCATATTTAATTTATTTTAGGTGTTGGCCTTAGAACCATATGTAGTTGATAACCTTTATTTACAACATATGTACCGGATGATTTTTTTAAGCTGAAACTTTCAAATGTCTCGGAAAATAAGTACTCTACGAACAAAATGTCCAAGATCAAAATTTAATCATTCCGCGAGGGAAAAACATTATTTGTAAAATTAGTACCCCCCTCCCCTCCTTGAAGGTGGTGCGGGGGATAACTTTGAAATTAAAATAAGAACCCTTTTTTCATTGCAGATAATGCGGATTCTCCGGCTAAAAATAAGTACGTAGATTAGTTAACTTAGACGAAAATCGGCTAACCGAAAGTGGCAGAATTTTTTTTTAAATTTTTTTGTTTATTTTTTTAATACAACATTTTTGAACTTAACAATTTTCTCATGCGTGCTGTACTTGTTGAAATATTTACAAAACTCGAAAACTCCTTATGGAAGCAACTTTTGGTTAGCCGATTTCCGCCAAAATTAACTAATTTACGTACTTATTTTTAGCCGGAGAATCCGAATTTGCAATAAGAAATAGGGGTTCTCATTTTAATTTCAAAGTTACCCGCTCCCCCTCATCTACAAGGAGAGAGTATTTTAGCACTAATGTATTTCCTCCGCGGAATGATTAAATTTTAATTTCGGACATTTTTATCGTAGAGTGCTTATTTTCCGAGATATTTGAAAGTTTCAGCTTAAATAAATCACCCGGTACATTCGTTGCTGAATTATCCCTACTGATATCATGCATTTTAAGACATGAAACTATTGAAACTCATTATTTATTTTTTAGTTTTTTGTTTGGTTTATAGTTTTGCCCAAATTTAGTTTTTCTCACGTTTGCAAGCAATAGTAGCAAATTTAAAACAAATATCTCGTTATTTTTCTTAGCCCTGAACTTTAGTTGTACTTTTTATATTCTTGATTATACAATGAATCGAGCCAAATCTTTGACTGCACTGGAAAGAAATTGCGTTAATTAAGACGTTTAGCTTTTAGAAACGTTTGGTTCCTTTCCCTTTGTATAATGTTTGAAATGTTTTACAAATTACTAACCTTCTGATTATATGTTAAAACCCTAAATAATTAAAGGTGAACTGGCTTAATCGCCGACTTTTCTTTTTTCTTCAGTTTAATTTAGTTTTTTGAATCGGTTCAATTTGATACCTTACAAAAAATAAAACTTTTAAATTATTTTTTTTTAAGATTAGCAGGATTACTTGTCATTTAAAATAAGAGTTTCTGATAGCGATTTTAAATATTTTATGGCTCCAACTCTATGGCCAACTTGGGTTCAAAATATTAAAAGTTAAATATTAAATTAAGTGTAAAATAAATTCAACACAAAAAGAAATCGTTTTGGATGATAGTTGTTCCGTTTCTGATAAATTTGATTTATCCGAGTTTTTTAACAATTTTTCGTAAATTATGTCCTTAATTTAAAGCTACCAACTCTACTGATCAAGTTTATTCTAATCTTATTTCTAATAATCCGGAAGAAAAATTAAGAGTTTTTGGGGAAACTGATTCTTTTGAAATTTTAAACATCATATCGTATCTTAAACCGACTGGGTCAAATGGTAATAGATAAGTAATTTCTTAGTTAAAAAAATGTTACAGCTTCTTTTAATTCAAGAGAGAAAATGCCAAAAGAAAAACTGCCAATTATTATAAAACATCCACTATTTTGATGTTTTATAATAATTGGCAGTTTTTCTTTTGGCATTTTCTCTCTTGAATTAAAAGAAGCTGTAACTATTCCAATTTTCAAAATAGGTGATATAAAAAATATTATCAACTATATTGGCCAATTTCATTGCTATCAGTATTTGGTAAAATAATTGTGAATATATCTTAACCATTACTGGTTTAGAAAATTTGAAGAACTCAAAACGCTTTATTGAAATTTAATAGTTTTCTACATAAGCGTCTGAATTAGGAAAACCCGATTGGTAGATTTTTGTAGATTTAACCAAAGCATTTAAAAAAACTATTCCATGCTGGTTTTCGTGGTGTCACATTGCAGTGTTTCCAATATTATTTTTCTGGTCGGTTATTTAAATCAACGATGCTTTTAGTCAACTATACTGCGCCGCAAGGGTCAGTGTTAGGTTCATTGCTATTTTTTATTTATTTAAATTTTATCTTTAAAATAACTTTTAATTCTAGGTTGATAGCTCTCGCTCACGACCTTGTGTTTCTGTATAATAACCCTAATCGCAGTACAAATATTCAATATTCTATGCTAATTCTATGTTCTTGAGCTTAAAAACTAAAGGTATGTTTCTCAAATTGAATGACAATATTGTCATAAATCCTAACCATATATAAAACCATATAGATTCCGTCTGTAATTATCTGGCATTAATGATTAGTAAAATGTACATCTTACAACTAGTATGCCGTAGCTGTTTTAAAAAATATTTCTTTTGCTATTACTAATTTAACACTATCATATGAACTACTATGTTGCGGGGTGGAACTTATTATGCAAGAATTTACTCCCTTATTATAGCACAAGAACATACTAGAAAAACTAGTCTTAATGTTCCGCGTTTATCTGCATCTTGACGTTTATTTCTTTTCCAACGTTGATCAGTTGAATATCAGTAGTTTGAATAAAAATTGTATTCGACTTTAAAAGTTTCCAACAACCAATTTTCAAAAACCATTTTTAATTTTGGATTCTAAAATCTTTAATAACCTTCCTGACTTGTTGATTTGAAATTTGTAGAAAACTTAATCCATTCCCACCTGGATTAAAAAAATGTTTGTTCCGCATTTCAAATGAGGATGAATTGATGTTTGTTCAAGTGTAGTTAATTTTGTCAATATTTTTTCTTATACTTTAGAACTTTATCAAACGTTATATCTGTCTTGTTGTATTCTTAATTACTAATCGACACTGGATGAGTGAACATGATCTATTGAAACGTTAAAAAAAGCAATAGCTCAATATTTTCTAGCAGTTAATCGAGCGAACTAAAATAAAAAAAGTAATTAATTTTAAATTATTACATTTTGAGGAATTGTCAAAATGTAATACTTTAAAATTAATTACTTTTTTTATTAAAGTTCGCTTGATTAATTGCTAGAAAATATTGAGCTATTGCTTTTTTTAACGTTTCAATAGATCATGTTTTCAGCAACACGATCAAAGTATGTAGTATGCCATGTTTTCGGAAAGAGCAAAGTAACTAGTGCCAATCATAACCATAAGATGGTTTGAAAGAAAATATAGTCGATCGCATGATCTTGTTTTCTGGTTTTTAATTTAAAAAACCAGATTGTTGTTCTTTTTTCGTTTGTAGTATAATCTTGACAGTTCGATATGATTCTCTCCCTCCGTCTCACTTTAAAGTAAATAAATAGTGAGTATATCATTACACCTATTACCAATATTTTATATATATCTTTTATCTCTTACTACTTTTGTATTTAATAGCCACCAACAAATTAAGGCTCTTAAAGGAGACTACACAGAGTAACTTATTAATTATTTCTTTGAGCTGTTTTTCCAAAAAAGATTCATCTTCGTAAGATTTGAATTCTTCTACTTCATCTAGATCAAAATCAGTCTTTTCTAAATTTTTCTGCATCAGTTACAATTGTTTTTTATTTCTTCAATTTTTAATGAACGGTTATACATTACTAATGTTACTTCTACTACTATATATATTAATAAAAGTAGTATTTCAAAAATGTCGATAATAATATAGTTCTTCTCCGGTTAATTTAGGTTTAAAATTTGAACTTTAGTTCTTTGTCGATGTCATCATCTCACAATTGCAACATCGTATGCTTTTTCTTCTCGTTTGAAAAAAACACTTTTCGCTATTTTTAATGAACTTTTTAAGAGAACTAGTTTTTTTTTTTTTTTTTTTTTTTTATTTTTTAAAGTTATTTTAGTTGGCTGGAGCATTCCTGCTTATATCACCAATTTTTTTGACGTACATTTTACCATCTGCGCATTGCATAGCTCCATGTCACCCTGTACCACGATGACATGGAAGATGGATCGGCCCATGAGTTCTGCACACCAATAGGGGGTCATAGTTGTGTTTATTAATATCACCGATCGTAATCTTTGTGAGAAAAATTCCCTTTTGCATCCTGCCCCTGTTGGGATTCGAACACGGTACCTCCCGCTCCAAGCGGCACAGCGCTAACCACTGAGCCACTCGCAGAGAACTAGTTATAATTCTTTTCCTTGATCATATCTTATGTGATTTTAAAGAACTTCATTTTTAAGGGTGGTCGTCTTAAACATATTCACTGCTTTGTAAACTTTCGTAATTATTGTTTGTAAATTACAATTCTTCGTCACTTCAATAGTTTATATCTTTCCATGGTAGCAACCTGAGCATCTTATGCATCATGGCTCCGTCAGAGTTTAAAAGAGGAAATATATGATTATATGATTATGTAGTTGATGATGAAAATAAAAAAAATTATTTTTCACTATGTGACTGGGAACCCACAGAAAAATAATTCCCTTTAATTAAACCTAATATACTTATAAGATCCCAATAACATCGAATAAGTTTTTCGTAAAGAAACTTCGAAATGGTAATGAAACTTTTTTCATGCAAATGAACGTTAAAATTAAGCGACGAAATAATACTACTCTGTTGTCATCGATCTATTTTTTTAAAAATTTTGTGTTTATAGAAAATGCTAGCTGAGTTGTTCATTAACTATACATATTTATTTGTCTGTCTTTAACGAGCTTGGCAAATATTATCTGGAAATATAAAAAATGAAATCTCCGCACAGCAACAAACCTAAATAAAGAAAAACCACAGGAGGAATATTAATTTTGTGGTACTCTAATAATATATCTAGAAATTTTTTATATATTACGATTCAACGATGCATTCCCTAATCGTATTTATTCGAGCATTTCGTATTTTATGCTAGAAAATCTGCATAACTATTTATAATTATCCAGCTGAAAGATTTTTTATTTTTAAAATTTTACTATACCGCCTCAAAAATTATCATTTCATTTTAAATGAACATATTACATATATAGAAAATCGTTATTCGGGTCTTTCCAATAATTATTTACTGATAATTAACAATTACTATTATCGTATAAAGTGATATGCATATATATAAGATGTCACAACCGTAAACGACCAAAATTATACCATATAAAACGAATAAAAGTTATTTTTCGGTTATAGGTACAATAAAAATAAAATAAAATGTCCGAGGCGGTGGTAAAAATAACACGCTATGCTCCTATCAGACCTGTAAAAAAAACAATTCGGCAACTCAAAAGGTCAAAATGTTAAATTCTTAATATCTTAAGTGATGGTAAAGTTCATAGCCTAGGAAAATTATGTCTTATGTATGTATATATATGAATAAAACAATCGAATATTTTTTCATTTTTAAATATTCGTTTTATTTTTCCCGTCTATCTCCCTACATAAAGTAGTACCATATACATAGTACTCTTCTGGGAAATTAGCCATTTACGAATGATGAAAATATTTTGTTGTGTATACGATTTTAAAATTTTTGAGATGAACTTTTATATAACATAACAGAACTAATTTATAGTACGATCGCACTATATGATATAAATAAAAATTGGCGGTAAAATGGGAAAATAATAACACATAATAATAAAATTTCAATAAGTATGTTTTTTATGGTAGTGTACTTATATTTTTTTATGGCATTCATAATTTCGTTTTTGGTTTATATACATTATGTACTCGCGAGTTTTGCACGTATTTTGGGTCGGTTTAAAAGGAAACCTTTAAAGTTCATGTATACATGCTTTGGAAAATGATTAATATTTGTATAATTATATGTGTATAATGTTTTATGATTTGATGGAAAAGAAATAAAAATGTCAACGACAAAATTACTTTTGGATATAAGTATATTAAATAATTGACAATTTTAGTGTTTTTGACACAGGTACGTGTTTTAAAAGAACCGTATGAGAATATAGGTGAAAAATTCAACTCATAGAAAATTCAACTAAAAATCGATTTGATCCTTATTTTTATAAATACGAGTATAAAGCACGTCCAATATTGTTTTTTTTTTTTTAAATATTTTTTTATGTTTATACTAAAATTTTAATACTTTGTACTCAGGGAATAATTTTTTATTGTGAGATGAAAATTTTAAAATATTTTTTTTTCTCTAGAATTTTTATATTTACCTCATAAAAAAATAATATTGAAGATTTCAACTTTACATATTGAATTCGTGTTGCCTTATATATTTTTCTATAATAATTTTGAAATCATTTCATAAGTGATAGCAGAAAATATAGAGTCGAAAAATAAACTATTTAGACGATATGTAAATTCTATGATACTATACCTAATAAATTTTTTATTTGAAGGTAAATGCATCGAATTTAAGTAATTTTAAAAATTTTTAAATCACCAAAAGGCGATACCTTTTACATGGTAAAACTGTTTTGCTTTATATTCAATGTTAGCTGAAATATCCAGTTTCGTCCCGATTAAAATTTAATTGCTATGCTTCAACAGGTGTTTTGTTTTGCTGGCTTGTACATCACAGTTTTTGGGTTTCTTCCCGAAATATTTTTTTTGAAGTTTCTACTTTTGAGGATCTAACTTACAACTTGCCATTAGAGAAGCGCACTGACTCTGAATTTACGCCTGCAAATATTTTTCTGCAAATTGCTTTGTGTGTGTTCCTTTCTGAATATGAATTCACATGTTGTTTGACAATTGTAGCTGTATGGACACTACTTGTAAAAAACCACTAACCACTAATATTATAGGGTTCTCATCGTATGTAAGAATATTGAGAAGTAGCTTCAAACCGGAGTAGGCCCTCCATCCATTAGCCAGATGGTACAATAGCATGTTTTGCCTCAGCCCGTATTCATTTTATGAGAAATATTTGGCCTGTGCCGTCAAGTGCATTTAAGAAAAATAGGCGGCCACTCGCTCTTCTTTTGCGTTCTATTATGGTATCGTTTACTCTACTTTGATCCACAAAAGTTTCTTATTTAGTTGCACGTAGTGCATCAACTCTTCGACCATTCGCTGTGAGTATATATAAGCTCGAATCCACCTGCTTATGGAGCTTGAACTCCAAGCTGAAGCAGTGTCTTGCTGAGTATCGCTGAACACTTGTCTTCTAAAAGAATTAGGGTTTATTTAATACCTGTTCTAAAAAGTTTATGTTCAGGTCCGCGTATTTTCTACGGGCATAAAACGGTTTATCTTTCATACTCGCCGTATATATTTTTCCGATATCGTCACACCTTGTTGTTGCTTGCCAAAAACTTTCCTCGAAGAATTTCAAGTTTAATATTTTAGGGCTTCTGGATACGGCAACGACCTTATGATTTATATATATATATATATATATATATATATATATATATATATATATATATATATATATATATATATATATATATATTATATATTTATATATATGCATTTTAAAAAAATGTCATTATGAAAAATGTTGAGTGTTGCAGGAGCCGTTTAGTGCTGTCCTTGAAATTTATTCTTTTCAGAGATATAGATTAATATATTTTTGTAAATGAAGTGGTTTCCAACGGGTCAGTTCAAACGACGAAGGTGTAGTAACATCTGCATTCAAATTCAAAATTTCACTTTATTCATGTGCAGTGCGGGTACTGCACTGAGAAAACAGTTTTAGTTGTGACAAACGATTTTTGCGCCTCTTGAATTTGGCTGTTGCCGCAACTATATTAATTCATTTGGACTAATATCAATTTTTGTTTGTAAGACCTAATTTGAAGTTATTATAAATCAATTTTCGATTGATTCAAATATTATTGTTTTGCCACAATCGCTTATTAGTATTTACAACTAAATAATTTCAAAAGAGAAAACAACAAATTTTTGCTGTTATAAAATTTCATTCAAAGTGAACTCTAAGTTTATTTGTACCTAATAAGATTTAACTATTACTACCGATTAATTTTTTAATGATAAACGATTTTCTTTCTAAGCAACAAAATACTCGTTCAGCGTAATAATGATTATATTTATTCTAACTAAATATTCCATTGGTTCAGCGGATAATTTAGTTGGAATAATCGAATTGAATTGTGAGTCTACTAATTTAAGTTTGACTTAAATGCGAATTTATTTGTAACACCCGTCTATTTCACTTGGGTTTTTCGCATTTTAAAACAATTGTTTGTCACAAGCGTACAATATGTTGTCTCAAAGCTGTTGGGCAGGATTATATACTGGGCTTAATACTCCTTTTTTAAAAGTTTAACACACAAATTTAATATGCGCATGGCAAATATACCAATGTACTTCTTATAAATGAAGCTTTCTATAAATTTTTGCGAGTTCGATAAAATTACAATAAAATTAAGATTTTATCATTCAATACGTATAGTTATTATACTCAGGGGAAGAATAAAACATAAATGCAAATTTTTTAAAACAATTTATTTTGGTTAAATAATTTCAAATTTTTACAGTAGTTTTACCAGTGTAAGTTTTATTGAGTTTTTAATATTTACTATAATAATCCCATATAAAACTTTTGATTGTTCGAACATTTAGTTATATAAGATGTATGGTCACATTTTAAAGATTCTATATCCTTTAACACAGCATTGTTTTGCTGTTTAATCAGATAAGCGAAGTAATAGATATCAAAACATAAAGTTTCAATAGATTGTAAACAAATGTAAAATTTTTTTTCGTGACTCCAGTAACTAGTTGTACAAGACCAAATATTGGTTCACCGATTAGTATTATAAAAAAAACACGTTCGCACTCTTTTTGTGTCTGCACAATTCTGATTTATATTCCCGTAGGCTGCTAAAGGTTTCATAATTTATTATACAGACAAACGAAAAAATATTGCAACAAATGAATTTTCTTTATTATAACAAAATTATTTTTGTGTCGGTTGGGATAAACGAAATTCAGTTTTCTAATATGTAACTAATAATTATTATAGCAACATATTAATTTTTGCCGTAACTAATATATTTGTTGGTAGATTATTTAAGGATAGTTGTTACAACTAACATATTTTACCACTAGCTTTCAAACGAATCGATTATTATTTAATTTTGCTTCAAATAATTTTCCTTTGTTGAAATAAATATTTTGTATCTAGAATAGAATTCCATTTATAGTAAATGAATTTTATTTGATACAAAAAATATGTATTGAGGCAAACGAAATATATTTAATACAAAAGTGAGCAAATTATTTTTCTCAGTGTATATAAACTGAAACCAAATGAACAGTATTAATAAAGTCATCCGAAGAACTGACAAATTTCAGAAAAGGAAAAATATCTTTGCCAATTAAATCGGGCCAATTCCACACCTTTATTTATATGGTGATGTTTTAGACCAATGCTTTAGACCAATATTTTAATATGGTGATGCTTTAGACCAATATGCTGATCGTAAATTTGCGATTATAAAATTGTAAAATTGTAAATTAGTAAATGCCTAAAATTTTTGCTTTATGGTGGTGCTGAATTTTTTTTTAAATTTTATTCATCCCAAATATCTACATACTCTAACATGTTGATGGTTAACAGAAAAGACCCAATGTGGATTCGCCTCACACATCTATAATGTAACACAGTTTGGCACCTCGCCCAATGACAAAATTCTTATTTTAAAATGCAGATAACTCTTGCAGAAATAATCTGTGGTAAGCATGCGGACATATCGCTTCAAAAAGCGAGACATGACTGTTTGAGATATTTTGATATTGCTATATAGTGCGATATTTTGTGTTGATTTTGTGTGCGGGTCCTTTGATACAGCAACTAGCGACTTATACGGTAGTGCGAAAGTCTGCTTTTCACGGTTTATATACATATCAAATCACAAAAAACTGTAAAATATAATAAAATCATGTGTCAAAAACAATGTGCAATGCAACACTGAAAGCTTTCTCCGTTTTAGTTGCATAACGAAAATAATACTAAAACTCAGACCATTAATCAAAATTAATTCGGAAAGTCTATAAATAAAATATTTACGGTGGAGTGAGACTAAATCATTTATAATATATATGTATATATATATTCTTTATTTTATATTTAGAACAAAACAAACGTAAAAATAGAAAATCATTTTCCAGTGATTTTGTTTTAATTTTTGTCGTAGTCAGTTTTCCACAATTTATTTATATACTCGTACATACATCTTTAATAGACTCAACACTTTATAAAATGTATATATAGAACATAATTTTTTTTGTCTAATATCTGTTCTAAATTTAATCTAATGTTTTTACAAATTTAATATCTCTAATTAATTAGAATTAATTAAGAGGAAGGAATAAAGAAAAAAAAATGAAATTTGTTTTGTATTTTTTTCAACTTTTCCAGTTAATTTTAATTGACCCAATTAGAATCGATGGTTATTTGTTTCAATGAAAATGTAAATGAGCATTTAAAATGTGCTAACTACATTTAGATATACGTGACTTTAAAATTTTTTTTAGCTTAAAGCTGAGTAATTGATATTTTGTTTTTTATGACTTCATTTATTTTACAACCTATCTGTTAGGGAGACATTTATTGTAAATTTGTTGGGTGTTTTAGATTGAACCCAAACTCTTTAGCTAAACTTCGGTTTCTGTGACGGGTTCTTTATGAGATAACATTACTGCTGTGTCATCCGTAGATATTACTATACAGTTATTTGGTCGTATGTAGATATATCTGTTTTGTATTTTATATATTTACTCTTAGGCCACGTATATAGGTATAAAAGTTAATATTCTGTGTTAGTATATCAGGTGTGTTTTTTTCAATTTTGTATTATAACAGTCAATTTTTGTGGTTAGATCATATATCCTTGTTGGCTTAACGCTCAAAATGTTATTATATTTTCTTCGACAGTATAGTTTTGAAATACTTTATCACATTATGTCCTATGGAAAAAAATTGTCTGTGTGGTTTCTTGTCCAGAAGTTTCTTGCATTAACTGAGGATTAGGCTTCAAATTTTTTATTGCTCTCCATAGTGAAAAAATGTTATTTTAGTTGCTGAAAAGTTGCTTAAAATAAAAATAGAATTACAAGCCAAAGTGGACCCTTTACTGGGATCTTTCAAACCATGAACCTCCGGTGATGATACGACTGGTGACTATAGTTGCTAAACTCGTATGGAATACACACATATTTGTATTTTTTCTATCATATTCGTAATTAGTTTAGTTACTTTATTGTTCAGAGTTTAAGACCTTGGGGTAGCTTAACTGATTGAGTAGTTGATTGATCAGACAATATCAACACTGACCAACCCGGATAATGCAAGGATATAAATGATTGGAATCAAAAATAACGATTTTAACTGTTCAAGCAGTAAATGACCAAATCAATGAAAAGATTAAAAAAAAAGAAAAAAAACGAGCTGTTTTATGCAATGTCCTTTGTCAGTTCTTTTAAGCCTTCGTTTTCTCTCTAGCTAATTCACTTAATTCAGAAATATAAATAATTTTGGTTCCTTTTAAGATTGGGTGTGAACAATACGAGAACTTGTCCATGCAGTCATGCTAAGTATTGAATTATACATATTTGTAATGACCTCGAGTTCACTTTTCGTTGTTTTAATAGTTTTTTGAATAAGTGTAATTTAGTTTTAATATTGTTGGCTTAGACCAACAAATTATGATAAAACATGAGTGGTCAGAATATTTCACCTCGCTGTTCAAAAATCGTCCTCAAAAATCCCTTTTGTTTCACATACAAATCAATGAAATTAAGTATTTTATTTATATCAGTATTACTGCCCGAATGCAATTCACAGTTGCTTCTGCTTTCTGTTTGGAAAAAGTTTTTTCCTTAATGAGTTGAAAGTCTTGATCCCCAACAGCTGTTTTTTGCATTGAAAACACCACCAATAATAGCCCTATAGTGATCTAATTGATAATTACTGATTAATTTGTGAGTAACTATTCCTTTCTGGATCTATAAAGGGATGTTGCTCCCTTTTATTTTTTAACATTTAAAGTTCATTGGCTACTGTGTAGCTGATGTGAATCTACAGTTTAAATATTTAGTTGGCAGGATGGTCCTTTACAGTTTATGTATTTGGCAGGGTTGGTTCTACCTTATGTATACTCTCTTGTATTTTGTTCTAAACATATTTTAGATATTTAAGCTTCCGCCTGCCAAACTTCTTCGTGTGTTGAAGGCTTGACTTTTTTCGTTTAGTTTATTAGTATTGAGTTCTTTGTGCATAGGTACAAATACTTTTGCAATGCGTAAAATATATATTTCTGGAGTTAAGTACACAACAAATTTAAATACGTCATTCCATCTCAATTGTTTTATTTACAATCTCAATTGCTATATTTACAATCAAAAATAAAAGCAAAAGTAAAACACAAACTTAAGACTCCTAAAAAGCTATATCAAAGTAACATATCTTCAACTCAACAACAAAAAGGAATCTTTAAATTAAGTTTTTTTTTTCTTAATTGTTCATTAAAAAACTTTTTTAATATAATTTAAAAGCTTTTATGCTTTATTTACATACTTTATCATCATTTCTGGAACTTTTTGAAGAATTTTTATGAAAATCTAGCATTTGAAAAGAAACAAACATTTTTGTTGTGTATGCGGTTCAAAACTTATATAGTCCTAAATAATAATCTTAATGTTATGTTGAAAAAATAAATAAAAAAAATGTTGCCCATAGGGCAATTATATCAAAACCATTAATTTAAAATCTCTTGTATGGTACACACAACTATATGAAAGCTACAAAAATAATTTTTTTGTTCTTAAATTTGAATGTTAAATGAAATTTGGTTTAGTAGCCAAACTAAATAATTAATCCTTTTCTTGTAATGTGTCAAAAAGGTTAGGATTTGAAATACCCAAGGATTATTGTAAACTCGATTATATAAACCCCAAAAAATTGCGATGGGTCATCCTTGCTGTAAATCTTTAAGGATTTATTAAAAAACAAAAACTAAAACAATTATATAAGAATTCAAGCCTGCAACAAAATCTGTACGACCATAAATCTCAATGTAATCCGTTTCAAAAGTCATTTTGATTTATACCGCAAAATTGAATTAAACCATGTATGATTGGACATTTTTTTGCAACGATCGTGTCAATAACAAATGGTGTAGTGTATATATCTGAATCATCTCTCTCGATTTAATTGGTAAAATTTAAAAAAAAAACTGTAACATTCAAATTTTAAAAACGAAATTAATTAAATACTGAAAAGCACAAAAAGTTTTGACAATGTTAAAGTACATAAAATGAGAGAGGGGATAATTTATTTTGTGGGACGTTCGCATAAAATGAGCTTAACCAAAAAATAAAAATTATTTATGGGAAATGGTGAAAAAACTTTTTTTTTTTATTGAATTTTCTATTTCTTTTTTAATATTTTAATCGGTTTGTGATAAAAATGGGGTTTTTGGTTATTGATTTTAATTGTTTTCAATGATATGCATAACATTAAATTGGGCGATAAAATTATAAAAACTTTTAATAAAAAATATTGAATCTTTTAATTTATTATCGATATTTAGATGTAATTCTAGACTGAAAATGTTTATTTAAAAAGGCAATTGGCACGTGAATCGAACCTAATTTGTAAAAAGGTAGAGTTTTGAAAAAAAAAATAAAAGACTTACATAAAGTAAAATTTATATTAAAAAATTAATATTTATATTTGCTCTTGAAATTTCAACTGGTAAACTTTAAACCAGTTTAGTATAATAAGAAAATGATGTCTTGTAACTTGCCACCTGCTGCTGTACAGCAAGTAACCGCTCTTTTAACAAAAAAAAGCTATGACGTCCGTGCATTACTGCATTGTCCATTCAAATAGTTTCACAATAATTGTTAACCTCAAATTTCTGTATGGTCAATTTAAGTTTCCTCTTTTCGAAATTATTGGATTTAAAAAAACCATAATCCGAGATCGAGGTCCATTGACAGTAACATCAATCTCTGTTTCGTTTAAAAAAAAATACGGTCTGGTGGGGCAGCACAAAAGCCGCATCGAATAATCTTTAGCAACCATATAATGGTTAATGCCAGTGCTGTTCCCACAGCCTTTTAACATTTAACAAACAGTAGGATAGGAGGGATTTCCATATATTTATTTTTCTAAAAATAAATTTCCATGCATCAAACGACCCGGTTTTAGCCACCGCATAGTCATTACGGCACAATTCTATTCTATTTTTGTGGTGTAGGGAAAGGAAAGGTATGTCAGTATTGACAGAATTGGACCGGTTTCCCAGTAGCCAATATTTAAACACTGTTAGCATAAGACAATCACAATTTTATTGAACTGCTCTGCATTCTGTTTGTTGTATTCTGTCATCTTTTATCAGCAACTCCAGTGTACCACTATTCAACTGTAATCTGCGAAAAAAAATCCCTAAAAACAAAATCTATTAATGGGCAAATTTCTCCAAGCCGTAGACTGTAATAAATTAGTTTTTACCTGAAATGTAGAATTAATTAATTTATTACATCATTAAAAATATAAAATTATAAAAATTATAATATAAATTAGATTAAAAAAAAAATATTAAACATTACAGATCAATTGAATTAACTGTTTTATGATCAATACGTCATGTAATCACCGAAAATCTAATTTATATACACTTTATTTGACACAAAACTTTAAAAGTAATATAAATTAGATTTAAATATAAAATAATTTAACATTACATACACATCAATTGAATTAACCGTGTTATGACCAATACCTTAAAATGTTATCTCCATTAAATGACAGAAAATTATTATCAACAGTTATTACTGTATACACATATAACTTATTGTTTACATCATCTGGGGATCGATAGGGAAGGCATACATTAACTACCAACACCATAGTTTACCATTAAGAAGGCTTAACAGCAGAATCTCCAAATCTTCACTATCCACATCACTTGCATCATTTTGTGATGACAAGCAAAGACCACCACTTAAAGCCGATGATTCAGGGTCCATTTATCGATTGCATTGAAAGTCATATTAATATTCTAGAAAAACTCTGTAGAATTGCGTGAAAAGCCTAAAATGGTTTAGTGAAGGTTACAGAAATGTGTAAATATCGATTAAATTATAAGTATATTCTACATAAATATTACAAAGATATAGGTAATAAAATTTAATTATTATATGCTAAAACATTTTGTGGTTAAAATTATTTCTAACCACATTATGTATCCCAAACTACTAAACTACATGTATTTTATTATATATGCTACAGAATATTAGCGATAATTTAATATAAATTATTAAAATTTTTGGCTTGGGTGTCGCACCCAAGTAGGAATGATAATTGAAAATATTTTGCTAAATAATTTATGCGCACAAAAATATTCACATTTACTTACATAATTAATTTCGATACGCATCCCCCCTCCAACCGACTATTAATTATAAAATAATCTTCTAATTTATTTTCGATTAGATACATTTTGTTAAATCATTTTTAGTTCGAATCTCGAGAAAGATATAAAATCAATATTTCTTATACATAAAACAAAAACATTACGATCTCGTTTACCCTTCAAAAGTCAAAAATCATCCTTAAACGAATCATTTCCACAGAGAAAACAATAAAAAAAAAAGAAAAGAAAAATTGAATTCGAAAAGATCTAAATGACTTATCATTCACTATTTGCCGATTTAATTTAATAGAACTTTTTATTTTTTTTTTTTTTTTTTTAACTGAATTATATGTTTGCTGTTGCTGGAAAACCCTCAATTTTCAAATCTATTTGGTTTTATAAATAAATTCACATTTCTATATTATTATTATTATAAGTATATAAAGAGAAAATGAAAATTCACCAAAGATAAAAATCATTTCAAACAATCAAATTTTTTTTTTATTATTTGAGATAAGTTCGAAAAAGTTGAACCTACGAGTAGGTGGAGATTGAAAAAATCTATATTGATGAATTCACACCCTGTTTCGCGTTTTTAATATTTTAAAAATGTTTATTTATTTATATACAATTTTGGAAAAATCAGAGATCTGCAAACAAAAAAAAAAATAAAGATTCAATGAAATGGAAATAATTTCGTACACTGTTATCTCTTGGTTATGTATACGATAAATAAGCTTTTGTACATTTTCGTACAATTGGTGAAAATGGAGGAAATGATTGATCCAATTTTGGAGGACATTTTCTTTTCATATATAAAAAGCTTAAATTATTTCCCGTGTTCTTTATCCGTCGTTCGTTGTGCTTGAATACACATTTTTTGAGAAGACGGTTTTTTGTTTATCACTTTTGAATAATAATTCCCCGCTGGTGTTTTAATTTGAGTTTTGTATTTTGTAATTGAAATTGGAAAACGGTAAAAACAAATACTTGGTAAAGTTGTAAAAGTGTATTTAATCCAATTAGTCGATTAAGTTATCATTTGTATGTTTACTATTTATATAATTAGGCTTCCGTAATCGAACGAAATGCTTTAGACAATAATATCAAATTTAACGTATTTAACGTAAGGTGGTCATAAAAACCGTAACTTACAAGTGTAAGCTTTATTTCTATAAAATCAACTATGAACTGCTAAGGTGCTTCCGCAAGTTATGGCATGGCTTATACTCTTAAAAAATTAATATAAACTAAAGCTTCATAAAAAGTTGAAGTTTAAAGACCAATATAAGCTTTAAAAAAGTTGGTATTTCTTAATTAAACCAAATTTAATGTTACTCGCAAAAATAAATCATGTGTTGTTAAAATACATGTATCGAGGTAAATCAGTGCCAACCGCTTGGTATTTTTAAAGGTTGGTCCCACTCCATTAAATACGTTCAACTCTCTATGGTAGCACAAACATTTATAGCATTTATATTAATTTAGCTTCAAAGCTACAATGTCTTTTGCTTGTGTTTAATTTAAAATTTAATTTGCAACCCGAAGCAAGAATATATTTGTATATTTTTCGGTCATAACAAATTAAATTATTTTTGAACCTCAAGCTTGTTTTGATTAAAATTAAGCTATTGCTCAGCTGTGTTTTGTAAATTTGAATTTGTATCTTAAATAGGCAATTTAATTGTCAAATAAATTGAATAATTATCTAATTAAATTTAGGTATACAAATAAGTATCCGTCGTAGTTTAAATCAAAAATTGGGTATTTATAGTGAAAGAACGATAGCTTTTATGTTTTATTGAAACTTAAAGTAATGTCCATTGCTAGCCACTACTTTTTTCCATCTTTCGACTGGCAAATTACGAATACCACGTCGGAAGAACGCTTCATCTTTTGAGGTTATCCATTAATCGACCCAATTTGTGCTATCTTATATGATGTAAAGTGCTTGTTAGATAGGCCATGTGTCATCTATCGAAACAAGCATGGTAATCAAACGGGACATTGTCTGGTGAGTATGGAAAAAAGTAAAACTTTTTAATTATGTGTTTCCAAGAAGGTTTTGATCGGCATTGCAATATGTGGACGAACATTGTCATGCACAAGAATAATTTTGTTGTGTCTGGGGAATTAGTAGGTGCGTTTTTCCTGGCTCAATCTCATCAATTGTACTTAGTAAAAAGCCCCAGTAATGGCTTCCTACTGATTGAGCAACTCGTAATATACGAAATCAAGCTGACCCTATTAAATGCACAACATTAAGTATGCCCTCAAGATTTATTATTTATTGGGCTATTTAAGTCGAATCAATTTTCATCACCAGTAACATACGACTTGCATATACGATTTAGAGTTTCCCAATAATTTCAAACGATGTGAATTGTACATTTTCGGCCTTTCGTTAGGTTCTTTGTCTTTGATATCAAATTCATCGTTCTTATAATTTTGAAATCACTCTCGACAACTTCTATCACTTAAGGCAGCCTCACCATATAAAGTAATCGATGCGCCTCAGCTGCAGATTTCTTTAAATTAAATAAGTGAATACAAAAATATTGCAAATCACGATTATTCGGCTGAAAACTCGAAATTTTAATAAGAAAAAAAGCATGATGTTGATACATGGCTAATATTTTAAGGTTATGTTGTTGACAGATGTTCAACCTAAGTATATGACATTTTACATCCGGCAATATAAACCATTAATTACTGATGGCACTATCTTTTTTAAAATGGTTGATACTAATTTGTCTATTCTTACTTATAGTCGATCATATTGTATGCTTTATACAAATATTATTATCATCCTGTTCTTATACGACCCATAAGTCAAAAAATTATATTTTTTGTCACAAATTTGCATAATTTTATTGAGCGCCACTTAGCCTTTTTCGCTCCAAAGAAATAGATTCTTCAAACAGCATGGCATCTTCAGCGAATCTAATAATTGAAACCATATACACATATCTGAATGACTATTGTCATGTTACTCTAAAAATTGCGGTACTCGAGTATATTTGTAGTATATTAATTAACGCCAGCAACAGTATGTGTAATGTTTAAAGGGTATATATGTAAACGGAGTTATGTAGACGGAAACGAAACCAACTAAAGTGAAACGAACGCTTTGAATATGTAAAACCATAGATTAAGATATAATAAGAAGTTTTAATTATAGAAAAAAAAATTAAAGCCCATGGTAAAATATACTAGGCCAGTACAGCAATTTTTTATTACAGTTTTGGTCGCAAAATGCAATACCATCTAGGGTTGGTTCAGCAATAATTTCACTTTTTATAATTTGAGACTGCTGGTTTTTGTGTACGTGCCCGTATATTTTTCGTGAGCACTGCAGTTTTTTTATATTGGTGATCTTGTCAAGACAAAATTAACCAGATTATAATGGGTTTTACAGTAAGAAGTTTCATTTTGATATAAAAAAAAAACGAGTATTTTTTAAGAGGAATCAATGAATGTTTATTTCATTATAAAGAGGAAGGTATGTCATTAACATTTGAAAACGATATCAGCCAAATAGCCGCCACGGCTAGGCTTGCAGCACCATATTCTTTTAATGAAATTGTCCATGACCAATTCGCACATTTGCGCCTGTATGTCCTCGATAACTTCACGAATTCCATCTTTAAGGTCCTAAATCAATTGTGGAGCATTGCCATAGACCTTATCTTGCACGTGGCTCCAAAGAAAAAAAATCTAAACGTGTTAAATCACAAGATCACAGTAGCCAATTGTGATAACCTCTTCGAGAAATAATACGGTCAGGAAACTTTCGAAAAAGTAAGGTACAACACTGGGCTGGCGGTGTGCCCAAAAATCGCACCATTACTAACTTGTGATTCTTCACATCACTAACAGTTTCACTATTGGCGGCCGAGAAGGTGCTTTACGACGACCAAAGCGTGCTTTCATTTTGCGAACTGTGACTAAAATTTTCACCATTTTTGTAGTGAATTTTAACTATTTCAGTGCCTTGTTGAAGCGTGTATCGTACCATTTTTAGTAATGCCATACTTTTTACTTGTCAATTGTCAAAAGATGACAGCTTCAAAATTGACAGCTGCCCAAATAGCAGGCAATTCAAAATGAAACTTCTTATTGGGTAACCCTATATTTTGGAAAGAATTTTTCCAATGCAAAGTTGCTTTTTAGTATTACCAAATCTATGTAATTTGAATCCATTTCTTTTCACTGCTTTTGATTTGCACTTTGGCACACAGAAATAGTTCACCATCTTGATTGACACTTTTAAAATAGACACTTTTAAGTTAAAAAGCAAAATCAAGTTTTATTCGATTGGTCTATGGAATATAGGACTTTAGAAAATTACACGGTTTATTTAAAAATATTGCCATATTAAATAGACGAAAAGAAGTAAAATGAGCGGATGACTTAATTCAATTTAATTTACTTTAGTTTCGTTTTTGTACTTCACTACCGGTTTGTTAATTTTTTGTTATCCTCACTAAAATTTTCCGTAGAAGAATTTCAAAGTGTAAAAAAACTGAATTGAATTTTTTCACAACGAATTATTTCAATAAAATTTCTGCTTTCCGTATAGTACCGCAATGTTATCTATTTCGTTTCGATATATTTGTAGACTACATTCGTTCATCGATTTTGCTCTTGCCGTCTATAACCGAGTTTTCCTTGATAGAATATGAAAATGATAAAATGTTTTCACCAATTCGTCTATGTAACCTTACCTCTTTCGTTCCGTTTTCATTTCAGTCCGTTTAGTTTCCTTCTATATAGCTATAGCCTGTAATCCAGAAATTAAATATCAATATTTACAAAATTTTCTTATCGCAAAGAAGATAATTATGTGTAACTACCATATAATACATTGCAAGTTTTGAATTCAAGTAATAAGACAACGTCACCGCTGTTAAATAAAAATATGTAACATCTTAGTAATTATGATTTGGTATGTAACATTGTTAACTTTTGTAATACAGTTTTTCCTAAATTTGTCGTATAGTATACATTTAAAAATGTCCAATTTAATTTCCACTTGACTTTTTATTAGTATCGTATATTTTTATCGTATAAATATTATCAGTGGTGAACATAAAACTGCAGAACAGTAAACATCATAAATTAAATATAATAACTTATAATTGTACGCTCTTAACCCAACAAAATAAAAAATAATAATTTTTTTTATAATTAAATTATAAATTAAACAGTATAATTATGATAAATTTAAGCTCCAATTATAATTTTATCTATTTGGATTCAATTTGATGTTAACATTTCAATTAACATATTAATTAAATGTAGCATATAGTACATTTTAATGGTATTGGTTTTAATATTTAATTACTATTTTTATTATAGCACAAAATAAAACAATTAAAAATTATAACAATATTTATAAAATTTGTATGTGCTCTCGTATTGTTAAACTTTTAAGTTAATACAATATTTAAATTTTTTTATGTAAATATTCAAAATAATTATGTATAATTATGTGGATATAATATTGGGATGGATTATACAAATTAATATTGTCGTAAATGCACAGAAGTTTAATGAATCGCGGTTAATAAATTATACAAATTTATTGTGTTTAGTTTTAATTCGGTGGCCCGAGAAATATTTAACTACAGTGGTTTTGGTAATAGATGGTAAACTATAAAGTTTAAAAATAAAAAAAAAAATATATGTATATATGTATATATATATATATATATATATATATATATATATATATATATATAATATATATATATATATATATATATATATATATATATATATCGCTGGCTCTCTTCTTAACCGCTTTGGATTCCCAAAATTAATTTTCTAAATTTCTAACTTTTTTTGTTGCTTTGTCAGTTGTCATTATTTTATTCTTGGGTATGTCCAAACAAACTGAGCAAATGCATCTACCATTGACAAAATTTTTGTATTTGAAAGTGGAATGCATCGGCCCTAAATGGTCAATAAGAAATGGAACTTATATTTTGTGACATGATTTTATTATATTTTGTGACATGATCTTGCTTGGATGAAATACAATTTTAACATAAGCTTTTAAAGTATACTTTGTATTTATTTCATCCTCGTTGGTTTCGGAAACTTTGGAAAGAAGAAGTTTAATATCATCCACGAAAATTAAAATTTCCGATTTTATTATAAGTTCAGTGAATAACTTAGTGTATATATCGTCTCCTCGATCTGTTTATCGACTTCTAGGTTTTCTTTCGGTGGCAAATTCCTTGGGTGTTGCTAAATAGGTTTCTCCTTTTTCTCGTTTTTCAACAGAAAATTTCCTTACTCAATTGAAAACTAAAATTATTAAATAATTCTCTATTTCCTTAATTTTACAACACTTTAAGGAAATCATTTCCGATTACACAATGAACATTGTTTCCACAGAGACGATACTAATGAACGAATTTTTCATTACTACATCGATCTATAAAGTTGTTCTTAATTTTACCGTCCTAGTATAGATATTCTGCAACCGTTATCTCCAAGGATCTTTTTATTTTCCCCGTCTTACGTTTGTGATTCTATTTTCATGTAAACATCTTCAATTAATAAGGTTAGATCGCTTCCTGTATCAACAATCGAGTCAAAAATTTCATAATTATTTAAATAAATCATTTTTTGGTTCATTAATTATCTTGAATCCATTTGTTTTTTGTTTGTGCTTGATTCAATATTTTGGGGAAGTTTGTGTCAATACGTCTGCTGTAGTAAATTGGATTAATTTTTGTCTGAAATTTATAATTAATTAATTTATTACAACATTAAAAATATAAAATCATAAAAATTATAATATAAATTAGATTTTAAAAAAATTGATTAAATATTACAAATCAATTGAATTAACCGTTTTATGACAAATACATCATATAATCGCCGAAAATCTAGTTTATAAACATTTTATTTGACACAAAACTTTAAAATGAATATAAATTAGATTTTAAAATAATTGATTAAATATTACAAATCAATTGGATTAACCGATTTATGACCAATATCTGATGTAATTGCCGAAAATCCAATTTATATACACTTTATTTTACACAAAACTTTAAAATTAATATAAATTAGATTTTAAAATTTGAATTAACCGTTTTATGACCAATTCGTCATGTAACCGCTGAAAATCTAATTTATATACACTTTATTTGACACAAAACTTTTAAATTAATACCAATTAAATTTTAACATTTGAATTAACTGTTTTATGACCAATACGTCATGTAATCGCCGAAAATTTAATTTATATAAACTTTATTTGACACAAAACTTTAAAATTAATAAAAATTAGATTTCCAAAAAAATTGAATAAACATTACCAATCAATTGAATTAACCGTTTTACGACAAGTACATCCCTTCTATGAAACCAAATTAGAATTATTTAAAAATTTATTAAATGGTAAAAAACCTAAAATTCGTGTTTCAACTGTTTTTTCAAAAATATTAGAAAAAATTGACAAAAAAGAAATTGGCCGTTAGTTCGAACATTAAAGTTTATCACCTTTTTAAAAAGTTGGTACGACAACAGTCAGTTGTTTGGAAAAATACTCGGATCAATACTCAAATTAAAAATGAATGTTAAAACATCAACTAAACAATAAGGTATATTTTAATTAACATATTTCTTAAATTATTAAAACCACATCTACTGTAACATGAATCTATATGTTTAATAAATTTTATAATATATAGAAACAGATAATTAAAAAAGGCAAGCTGTTGTACGCAGGTTCACAATATAAAGTTGAGAGCACTCTTCCACATTATTTTAAACTATAGCTATTTGGAAATTGCTACACCTCTCCAAAAAGGATTCAAATATCTATGTAATTAGTCTAAATTGAACATATACTACATATGATGTTATCCACTTTTTGACAATTTCAACTGTATGATCATTGATCACATATCATTTTATGATTAAGTTTAAGTTTTTTAACTTTTTCGAAATTTTTCAAATTGTAACATAGTATTTCGTAGTCTTGTTTTAAATTTGCATTATTGAACAGAATTAATTCAGTTCTAGTAGTTTTTCCAGCATATATTAGAAATCAAGTTTCAGTACATCTCTGCTGCTTTCAAATGTGCATCTGTTACGACTTGGTTTATAATGTTTCAGTCGCCAGGATGCCATAAATGGGGTGGATGCCATAAATGATCGTACGAAATTTGTAGTTTTGCGAAGATAATTCTGTGAGTCTAAAATTTCTGCAGAATTTTCCCAAACTTGACTATTACCGATTCCACTAAAAACTAACCATTAAGAGTAATTACATCGTCTTGCCGCTCCATTAAATATTACCCGTAATTTCGTGTAAGTGCCGCTGTTTTCACCACTTTGGGATATGGTAAATAATACTGGTTCATATAGTCGTAAATTTGAAGGCTTTCGTGTGATGCAGTTTAAATTTTTAATTCATCATCACGTAAAATTTTTTCCCATAATACACAATCGCCTAATTTACTTCAAATTTTAAGATTCTCATTTATAGAAAACACAACTCGAACAGGGCAATTTCATGTGGTTTCCACGTCTTCAATAACTTAACCTTAACTCATTCCGTTCAAAGAAGTAAAATAATGTGAGAATTTGTTATCCTGTTTTCTATAAAAAAATTTTATCACTTTTATTGTATTAATTTTTAATATTTTTGGTATGGAACTTAATGTTTTAAGCTACCGAAGTAGAATTTCATGATCAAACGATCCTTTTCAGAGTATATCATAATATTTCTGCCGCGTATAGATTTAAAAAATTTAGATGCATTTGAAATAAAGTAAACATATCTTCGCTGACATTTTTTGTATGAAAACCAGTGATAACTTTTTTTTAAATTAATAATATTTTAAAATTTCCCAATAAAATTCGATAAGTTTGATGTTGTGCAATATGCACAATTATTAAATTATAATTTGTCCTTTAATTTGTATAACCAAAAAATTTGCGTTTCTCAAATTTTCATAAAAGCATCTTTCATCTACAATCATGGATTATGTCATTTATTCGTTATATACAAATCCTATGGAAAAGTCCCATAAAAATCCTAGAAACATTAAATAATATATGAAGAAATAAAAATCACATAAAAACAATTAGTTACTTGTTTTGGAAATAAGATCTGAGGAAGGACAAATTATTAATATTTAGATCGGAAAGCATGAATTTCGTTCGTGTTACAATAATACCAGCAGAAGAAAATGATTGTTCAGAATCTACGCTTGTTGGTTAAACTTTTTTTAAACATTCATTTATCATATATAAATATTTTCCCTTTAACGCTTCATCTTGTAATTATCGTATTTTAGGTTTAATGACCCTAATTAGGTCCTCTTTGATTTTTTTGTAGGAGTATGTTATTGATGTTGTTTATCTCATCACTACCTATTTTTGGAGTCTCTGCTATAAAGACATAGGTTGTTTAATTTTTCTAATTCCTCTTCTTTATCTGAATCAGTGCTAAAGTCGGTGGACATTTCAGTCAAAAATGCCTTGGAATGTTAAATTTGTGAATGAAACTTGTTAAAAATTCATAACTTACTAAAATTTTATTATTCGATGTGTGAAGAAACCGTAAAAGGTATGCATTTGCAAACCGCCGCTCAGTCATTTGTAAATCAGTACAAAGATCATTGCTGAGCGTAAAATTTCGTTTCATGAGTTCTTCCACCATAAATTTAATCCTTATACAGAATAAACTCTCAAATGTTATTTTAATAGGGTTGAGAGCAGATATTATATCTAAAATTAATTTAAATTCTTCATAGACAAAAACTATTTTTACCTTAGCAACGATCAACGACTTTTGGACGCATCCTTTAATTAAAAAAAAAACGCTCAATCTTCTTAAGCAAGTTGTTTAACATATTGTTATTTTTTTTTTATTTTGTGGAATTTTGAATTATAAGTCATCCAACTATTTTTTTAAATAAATACAATTCGATAATTTTTACAATATTTATTAGTTGATATTCCCTACTATAAATTCTTTTAGTATTCCTTTTATTTAAAAAAATTTAATTATTCTTGATGTAATTTTCTTTTTGTAATAATTTTGTTTTTATCATCACTTACTAATTTAGTTTTTCTAAAAGCAGGATATATATATTTTAAGTTTACTGGGTTTCTTTGGCGTTAAACGGCCTACAGTGGTATTCTTGACGTAACACATATACAAGGTCTTGCTTAACATATTTGATATTAAAGGTCATCGTTTTTAATAGGTGATCGGCGACAATTTTCGTTCTTCATCATCGTTCGTTTGAATTTCTTCCACATCATCGTCCCTACTTTCCAGCTCAGTAGGATTTATTTAATCATTATCTTGATTTTGATGGGAATACATCACTTCAATTATGGCAAGCTGAACGCCGTGAACTAAACAAATTTGCTCCTCAGACTGAATTTTTTATTATGCTTCTTTAGTTGTGGAAATTCATTTTTAATTTGTTGGTGAATTATTTTTGCTACATTTGCTACTACGGTTTTAGATTTAGGTATTTTAGTAAACCCTCGAGCCAATTTCGACCGATTTACAAATTGTATTAAAAAAAATTCTATCACAGGCAGTGAGCCGAGATAAGACTACCGGCAGTAAATTATCAGCTTTGGTATAAATATATTGAGAAATTGACACGATTTTTGAAGATTTTTTATTGCATCGATCGACACTATTACCACTATTGTTCCCTACAAAGGTGCTTCTTTGTACAGTTATATTATGCAATGCTTTGAGGTGGGCATGCATGCCATTGGTACTACCCCCGTTGCAGAGAATAACGTTATCACACTTTAGCAGTTTGCATTTACTTATAATTTTGTTAAAGCTTCCTCGAAGAAAATAATGCCATATAGAATTTGTATTATTGCTTTTCTTAGCAGTTTCAAAACCATCATTTTGCGTCGTCATTGCCGTGGGTAATAAAAATAAAATTTATTAATAAAATTTAACGAAAAAATAATGGAAGTTTTGCCGTTATTTAAAACGTTCAGTAACCAATCAGTGAAAGCTTTTGTCATTGACCTGTCATTTCGGTTTCCTGGTAATGGTAAAACCAGTAATGGAATTCTTATTCGCATGTAAAACTTGTGGGCAGTGATCGTCAATTGGCCAATGCAAAGCTGTGATAGCAGTTTTTGTAAAAGTCAGGGATCACAGAAAATCGATCCTTCCTTTTTAACTGTGAAGGTCTGTTAAACGAAGATGAGAAAACACAATATTAAAATCTTGTTAGCAGTAGCATTGTGAACACCAATCACCATTTTGATGCTGTGCATATGCTCTAGTGTAGGTATTGAAAACTTCGTTTTTTCAGTGCCGCCCATGATAAAATCAGTGGCACATGATAAAAATAAAACCCATAAAATAATTGGTTTGATGAAAAGTGCCATTTTGTAGCTGAGCAACATATTATAGCTTATATAGTGAAACGCAAAAAACGTTTACTAGTTTATTATACCTTAAAACTAGTCTGTTGCCTTGCGGAACCGGGATGAACATTTTTAAGTACACATCGATGCGGAATTTGAAACTCTTGGAAAGAGCATTCCTCTTACTTACAAAATTCGTAATCTGTGCCAAGTACTGTAGATGAAACTTGTCAAATACAGGCTGAGGAGATGTGCATATACCTTACGAAGAACTTGCATGCTGGTTATGCAGACTAAAAAGAAACCGTTACCTTGGATTGATTGCATTAACTCCAAGTTCTTGATATTCGTAGGGGATACTTTGTGGAACTATTTTTGCGACCTTCTTTTATTAGTGTGGCAAAGTGAAGTTATGCTAAATGAATGTCAATAAGTCGCATTATTCCCTATCCTTAAGAAAGGAGATTGCTCCAACTCCACGGGATTACACTCTCAGTTTTTAAATTTCAAGCAAACTTATGACTTTGTATCCACTTGAAGAGTTTATGGTTTGCTGCGAAGTATTAAACAGCCGGCATTGGCCAGTAAAACCAGTTTATTATTAATGTTGTTGAAGTTGGTGATTGTTGTGTGCTAATTCTGTTCATTGGAGACAATATGACTGCAAAATTGTTTTGTTCCAAATTCTTGGAGACAGTTGTATTTTTTCCACCTAAATTATTTCGGTCCGTAATACTGTAATAATATTAAAAATAAACTTCACAAAAAGATGTCAAACCTATTTTAAAATAAATGTCAAACCAAATTAAAAAATTAAATTAAGGTTCACATTCCGGTTTAGTTGAAATATTTTCTCATGCCCTTCAATATATGAACGAATTTGTATATAACACTTCACACAGTCGACAAAATGATTGATTAGATCCATTTATGTAATCTACCCAACAAACATATATAGATATACATACTCCTTTATACCATATGCATTATATACATATATTTAATGAACTTTAACATTAACTCAAAATTTATATTAAATTTAATTTTAAATCGTTTTTCGTTGGGGAATTTATATTTACAATTTTGACGGTGTGAAATTGGGGTGGCAACTGGCAATGTAATCGATATATGTATATATAGAAATTTAAAACATGACAACAACAATAATAAATAATGTTTAACATCACCACGATGAAAATTTATTATATAGTAACCAAATATTAAATTATCATTTCAGTTAACAAGCAAATTATTTGATAACGTATTTTCTCTTCATACCCATTAGTGAACACTAACAACAGCTATAGGTAACATTTTTTCAACGGGTAATAAATAATTTTTTTTTTTTAGATGTAGATCACATCTAATAAATTTCCTTTTATTTTCAAATGTCGCGATATAACGCACGAAGAGATACATCTCAAAAAATCGCATAAGAGGAAATGTATAAATAAAACGTAGACTAAACACTTAACGAAAAAAAAATGTCGGCTATTTTTAAGACTAAATCGTTAAATAATTAAAGTAATTGTTTTTACGTTTTGTTTTGTTTCAATGAAGTGAGACAGATTGTCAGGTAATTTAATTACATATTGTTGTAAATCTTTTGTTATTTTAAGATTTATAAATTTTTGTTAAATTAGCCAAACGCCGAATTCATCGTTCATCGACAATAGTATTTGTATGCTAATGCGTCAAGAAACATTTGTTTAAGATATTTTATTGTCTGCACGTTTGGCGCGTGACAGCTCAAAACAGCCGTGCGGATTATGAATTAGTGGTTTTCGCATATACAAAGAAACAGTCGAGTGGACAATAAACATAATTTATACTGACTGTAAAGTGTATGACAGGTTAAATGGTCACAATTATGATTATAACTTAATTTTACTTGTGTTTTATGTCATAACTTTGGTGATACTTATAAATTGAGACAAGGTTAAAGAAATGTGAACTTCAAAGGCACATTTTCTAAACACTGTCTAATCAAATAAGTTTATTCACAGTCAATATTGATTGATTGATTGATGAGATTGAAAGACCAAGCGCTTGTCAAGTGTTCCGGTTAACGCCGGCCCTATCTCTAGAGTCTTTTTATATTTCTATAAATATATTTTCATGCATGATAGAAACGCCCCGGTTTCAGACACCTCATGATCATTACGGCACAACTCTATTCTATTTTTGTGGTGTAGAGAAAGGAAAGGTATGTTAGAAATGATAGCATTGGTTCGGTTTCCAGGTAGCCAATATTCCAACTACTGTTAGCATAAGACAGTCACAATTTTATTGAACTGCTCTGCATTCTGTTTTCTGTATTCTGTCATCTGTATTCTGTCATCTCTTATCAGCAACTCTAGTATGTAATCAACTGTAATCTGCAAAAAAAAAAAAAATCTATTAATGGGCTAATTTTTTTAATTAATTTTATAATAAGCGGTGGAATGTAATAAATTGGTTTAGTTTTTGCCTAAAATTTACAATTAATTAATTTTTTCATCATTAAAAATATAAAATTATATAAATTATAATATGAATTTGATTTAAAAAACTAATTAAACATTACAAATCAATTGAATAAACCGTTGTATGACCAATACGTAATGTAATCGCCGAAAATTTAATTTATATACACTTTATTTGACATAAAACTTTAATATGAATATAAATTAGATTTTAAAAAATTGATTTATACCACAAATCAATTGAATTAACCGTTTTATGACCAATACTGGTGCGTTTATTCACAGTACAATATCTTATTAACCTATAAAGATTTTTTTTTAAATTTTACTTTACAAATCTAGCAACCGCAAAATTTTAGCACTATATATAGGTAATGAAATTCTTGCTAACAAATTCTTTTAATTTGTTTTAAATATGTATGCAACCACTTAAACAACCATCCACGAGTTACGAAGCTGTTTGTCCTTAAAATTAATTTAACTCAAAAGATTTGGTTCTTTTAAGTCTGACTACAATATAGAAGTTATTTAAGAGCTAAACTATGGCTCAATCTTATCAAGTTTCTGGCGACTTCTTGTATTTTTCTGAATTCCAATTTAAAGTCTTCTTTAGAAAGTAGAAGGTATGTTGATAGAGAAGAGTTTCTGTCTATCTAAGTCCATCTAAGTTTAGCATCCATAGTCACTTGCTTTTTCAACTTATACCGTTATTATTAGACGATCAACATGATGTGACTTGAATATTTTTTCTAGATGTTTCTTAAATTTTTTTAGCTTTATCTTCTTGATTTCCAGTCTATTTCTAACCTGCTATTCAAACTGGACGAATTTGCATTGCTGTTCTTTTAATTTTTTTAGTGGCGTTTCATATTTCAGCGAATAAGCTAAGTTCTTAGACTGTTACCGATCAACTCATCTTTTACTTTTTGGATTTCCCTTTTAACTGAGACTTAACATTCGTTTTTCTTGGCCGTAAAATCAAAATCTTGACCCGCAAATATCGTTCAGTCAGTTTTGAAAAAATTTTCAAAATTAATTTTGATAAATCAATGGCTCCGACAATAATGTACGAAAGAACATTGGCATATAAGACACTGACCAACTCGTTATTTTTGTTAAATTTTTGACATTTTGTGTATAAAGGCTATGATCCAAATTATTTTTTGTAGGTGTCTAATTACCTTCGTATTGTATATAGTATACGACGTATCTCGGTATATTTTCAAGTGGTCGAAGGTGTGTACGTTTGGCAGCATAAATTGCATTTACTTTATTGCTGTCTTCAATGTCATTAAACGTCTGTGTTATCTTCAAGTTCGCATTTTAATTGATTCGCTAGAACTAATGCTCTTAAGTCGATAAGTTTTACCTCTGATGTTGTTTACAAGTCCGAGTTTCCTTTGCAATGCTGCTTGTTCAAGAATGATGTTTTCTTCTTGTTGTAAAATATTCGCAATTTTTTTTTTTAATACTAGTTTAGCTTAACAGAAGAGTGATCTAATCCACGTAATGTTAGCTCATCATTGTTTTCCATTCTTATGTATAGTTATCATATATTTATTTTGTTACATAGAAATCTATAAAATCGGTAGTTTTGTTTAAATCTGTACATTTTTTGCTGCTTCAACAAGCTCTTTTTCTTTTGGTGTTATAATTCTAGAGCACCATAAATTGTTTTTTTTTGCGTTCAAAAGTGTACAGAAGTTCTTCGTATTCTTCTTTTTTGTAGTGTGGTGCGGACAGTTTATAATGGCTGAGATACTTCTATATTGGTTTTTAAATTGAAATAAAGTTGTTGTTTGACTTGCGCATGAAATCAGTTTCAACATTTATGTTTCAGATTCGCCTTTCTGCTGGATGACTAGAAAAGTAGTGTGTGTGTGTGTATCCACGTATTTTAGGATAAAAAAAAATCAAATTTTGTGTGTGCTTATGAGTATTTCTAGCTCACTTAATAATATGATGAATTTGTCCATTTCTTTTAGGACACCCGATGACACGGCTTTTAATTGGTTAAATATAAATTTACTGATCTTAGTCAGTGGAATATTAAATTTTGTGGTTGAGTTATGTTTTTTAGCTACTTCTGCATATTACACTTTACTTCGTGGGAACCCCTGAACATTTTGATGTATAATTGCAACAGGGTTTCTTGCTCGTTTTTTAATATTTTGTGAACGTTTAAGCTATCTCACATTAACCTTACCTCACATTTGCGATATGTTTATTTATGCAAATTGCTGCATTATTCCTGCATTATTTCTGAGTATATGTACATGCTCTTCTTTAGATGCTTGCCGGCACATTTAAATATATTGCGTTGCACCCGCTTAATATTTCTGGGTATAATCCAAACTTTGATAATTCTGCATTAATTCATTTTTCTGTCGATTCTGCCTCGCGTTTTGAATTACCTTCTATCTATAATCCTAATTGGTCTAACTTTATCATCATAAGTGTACACCATACTGAAATTTGTTATCGTTAAGCTTCATGGTTAGTATTCTATGCGTGTATCTGTCTAAACCAGACACATTTACCTTCCAAGACATTAATAGTAAATTATTTACAGCAACGTTTCTAAAATCCTTAAAGTGTTCTTTTGAAAGGTAGAACAATTAAAAAAACGTTATAATTACGGCATCCGCACGTTACATTATTTGCATATACCCAAGCCAAAATAGAACTGCAGAGGCTTACTAAATATTTTATGAACCACAAAACCAAATATTGACATGAGAAATTGCCGTTGTAATTAAAAGACCACAAAAAATAATTAATTCATATTTTTAAAAATGTTAAAAAGAAAATTCATAAATTCAATTTGTTTACAAACCAAAAAAAAAAAAAAATAAAAATTATAAAATTAAAAAGAAAATAAATATTTTGATTTTATTTTGGTACACAAAAAAATAAATAAAAGAAAATTAAATTTAGAAAAAATGTTCATTTTCCATATATATAAATTACCTAATCTAATATTAGACGACACTCACAGTGTAAGTCTTTACACTATTAATATAATAAAATGTACATTAAGAGTGTGTGTGTGTATCTAGATGATGTGTTGATGTTGAGCAGGTCCATCGCAAAACTATTAAGAAATGTTTGTAAATATTTTTAATTTATTAAAGTAATTTCAAAGTCGATAATAAAAAAAATCTATTTGGATTGGTACATCTCGTATCATGACGATGACACTTTATGATTTATTTCGAAGTTAAAATGTGTTACGACAAATCGTGTATGATTTTAAGATGATTTTTATTTATTTTTTTGAAGAGTCGCAATTTTGATATTTTAATTTTAATAAATATATACGTACGTAAATTTATATTCAATTTTGTCATTGCTTTTATTATGTAGTGCATAAAACATTACACCAAACACAAAACAACATGTACAAAATAATTCTTTACGGTTCTGAACACTGGAGTATGAATGTTAAATGTTATATATATAAATATATATATATATATATATATATATATATATCTGTATATATATGATTGGCATTAATATAGCTTTCACACATTATTAGATGTCAGACAGAACAATGTGAATTTTATTTTACGAGTACCTTACTTAATTCACTCCCTACATCAGTGTTATCCATTATCGTATTACAAATTGTTGACAACAATACTTTTGGATTCATCATCTGTGTGCATAGCTGTTTGGGATACAAACATCATAAAACTGAGAAACAAAGAAAATTAACCGACCAAATTCAGTCAATAGGCCATAATGTATACGCATTTTTCGTAAATTACATTTTAAATATTTTTGGCATTTGCTTTTGTATGTTGAATCCTTGCCAAAATGTCCATAAATGAAATTAATATTTTTTGGTTTTTGTTTATTTTTATGTTTTATGGTAAAATGATGATCGATGATGTACGAACAAATATAATTGGTCGTCGCATTTGTTAGAGTCTAATGTATTATTTAAAACAGTTTAGGCAGTTGAAAATAAATTTGTTAAGTATATAATATGTATAAACATTTGACAGATCGACATTAATGGTGATGGATAGTTCGCCTAAATTAATCGGCCGACAGCTATAATAATTATATTATCATAGATTTTAGCTATTATGAGCTGATATTAAGTATAGATAAAATTATGCTAATTGGTCGACACCATTGTGTGATTTCCACGTCATTAAATGATAACAACAAATTGAGTAACATATTTCCAAATTGCATGGCAACAGCCTACAATGTGAAAGGTAGTATCGTTATTATTTATTAAAATATGAAAATTACTTATATATAATTCTTTATATAGTGTTCTCGGGACCTTCCTAAAGTTCTAATTATTTTGCTGAATACCATTAAAATATTTTGTGCTATTAATATATTAAGAAGTTATCTCTCTTTAAAACATAAAATTTCCTTAAATATATAGTTTTGAAATTCCTATATTATAAATAAGCATCCTAGCAACCCATTTTAAGAAAGTGCTTCATATTTTCGAGGAAAAATTATTTGAAGACTTCCAATAAAATGTTTGATAGACAAATATTTGTAGCGCTTCGACCGTAAATATACGTTTGTCGATAAAGAATTAAATTTTAGTTGAATTTTAATTACTAAACATTTATTACAATGACACAGTGGTTAAAATTCCTGACTGTATGACACATGTGAAATTCAAATGAATAGAAGGTTACTCTTAAACAGAGTTTTCCACCCAATTTACTATTCTGACGATAACGGACCCCCGTTTATGATATCAGACACACAGTTTAGGATTGGTACGTTGAACGTGCAATCGCTAAGAAAATCAGGCGCGTTTAATGCGACACTATATCAGCCATGAAGGAGTATCGCTTAGAACTCGTTGCTCTCCTAGAAACTCGATGACCAGAAAGTGAAGATCATGAGTCCCACGTTGCATACATTGCTTTACAGTGGAGATGACCTAGGTAATGTTGGGGTTGGTTTCCTTCTTGGGCCCTAAGTGAAAAACATCGATGCAGTGCTCGACACAAGTAAAGAGCATTCCCCTGATTTACTAAAAGAACCCGTTCCCCTGGGGTTGAATGTATTAATTTCGAGGTGTTGTTATTCCGAGAGGGCTCGGTTGTGGAACTATATCGCACAATTACTAACGTGGCGTAGCTCTCCTTTGTAAAGCATACAAATTACTGTCTTACATAATATTGGAAAGAATCATTCCTTTGGTGGAGGGTGACTACCAAGGAGGATTTCATCTGACTCAAGTTACTGATCAAGTTTTTTCGCTGAGGATGATTCTATTTAAATATTATAAGACAGACATCAGGTGTTCTTTGATTTCCAACAAGCCATTCCAACAAGTCATTCAATCCATCGGGATAGCTTATGGTTTGCTTTGCGATATCTGGGAATATCTGACTAATAATAATATAATAATATAATAATATAATAATATAATAATATAATAATATAATAATATAATAATATAATAATATAATAATATAATAATATAATAATATAATAATATAATAATATAATAATATAATAATATAATAATATAATAATATAATAATATAATAATATAATAATATAATAATATAATAATATAATAATATAATAATATAATAATATAATAATATAATAATATAATAATATAATAATATAATAATATAATAATATAATAATATAATAATATAATAATATAATAATATAATAATATAATAATATAATAATATAATAATATAATAATATAATAATATAATAATATAATAATATAATAATATAATAATATAATAATATAATAATATAATAATATAATAATATAATAATATAATAATATAATAATATAATAATATAATAATATAATAATATAATAATATAATAATATAATAATATAATAATATAATAATATAATAATATAATAATATAATAATATAATAATATAATAATATAATAATATAATAATATAATAATATAATAATATAATAATATAATAATATAATAATATAATAATATAATAATATAATAATATAATAATATAATAATATAATAATATAATAATATAATAATATAATAATATAATAATATAATAATATAATAATATAATAATATAATAATATAATAATATAATAATATAATAATATAATAATATAATAATATAATAATATAATAATATAATAATATAATAATATAATAATATAATAATATAATAATATAATAATATAATAATATAATAATATAATAATATAATAATATAATAATATAATAATATAATAATATAATAATATAATAATATAATAATATAATAATATAATAATATAATAATATAATAATATAATAATATAATAATATAATAATATAATAATATAATAATATAATAATATAATAATATAATAATATAATAATATAATAATATAATAATATAATAATATAATAATATAATAATATAATAATATAATAATATAATAATATAATAATATAATAATATAATAATATAATAATATAATAATATAATAATATAATAATATAATAATATAATAATATAATAATATAATAATATAATAATATAATAATATAATAATATAATAATATAATAATATAATAATATAATAATATAATAATATAATAATATAATAATATAATAATATAATAATATAATAATATAATAATATAATAATATAATAATATAATAATATAATAATATAATAATATAATAATATAATAATATAATAATATAATAATATAATAATATAATAATATAATAATATAATAATATAATAATATAATAATATAATAATATAATAATATAATAATATAATAATATAATAATATAATAATATAATAATATAATAATATAATAATATAATAATATAATAATATAATAATATAATAATATAATAATATAATAATATAATAATATAATAATATAATAATATAATAATATAATAATATAATAATATAATAATATAATAATATAATAATATAATAATATAATAATATAATAATATAATAATATAATAATATAATAATATAATAATATAATAATATAATAATATAATAATATAATAATATAATAATATAATAATATAATAATATAATAATATAATAATATAATAATATAATAATATAATAATATAATAATATAATAATATAATAATATAATAATATAATAATATAATAATATAATAATATAATAATATAATAATATAATAATATAATAATATAATAATATAATAATATAATAATATAATAATATAATAATATAATAATATAATAATATAATAATATAATAATATAATAATATAATAATATAATAATATAATAATATAATAATATAATAATATAATAATATAATAATATAATAATATAATAATATAATAATATAATAATATAATAATATAATAATATAATAATATAATAATATAATAATATAATAATATAATAATATAATAATATAATAATATAATAATATAATAATATAATAATATAATAATATAATAATATAATAATATAATAATATAATAATATAATAATATAATAATATAATAATATAATAATATAATAATATAATAATATAATAATATAATAATATAATAATATAATAATATAATAATATAATAATATAATAATATAATAATATAATAATATAATAATATAATAATATAATAATATAATAATATAATAATATAATAATATAATAATATAACAATATAATGCTAGTGCTATTATATCTTATTGTACAACTTAGTTAAAATCATTTTGTAAATAATTCCACCACTGATTCTAGAATTGTCTTTTCACTATTTTTCAATATTAAATAATTACCCCTGCAATGATTTTGTGATTTTACCTTCCTTTAAAAATGTTATAAATAATGATACTCTTAATATGTTTGGGATGACCAATTAAAAATATCGCTCAACATATCTGGATAACATTGAAACGTAAAAACTTCCTATGTGCGAAACCAAACGTTCATTTACGATCGACGAGACTAGGAAATACCACTGTGGATTTATTTATTTTTTTCAAATATTTCTCCGTTTATATTCCCATTATGACGGCAATAAAAATAAAAATTACAATTTTATTATAGTTTTAATTAATTTTTATTTCAATTTTTTTTTAATGAAATGGAATAGTTTTATTTCGTTTTATAGTTTTTCAAATGATTGACGTAGGTATTTAATTTATTTGGTGGCAATCAATTAAAACTTTAAAAAAATAAAAATTGTACTTGTGCATAATTTATATTATACGGATTTAATTTCCCTACATGTCTCTTTATTATATTGTGTGTACGATAAATAATATTTTCTAATTAAACTGTATAAACATAATATAGCAATTTATTTTATATAAATTTATATTTACATTTTTAATATTTGTTTAACTGTGTGTATTCGTACATATATGTATATAAGTATATGAGCTTGTGTTTGCTTGTTTATATAACCGAGACAAAATAGGTTGAGGTATTGGGAGTTTTGTAAACATAAATTAATTTAACTTCAAAAACTTCCTTATTTTTAATTATATTATTTACTAAAAATTGCCTAAAGGTCAAAAAGAAAGCTGTGTAAATGCAGGAATCTATAATAAAGTTGGTAAATAACGTTAATTTTGTTACAAACGAATACTTAACATGTGATCTTGTCAATGTGATTAACATTAGAATGATTTGTTATATCCTCCATTACTCACTATTTAGGATAATACATTACCACTTTTATAATTACATTGTGGGTATGGCAAAGTTACAAGAAAGTAAGCACTTACTGAAAAAGATGATAAAATTACATAATAATGTGTTTTGAAACCAGAACTCTCCCAAATTTTTCTTAGGTAACTTTTATCTTCCTATACTTAGAGCCGTTTCCAGCCAAATCGAATATGCTTTGGATAGTTTTATGCCTTTGTATTGAGTACTTTCCCTTATTTAAGCTTGGTATATAGTTATCAGATTTATTGTGTGATTTTCCTTTTTAATGGGCTTGTATCATCGTTTTATTTTTGATGTAGGAAAGTATCTGGCATTGATTTACAAACTTAATGGGGTACACTTGGAAGTTTTTAGATTTTGAATTTTTTTTTATCAAAATACTAAGGTTTTAGAATTGCCTATAGAATTTAACATTAGTGCTTTCGTTATTTTTGAATGATCCTTATTCTCACTATAGCTTTACTTGTACCAGCTTCCGTAACCTTGTTGTAAACGTATTGATTTTCTCTTGTAACCAAAATTGTAACGCATAAAATCAAAACAAAAAATTTTAAAAGATTAAAGTTTTCACGACTCTATTGAAGCGGTACGCGCCCTATCAAAAAATGAAATTGTGACCTTCACAATTCCTCTCATTTTCGTTGTCCTTTTAATTCATGAACGACATCAGGAATTTTAATTAAACTTCTGATCTCGTGAATGAAGGGAATTCGGTCATCGTCGAATTTGGTTTCATTTATCATGCGCATGACTTCTCTCGAATGTCATTTTCATTTCTCATGCTCATCAGGATCCAACACTCACACTCATATATGAAAACGGGTCTAAACAATATCTCGTACAACTTCAGCTTGTCGGCATTTGCAAGGTATTTAGTATTTAATAGTATAAAGCGCTTTTTTATGCTCTCCCACACAATTAATATGAGTGACAAGAGATCCGAGGTATCGGATACTTGTCACCTCTTCAAATGTGTAGCCATTACAACTAAATTCCATTGCGTTTCGGTCTCTAAAACTTTAGATCATAACTTTTGAGACAAACAAAAGCCTAATGTAAGCCTAATGTATGGAAGCTCAAGAAACCTTAATGTACAACAAAGGTATGTTTCGGAATATTTAGAAAGAATTATCTTCAGTAAAAAATCTTGATCAGTGACTAACCAATTCGAACGAAATACTCCTTGATAGCCACTTACAATATTTTCAACCAAAGATGTAATTTTTCCCCCCTGTATTCCAAAGCTTGACCCCCATTCACAGTAACGCTATAACAAGATCTTAATTCTTATTCACTGAAATATTAATCAACAACAATTATTGTATCATTAAAGAATTTATTTATGTCCGAAGTCGGTGGTCTATAAAAAGGAATTTTTCGATGTAAAACCCGGTAGCCCAATACATATAAATTGAAACTAAAATTGAACATCATCGTTCATGGTAACATCAAACTTTAAATCCATACTAAATAAAACTGCCAACCCCGCTAAAGCTTAAGCTTATTTCATCAAGACTACACTAAGGTTAATTAACAAAAGATTAGTCTTAAGATTTGATGTACATAATATAAATTAAGCTGTACACTAACAGATGTTTCAAAATTAAAAAAAAAGTTACAACTCATAAAATCTTTCAAGAAACGTTCAATGTGTAAACTATTAGTCATCTCGAAGATTTATTCCATAATCTGTTACATTATTGCTCCTACCCAAACATATTGCTCCTGTTTACATTTTCTTTTATAACGATGTGAATATACGCACACAAATATAATTAAAATTCCTTTAAAAAAAGCACAAGAATTTCGTTAAAAAAATCGTTAAAATTTATGTGTTTATCTTCATATTAATCATCGTGTTTTCATACTTATCTTTGTATAAAGAAAAGTAAAATCAATTGATGAATGAATCATTTCCATCATCATCCACATTTTCTTTCACTCAGCATATTTTGCATTTAAAAAATTAATAAACGTGAAAACGAAAAAAAAAACAAACAAAAAATTTAATAAAAAAAAGCTTTTTCTTATACTACTTACGTTGTGCTTCCGTTTTATTTGTTTTTTTTTATTTATTTATTTATGTCTTCGTTTTTATAAGAAATTTTCTTTTTTCGTTTCGTTCCTTCCGTTTTTTTTTTTTTTTTTTTGATAATGAATAAGTTAAATACCTATAATGAGGTAAAAGTTAAGAATTTATACGTCATTTAACATGTTTATATTTTGTGGTGTGTTGCGAACTAAATCAATATTGACAATGTTGATTATTTATATAGTTGTTTATTATGTCGTGTAGTCGTCGTTGTAGTTTTTGTGTTTATAAATATACATATATATAATCCAAGTTTTCAATCAACCACAGATTAAAAGATTAAAAATATTTCATGATATACGAGTTTAAAAAATTGCTGTTAAACATGCAAGTGCAATCGAAACAAATCCATAAATCAATATGTGAAAAAATTACACTAATATATATATATATATATATATATATATATATATAGATATATATATATATATATATATATATATATATATATATATATATATATATATATATATATATATATATATATATATATATATATATATATATATGTATATATATATATATATATATATATATATATATATATATATATTTATATATATATATATATATATATATATATATATATATATATATATATATATATATATATATATATGTATATATATACTTACCAAAAAAATTACACTAAACTCCACCTAATTTTGCATCGAAGTTTATGCATCACTCGAACTTAAATAAACTATAAATTATTAATTACAAATACCAGAGTAAATATATATTCCGGTGAAGATTGTTATTGACGACGTTATATCGGCACTAGTTGATTATGGCACAGTTTAGATGAGCTTTAAAAAAATATTGTGGAATTATTGTTTGCTTTACTGTACTTTACAAATTAATACAATCCCTGAACAACTTAAAATTTAGAACCTATATTGAAGTTTGAACTCAATTTTAGTTTTTGTAATTTAATTGTTTTTTTTAGGAATTATGTTTAACACTGTCAATCTGACGATGTCAAAAACTCTGAGATTTTGTTCAAACCGGTTTGTAACACCGTTAATTTACTTATAATTATGTTGTAATTATGAGTAGCATTCTTTTTCCGTTTCGGATTATCAATATAAAAACCAAATCCCCTAAAATACAAACCCTATACTGTTTGTATGGAGATCGTATCGAATCTTAATTCAGTCGCTGGATTTTACTATTTTTACTGCAGCTGAATGTTAACTAACGTTTGCTTTTCAGATAATGCTACATTGCCACATGACCATCAGAGTTCTGTTGCAAACATGAATATGTATATTTATTTATTTTACGAACGTTTCGGCAATTGTTAGAGCTACTTAGTTCACTTAGTTCGGATATGTTTCTGTCCATTTACTAAACTTCTGTCCTTTTTACTTTTCCTCTTGTAGTTGCATGTGTTTATTTAGGTAAAGGTTCGGTTGGTTAATCTTTCTGATAATGAATTAATAGCTCCAGACAGAGCTGTTCAAATAACATTGAACACATAATATTTAAATCTTTTATCTGGTTCATGTGCATTTAGAACTTCGTCCGTGCAATTTTTCAGACTACATTTATTCTGTTTAAAATACCGTACCAGATTTTCTCATCATCAATTTCGCATAGTGATTTGAGTGTATTAGGCCGCAAATTGGATTTTAAAGATATGCCATAGTCCCAAAAAGAAGAAATATGCACAGGAAAAAACCAAAGAAAGAAGTTGCTTCCAGTTTCTAATTTACAATTAACTAATTAATTACATCATTCAAAATATAAAATTATAAATATTATAATATAAATTAGATTTTAAAAATTGATTAAACATTACAAATCAATCGATTAACCGTTTAATGACGGTTAATCTGAAAATCTCAGATACAACCAAGATCAAATTATTGTCAAATTAATATTTCCAAGGACTTCAAATAACTCCAAATAATTTCAATTGTAGCCAGATTTCATTCGGCTATAAACTGAGTAATACTTATTAAACGTTCCAATACATTACACCAATATTCTAGGTCTATTTCAATATGTGATTGAAGTTCTTTATCAATGGTTAGCTTAGGCTAAAATCACCGAAATTATTATAAATTATTTTTTTTTTTTAAATAATTAAAAGTTCAAATTCTATCGAATTCAACGTTTTATACCAAGTACCTTCAAAATTTTGGCTAATTAAATTGATGATTTATTCCAACTGTTTATGAGCTAAATTTTGACAGCATGCCCTGCAAGAACACTTCAATGCTTGTTAAGTTCTATTAGTTTGTTTTGGAGCAGTTACTCTTTCATCTTACTCCTGTTCGTGAACTTGTTTTAGTTTTGCAAATCTTGCGTCATCTGCCGAACATCTACAACTTGTTGTCTTCCGTAATTATCAAATGCAAATTGCAAAAATTTGCTTTTTTTTGTCTTTAAGGTTTGTTGTTTTTGGTTCGTTGTCTTAGATAATATATGGATTTTTAATCGTATGTTGCATCGTATGTATTATTTCGTTTAATCTGATCGTTTAAACAATCAGCAATCGTTTAAAGCATAGAATCTACGTTTGTAAGTGAACCTGTAATATCCAAAATTATAGCTAAAGAACTACCAGATGCTGAAATATATTTTTTTGTAATAACATTTTTCAGTTATAAAGTAAACTCTGCTTAAATTTTTTAATGTTGTACCTCTACACACAACAACAAGTTTTTTTAATGTTATAGGGTTATAAAAAGATTCCTCTAAAACGGCAACTCAATAAAACTTAAACTAACTTTTGTAACATTTCCCTTCCTTTTACCACCTATATATCTCCCATAGGAGGTATTTGTCACTTAAAACTACATATAAAACTATTTATTTATTTATTTATTGTTGTTAATCATAAAAAAATTGAGTGTTAATATTTATAGTGTTAAACCGATTTATTTCAATGTTGTGACCACATTAATTCCCCAGTGTTCGATTAATCGGCTATATATATCATAACGTTCGTCCATAAAAATCATAATATTTCAATTTTCTCAACATAAATTTTTTATAAATGTGACTACGACCTGATGTTAATTTTGTGTATACAAATAAAAGCACGATTAAAAAGCTCTATACGCTCCCTTGTATATTTGGCGTTTTTCGTCTACTATATATGCGGCATTTTATTACCATCCACAATGTATATTTATGATGGTGATTTTTTTTTTTTTGTTTTTGTGCATATTAAAATCAAATAATTTTCATGATACACAATAAAAATGAAAATCCCCATATAATCAAAACCATTTGGTGTTGATAGGTTTGATTATGTTTATTTTTTCGTTGTTCCTATTTTATTGCTGTTATTTGCTATTTCTCTTTCAGTTTTTCTTTTTCGATTTTCCAATTATATATACCACTTGTTTATGTATTTTCACTTTACGAACAAAGCGTAAAATACAAAAAAGTTGTCGTTCATTATTCAATATACTCGCATTGTTACTGCTTTGCCATGTGATTTAATTCGGTAGTTGGTGTATATATGTACATAGAAGCTCAATGATTTGAATATAATTAAATTTCAATTGTTCATTCAACGTTAAGCGATAATATAAGAACGAGCGAGCATTGTAAAGGTATATAGAAACCAAAAATAAATTGGGATAATATTGTGCTTTGAAAGTTTATGATGGTGACGTTGATTGGTTGGTTTGTTTTAAACACATAAACTTAATTATGTAAAAATATTGAACGGTTTTTTGAATGCATGATTACCTTTACATTAAAATAGTAGTAAAGTGAAATATGTAATAATATTATATCGTTGTGCTTATATCGAGTAGAAACTACTTAAGTTATTTAAGTGCATATTATATCATATTTTAAGTGTATGTTTTATCTTTGATTGTATCAAAAAAATGATTTAAGCCAGTTCATAATAAAACAGTGTTAAATTATTTATCAAACGGAAGCTCCTATGTAAAAAGAGAGTCTATTTTCTTCAAGGATTATCCTGTCGTACTTAAAAATAATAATTCTATAATGGTAATTACTAAATGGAAGCATTACCTTATTTTATGATGATTTGATATTAACTTACAAAAGAAAATCTTCCACTGAATTCTTTTACACACGCTGCAAAGTATTTGTTTTGTGGATATATTTTATGGTCATATATGGATATATGTCATTTATTGTGACATATATGTCATTTTTCAGATTTACTTTCGTAGGGTATATCCAAACTTCATCTTGTTAATAACGTTCGATAATTTGATCATAAGTCACATATATTTTTAAAATAATTCTATACGTACTTGCATTGTCACATACATTTTTAGTCCCATACAAATTATGAAATAATAGTAAAATATTTATTAGATCACTCTGCTTGTTTTCCATTTAGTTTTATTTTCCAATTTTGGAAATATTTTGATAAAGTTCTTATAATAATATGATAATTTAATATCATTGTCTGTAGCTAATTCATGTATTCCAAAATATACAAAAGTACACTGGAAACTAATTATCATTTTAACCATTATTATAGGTATTTGTTGGTTTCTTTCCTTGTTTTAATATTAGTAAGGTTTTTCCAAGTATTAAAAATTAGTCGAACTTTAAACATTATTGGGACAAGCAGAATAGTACTTGATAACTCTCTAAATGGATTACGCTATGACAATTAATAAGGATTAAAATTAATATAATTTACAATAATTATTATACACATGCAATCACCTTGGGCTGCTTGTTTCATCAATATGGCGTTTAGGCTTCTCTTAACCACCTGTAAATAATGTGGGAAGGACCGATGCATCTATTTGACCCCATAGATAGAAACTATCGGAAAAAATGCCGATTTGAAATGGATTGTTCTTCATGTAAGTATGTTTAAGGCGAATCTATCTTGTTTCGAACTAAAAATAAGTGAAATATTTCAGCAATCGAAGTAAAAATATTCTCTATCGTCCACTGATTGTCGTTTCAATGATTTTACAATTCCACCGTACAGGAATATACGATAATACCATTTGCCGACAGTTAAGTACCTTATCCGATTATGTAAAAGTTAAATTAAAACCAATGAAAAGCTCGGAAACATAAAATCATGTTTGGGTTTTGTGACACTTCTTTTTTCATGTGCCTCGGTGCTCTTAGACGAAAAAAAAAATTAAAATTTGGGCAGATTTTCACAAGAGTGTTTGTGGTAAGCAAAATGGTAAACACTTATAATTAAACTTAATGTTATATATGTTTATTTATTTATTTAATTAATAAATTAATTGTGCTGTTTGATTTGGGTGGAAAATTTTCAGTTTTAGTGTTGAAAGAAACTTTTATTGTTTTATTTTTATCCGAAATGTTTAAATTTAGATTGTCATTTTGAGTTATTTCTGGTTGTTTATAGATATTTGACAAGGCCTAAGTCTATCAATGATTCCCTAGTCTTTTTCCTTTAATTTCTATGATGAATGTTTTATCATGTCTTTTAAGTACATTGAATGGTCCAAAATATGAAGGATCTAAAGATTTTGGTAGAGCATCTGTTCGTAGAAATACGTGAGAAGAAGAATTTAAATCTTTAGCTATTAAATTTTTTTGCCACTATGGTTTGATGCAGGTGGTAAACGAATTTCACCACCTGCATCAAAGGTTGATGGAAGAATTGACCAGAGTGGTCATTTTGTATATCATACTTTTCTATCACATTTGTAGATTTTTTTGGTGATAAAATAAGTTAAGTCCATCACAATTAATTTTGTGGAGAACAAATTCGATCTTGAGTGGGTGAGATACCTAGTTCGGTGACCATATATCCTAGAAATTTAATTTCGTGTGAAGCGAAAACACATTTATATAAACACATCTATATGAATTTATAATGAATTTAAAACACATTTATATGAATTTATGATTAAACCAATTTTCGATAATTTTTGAAAAATAATATTTAGATGTTCTAAATGTTCTTCATAAGATATGAAATGATTAAAATATCGTCCAAATATACAAACCATTCGCATGTATGGATGTTAACGGATATATAATCCTCTGTCCTTTTATGTCTACTAGAACTCCGGTGGATATTAAAAAATCTACGCTTATCATCGCCATCGATACTTCCGCAATTATAAATTCCCAACGAAAGTCACGACGAAGTCCGAAATCTAATTTTAATATTTTAGTACCAAAAACCTGAACTGGGGTACCATTTGCTGAAAGACCGAAACTTCCGCTCCCGTGTCGATCAAAAATTTGAATTTGGAAAATAGATCAAAAATTAATAATCGGCTAGTATAGATTGTCCATCAAACGCCGTCTGCGCTTGATGTGAATTTAAAAATGTTGTTTATCTGCATTCTCCGCGACTGAGAAAAATTTACATCCAGGAACACATTTTCTAGCTTCTTTACTAAATTTAAAGTGGTAATAGCATTTATCATATTTAGGGTTAATTCTATTCCGAGAAGAAGAACGATGTTGTTTTCGGCAGGAATTAGAACGTGATCGTGAATTTTTGAAAGAAGTGTACAATTCCGAAACCATTGAGGTAAGTTTCTTGATGCGTTCATTGATTTCGAAATTTGCAGAAGCTGATTCCATAATACCACAAGCACTAAACGCAACTGCTCTGTGAGAAGGTTTCTAGTATTTTGTCTGCTCGTGTTGCTAACGAAACCAAAGGAATATCCTTCAAAATTATTAAAGGTGGTCAAAATTATTTGAACTTGAGATGGTAAACGTTTTATCCAAAGTTGCCGTAAAATATTGTCATCGAACGTCCGTTCTGCGTTCAAACGAAATTTGTTGAGAAGATGTGACGGTGTTTGATCTCCAAGTGTTAAACCGTGAAGAATGTTAAAACGAGGTTTATTGTTGTGGAGTCATTGACACTAGATCATTATTAGTCGTCTCATCTCGAATCTCATTCGGAGATGGAGCACTGTTGGAAGACAAACTCATCCCACTGTTGATTGAAGAAAAATTTGAAGGAGCAGAAATGACGAAACGAAGAAAATCAATGATCCGACAATATTTAGAATGGACAAAAATATAATTTAAGAAATTAATAAAATTTTTTAATTATTAATGAAAATTAAATTTATTTGATGGGTCAGTTATTCCGGAAGAAAGTATTTGCAATCTTGCCTTCGTAGTGTTGGACCTCTGGCTGTTTACTGTTGTTCTAGGATTATGTATCTATAGGCTGGTTGGTTCGATAACGTACGAATCTTGGTTTAATAGTTTGGCTTTTGAAGGTCGCCTTTTTAGATAATATTTGGACTTCAAGCGCTTGCCACGGGTGGGGGCTATGACCTCGAATTAGTTGTCTAAAATTTTTATGACAATATCGCGCTTATCACTAGTGGGGCTATGACCTCGGATTAGTTGTAACTGTTGAAACAATGGTGGTTGTTGAACTTGGAGCGGTTATTGGATTTAGTTGAATTTAACTGCTACTGTAATTAGTGGCGGCTATGTAGCTGTTTTATTGGTTATATAGTAGTTGTGTACTGATAACGGTGGCATGTTCAAATTATGTCGGGGTCACCAATTATAGTTACACTTAATGTTGTATATTTTTATTTATTTATTTAATTAATATTAAAATATGGGCTGCTATTTTTTAACGTTCTAATTTAATTTGTTATTTTTTAATTATGTTTTGATTTGTCGACAACTTTTGTAGTAATGAATAAAATTCAATGGATAATTGTTAACCTTTGGTATTATGCAGGTTCTCCTCATTGGCTCAATTGTGAACTTGGTAATCTCTCTTAGAATAAATTCAGTATTGTGAGTTGTGACCGCAAGAAAACATTGTTTGTTCGCATATGTCTTTATACATTCTTCGAGACGGATTTTACTCTAACATTTGTGGCTATGTGAAGGTCTCACCAAAGTGTTGCTATTCAAATCCCACGCATCTTTGCTGAGCTAGTATAGAAGTAAATATCCGAATTTTTTTGCCATCAACCATCAATCCTTCAAATTAATTCATTTTTTGAAATTTATTATAGTACTCCACTAAAATTAAAAATACCCATACAGCCCAACATAAATATATAGTACATATTATAAAAAAAAGCATAACACAAAAGAATTCTATTAAAATGACAAAACCAATTATATTTTAATTTATCATTCACATAAGACACACAATGCCGAAGACATGAAGCTCAATTTACGTTTCTTTAGCACAAGAAAATATAAACATTTTTCATCGTAATGAAAATTAAAATTATCATCCATTCAAGAAAAAAAAAACTTAAACGAATAAATTATCCTGTTTGTAATATCGTTTATTGTGTAGACAGGATATTTAGGGGATGTTGTAATAATTTCTTTAATGAAATATTTCACCGGTCATAGAATATAATTAATTCATTACTCATTGTTACCTTATTGGCGCTGTTTTCATTTTATGAGTTCAGATAACAAATTTGTGTGCTATGTCCTTTTTGTGTCAAGTTGCGGTATAAACGAGTATACAGCCATTTCGATGTAAATAAAAATACACAAAGTTCGTGCGCAACAATTTGAATTAAAATCTTATACTATGTAAAGTTGTTGTTGGCAATTTTGAGGGAGTGCGACTGTATGAACATACTATTTTTTTTTTACATTTAGGGTGGCCTTCTATGGTTTCGATTTTGGTATTATGTTTTTTTTTATCAATCACTTTGTAGATTTTTATGTTCGATTTGGTTTTGGTGGCTTAACACTCGTTTTGTGCGAGGGTGAAAAAAAAGCTTTTGTTCCCATTGTATCGTAAAGAACTTAAACTTTTTACGTTACGTTATTTTTGATTTTACAGGTAAAGTCAAATATATTTTTATGGCCGATCGATAAAATTTGGTGTGCGTGATTACGAATGAATTTAGCAACAAAATAAAACTAAAATTTAGAACGTGCTTATCTTAATTTCCAACTGATTAGTGTAATTGAGTTGCTTAGATTATGGAGATAATAAGTATTTGCTAGTCGAAATTCGGATGTAACATAACTTAAAGATCTGAAATTATTGTTACGAAAAATAAATTTATAATTTAACCATAGCACAAAATTTAATATTTTTTAAATCAAATAACCATGTAAATGGATAATATTATAGATAGCAATAACCTAAATCCTTTGTTTTGTGTGCGTGACTATACAAAATACCATCTTCAATTTTCTTTACTTGGTTTACGAAAAACAAAATATTCAAATCATATAGATTAAACTGTATCGGATGATGGTCATCTTGTTTTAGGGGCCTTCGTTATCAACATTTTCGAATAATTTTGCGTAAACAGTAGAAAATTGTATTTACTTTAAAAAAGAAACTTATATAAACATAATTTGAAAATGGGGTGAAATTGTAAAACAAATATACATATATAGGGAAGCTCAAAATAATATCAGCTTTCTGCATCCAACACAAGAAACAATAAATGGTTTTTACTGGCCCATACCGAACCAATAAGCCTGCTTCAACGTCTACGGTCCCAACCCAAAGAAGCTGTACTACTCTGAAGAGCCGTCGTCGCCGAATTAACATTGCACATTGGTCTCTAAAACCTACTATTATAAATTTAGTTGGAAACTCATTGATTTTCAGAACAACGGAAGCCGAAAATCGAACAAATTGGATCTAGTATTTCTGTTACACTTTTACCATTCAGTCTAATTACAAAAGTAGATTCTGCATATACTATAACCAGGTTGACAATCGTTAAAGATATTTCCCTCGGGTGTCTAATTTGTACGAAAGATAAATTCTAAAATGAGCTTACTAAGTATTGAGAAAAGAGCATCTTTTAGTTCACCAGAGCGAACTGCAAAAATTACTGATAGCTTGTTCTCTATCTTAACAAAACTTTGTTTGCCTGCATCCCTGTTATTTTATAACGTAAAATTTAAAAAAGGCTTCAGTAAAAAACTTCATCAGGCATAACTTCGCTTTGACTTACTTTGACTGTTTTCTTGGCAAACATTATGACACCGTTAGTAGGATTTGGAAAGGCAAGTTCCGCATTTCAAATTGCTGGAGATTGTAGATTGATAGCTCTTCGATGCCATATTGATGATTGAAACGTTAGTTTTGCATGTGTATAAATTATTTATTTCAGTTTCCACTTTCCACACACTATTTTAATTTAATTTCACATTTAGACGAAATCCAAAAACAAGACCCCTCTACTCGGTCATTTAAAGAAAAAACTTTTAAATATTAAATTTTATATTTCGATAAAAACTAATACTATTTTCGATATATATATATATATATATATATATATATATATATATATATATATATATATATATATATATATATATATACATGTATATATATATATATATATATATATATATATATATATATATATATATATGTATATATATATATATATATATATATATATATATATATATATATATATATATATATATATATATAATTTTAACAATTTTTGAAGTTTTTCTTAAACTTATAATAATTCATATTATTTTATTTTCAGGATTGGATCTACTACAAAATCTCACAAAAGTCAAGCAATTACCACATCAAAAAATTTCCGATCAACGTAAAATATAATATAAAAATAATAATAATAATGTTTTTTCCAAAAAATATAAAATTCATTAAACTGGAAATTTTCGCATTTAAACAAATTAATTAAAAAATAAATTTAACAAACCAACAAGTTGTGATTTTTTTAACTAATAAATTTAATAATTAATTAAAATTACTATATTTTTTTTTAAATTTCATTTTAAAGATATATCAACTACAAAGTTAAAACAATTAATATTTATATTAAAAAAATTTAATAAATAACGAAAAATAAAAAAATAAAGTTTGCTCCAAAAATAATTTAAATTCGTAATATTACTAAATAGATAAATAAAAGTTTTTTTTTATTTTCATTTAATTAAAACATAATAAAATTGAATTTAATTAATAAATAATATATATCAAAATAATAAAAATAGTAAAACCAAAAAATTATTTAAATCATATAAATTAAAATTTAATAAAAATAATTTACATTAATTACACTAAATTGCGGAAAAGCTTTAAATTTTAAAATTAATTAACTACGATAATAAATTAATAATCTCGAAATATACATAATAAAAGTTAATTCATTATTTATTTATATATATATTTTTTTTAAAAGTTTATTTAAAAACTTAATATTAATAAAAAAAAAATCGAATACAACAATAAAAACATAATAATAATATTTTAATTTTATATTAAAATTAAAATTTAATAAAGCTTCAACTAGTATAGTAATACAAGTAAAATTAAATCAAAAATGGTTTCTAATTATAATAATAATAGTAATAATATAAATAAATTACTAATATTTATTAAAATTAATATATTTTTAAAATTTTTTTCTAAAATAAAATAATTAATTTTGTTCGTTTCACTATATATAAATCGTTTTTTTTTTTTTTAATCAAGATAATTAAACAATAAATAACAATAATTATAATAAATAATTATTTATTATCTAAATACCCAACACAATATGAAAAAATTAAAAAAACGTAAAATAAAAATTAAAATTCTTAATAAAAACCAATTAATTATGTGATTTTTTGTTGCGCGCGTTAATATAATAAAAAATTAAATAAAACAAAATATTTTATTGGATATTACAAAATAATTCATATAACTATTCAAAATAAATTAAAACTATTTAAACTTAAAATAAAAAAAATAACGGAATAATAATATTAAATTTATTAAGTGTGAAACGGATAAATAAAATATTTAGTCAAGATGACTATGTGGCAAAGTGGTGGTATGGGCTCGCATGGCAATGCGAACAACCCATGGATGAAACTGATGGGAATTGTGCATAAGGAGCGAAGGCATGACAATCCTCAAAGTCAATCCGGTTCAAATGATAGGACCTTAAACCAGTAAGTCAATACAATTAATATAACGTTTTTGTAATTTAATTTGTTTTACAGCCCAATGAACCTAACAAATTTAACTTTTAAAGATTTTCATTGAAATGTAAAACAAAAATGTGTATATTTTCTTTTAAAGAACTTTGATATAAACATAATTTGAAAATCTGACTGAATTTAGTTGATGTTGCGTTATTAGTGCGTAGCATGTTAAATAAATAAATAAATGGTTTTTATTTACAGAAGATTCCATATTAACACCCTAAATCTTAATTGTTTTATTTTCGAAACCCGATTTTGACGCTTATCTAATATTTAAAGTTAAATTTTTTAAAACAATTTTTTTAAGAAATATTGTTATCTTTAAAGTAACCAGTTTATCGGGTTCAAATACGACAATTGTACAAATACGACAATTGACAATTGTTATTGTTGCCAAAATAAAACTAAAAACTTAAAGTAACGTAAGTTTATGCCCTATACAATGGCTTTATATTTTTTACACCTATATACCCATTAGTTTGGATTTTTAATTAATTTGGTCGTAACTTTTTACACATATTTACACAAACATAACATGGTTTCGTTATACACGAAATTTAAATATACGTACAAAAATGCCTAAAGGTTTAATTGAAAAAAGTATATTTTACATTAATTTTCAAACTTAAAATCATAAAACTTTTAAAGTGAAAACTCATTTTATTCACAACAAGACATACACATATTCATATTACTTTGCTTAACATTTCTTAAAATTACTTAACTATATATATATATAAGAAATGTAAATGGGTTGTAATGGAATGATGAGTGCAAATATACAAACATACGATTTTTTTTTACCTCGGCTTAAGTTATTAAAATTCAAATTTTATCATTTCTCTTGTACGAAGATTAAAGTACATATAATATAAATTTAAGAATTGTATTAAGTTTTCTATTTAATGTTTATCATCATCTTATGAATACACATTTGTACTCTACTATAGAAAACTATAACATATATTATGTAATATCATGTATACAATGAGAATGCGAATCTAATACCATTTATTTTCTAGTTTTTTTTATTTGGGATACAGCCATACTGTATTGAAATCTAGACAAATGATAATTAATTAATTTCTTTGTGTCATTTCTTTTTTATCTACTGTTCGTACCTTAGATTCTTACAAGAAGATGAAATTTGTGTTTTTTTATTTTATTTGTTCTTGTATACATGAGCTTTATAAATGTATGTATATCTCATTATATATAACACCAATTATATATATAAAGTAGATTATTATTTCGGTTTAATAGAACACCACACTTACATAAAATATATAATAAAACGTACGTAATCCGAGGTAGAGTAAAATAATTGTTATGCAATAATATTTTTTTGCTTATATAATGGTAATGCTTTTGAAATTAGATGTACTTAGTAAAGATGTACTTAGTAAAGTACTCCTTTACATTGTTTTAGGGTTTTTACAGTGCTCATCAATTTTGTCAGCTGGGGTAATATCTTCCTCTGCAGATTGTCTTGGATATGGTTGAAAAGTCTGCTCTAGATGATTTGCAAACAGATAAGGTTTTGTTTGCGACTTCTAGCCCAGGTATCGTTCTTTTTAGTTCGAGGGATATATAGGTTGGGTCTTTTTAGGGCCTTGGTTGCCTTCCATCATTATATGTGACGTGCGGCCAACCACAAAAATTATAATTGGAAATTGAATGTTATTGCTTATTAGTCAATGGAAAAATATATATGTGCTATGATTCAAAAAACCGTTTGTTTAGTCTACCACCTTAAAATTTGTGCGCAGTTTGCAAATCTTTAGTAAGTAACTCCTTTAAAAAAACAAAGCAATTTATATCCAAGCATAAAAGTCCCTCCTCTTTCATTGAACAAATATTTGGTGCCCCTTGTTTTACACCAGCACTTAATTACTTACTGATTGCTAAAAAAAATCACCGAACAAATTCAATACACAAACTTATCTTTAATTTAATTTTAAAATCTTTTTATTATGTTAAGTATTTTACAAAAGTATTATACAGTTTTTAGAGCCCAGCTCTAAATGGTGCTCTAAAGCACCAAACTCACAGGAAAACAGGTAAACAGGATTTTGTTTAATTCAAAAGAGTAATTAAAAATATTTGATTTCCTTAAAAATTGATTTTTTAATTTTTTTTTTCAAAAACTAGTTCTGTACTACTTTTGTAGTCAAAAATCTAAATTTTAAAACCAACATTATGGTGTTTTGTGCTTCTGAAACACTCTCTAGTTCCACTGTTTCCTTATATAGAACTAACTTTCCTAGAGATATCATTTTTCTCAGATTTTGTTTGATCTGACCACTAAGATATTCACACATACTATAGTATTATACAGGTGCTTAAAGATGATTGCACTTTTTCGGATTTAACTCATATCATTTTAAAACCGATAACATAGTAATATGTCATCACAATAGTTAAATGATCAGATCTAAATAGTTAGATGTGAAATTCGAACTCTTTAACTATCCATAATTATACATAACTTGCGTTTGCTCAAAATATATTTTTTGACTGAATTAATTTTGAGCAATCACGATTCCATCCGAAATTTGTTTTTTTGATCAAAAACTATCGATCGTTAACAAATGACGCAATAATGTAATTTCAATTATAAATTGAATCAAACACTTTTCAAATTCAATTGAATTCAATATCCTATATTTGTATGGAAAGCTGGCCCGACGGATTTCGGTTCGTTCAATATTTGGCGAAAATAGAATAAAATCAAGTATTAATTTCATATGAATTCTATTCGTTTTGTTGAAATCTAAAAAAAGAATAGAACAATGATTGTATTCAATTTAAGGCTTCATATGATACACAACATTTTTTGTTGTATGCTCGGGAGTGTAAATGAAGAGTGAGAATGGTTTGCCAACTTGGGAAAATGCCACATGTAGTTGACCGTGTGCGAAAAGCATGACATTTCTCCTGCCCTTGTGATTTTTATATGGTCATCGCAAATGTAAGTTTCACTGGGAACTGAATGCGTATGAACTGGAACGGTGAATCGGTTGATGTTAAGTGAATTCGCAGAATTAGGCATTCTTCTACCTTGAACGACCCTTTTAAAATCATTGCCACTATCACATTGTTCATTAATTCGTTGTTCGTCACAATAAGTCAGGTTCTATTGCACAGTTTTGGGCCATGAAGATTTCTTAGCATAATGCTGACAGATCAAAATTTAAGACGCAAATAATGCTGCATCCACTTTTGTCCATTTTCGATTTTTATCAGTTCTATGGAGAAAACTTTTGCGGTTCTATCCTGTTGCAAGAACACTTGCATATTCATACTCAATGGAATGTTTTTCACGTATCGCTACGATGAGAAATCAAATACGATGACTTGAGTGTGATGACTTAAGACTTGTGTTTAAATCATCCTCCACTGTTGATTTCGGAATCACAAGAAGTGTTTGTTGGAAGTCGCCCGCCAACAGTATCATCACGCCTCCAAGGTAGCGATTATTATTGATACCTTATGATTAATTTACAATTTTTAACACTTTTACCATGGCTGTATAATTCAAAATGTTGCAAACAGGATTTTCGATAATTTGCAAGGTTACGGGAGCTTCAGTGCTGAATGTGCACTTTTTCCACCTTCCAACTGTGTTGCAGCAATTCTGGAAGATGCGATAGCTAACGCAATGCCATTTTGAGCATGTATTGCTGCTAATAGCAATGGTATCAGGACGTTTTCCCAGTTCCGCCGGGCGCATCAAGGTAAAATAGTCCACCGTTTCCATCATCGACAGCCTTCATCAGTTGATCATACGCACTCTTTTGCTGTTTATTTAACAGTGGAATATTTGTGTGTACTTGTTGCAAAGTGGTTGTGTCGTAAGCACGTTCGCTTCACGATTCAATACATCTCTAGTTTGACGGTTTAGCGCTGGCAAATAAATTTCAGTCAATAGTTTGCCACTCATATAATCAAACACAAATCCTCAATCAGCACTACCGCTACATTGTATATGTCATCATTCATTTGCAATTCAAAATTCTGTCTACTTTGTACGTATCCCATAATTGATGTGGTTTTGAAAACTAACATGTCGAAATGATCTTAGCGAAAAGTTTACGAACTTGTTTGGTAGGCAAAGAAGCTACGATTCAAGCGGTTTAACGATTCAAGCTTTTGCTTCCATTTCTCTAACGCACGCTCACATGTTCTCTTGTCGTCTGCAGCCATTTTGTTAACACACTTTACTTTTCACCACAAACTATTTTCTGCGATATTGTGAATTTAAATGAGAGACTCGGGTTTCGGCACTAAAAATTTTATAGCGACAAAGAAAAATGTAAAGCATCGCTTACAACCAATAAAAGTTCACTTATTCACTCACAAATAAATTTAAACACAGTCCAAATACTTAATTAAAGTCCAATTTTTGACCACTTTTTTGCTGCGTATTCATCTTCTTTCGTTTATCCCCACAGATAATAATCCAATGGTATTAAATCACACGATCGAGGCCAATTCACAAACATTATGTGAAATTTTTGACCGAAATTATTTTTGAAGATAAAAGGAATAATGATTCTCCAGGTCATAAAGCAGCACACCAAATAGTCACTTTTCTGAATGTAATGGCGTATTCAATCAACCAAAACTCAGACTCATTGATAATTAAAATTTTGTAATACTAACAGAATTTTAGATTTACGAAATACGCAAATCTGCGTAGTTTGCTGCACAAGTGCGGTTTTAATTACCCACCTACACAATTAGCATGAGTAGCAAGTATTGAAAACCCGTCACTCCTTAGTGGCACAGTCACCACTACTAAAATAAATTGATCCAGTAGTATTTTTATTTATCACTTTATCATCTTTATAATTTATCTATTTTGGTGTGATTACTCCGAAGTAGACTATTAATATTTATTTCAGATATTATTTTCTGAAATAAAGGACCGAGACACACTTATCTGTGCGAATTTCCACATTTTTTGCATAGGCCTTAATGGCTTAAGCCCCGTTTATACGGTGGAATAAAATCCTTTATTAAATTAAATTTAAAGTTTTGCGCACGTAAGTCATCGTATCCTTGGAGTACTCGTGCTCATATCAAAAGACATTTCGGTGTCGCGCTTTATTCAAAGAATGCCGACCAATGTTACGATGACCTTATTTTTGGCATCGTAACAAATATCGAACTGTAAATGATTATCAATTTGTATAAATCACACATAAAGTTTTCACTAATTAAAAATTTACCTTTGAAATAGTCAAAATAAAGAAAGCAATCGAACGAAAAAAATGCTATATAAATTTTTGAAATCAACTGGAAAAACAAAACAAATCGAATATCGCTCTATTCCAATGAAATGAGGTTAGGTTTTCGCCGACAAACAAAACAACGAACTCACTTTTTTTTATCGGAATATCAGTAATATCACTCAGAAATTGATAATCCACAGATTCGCAATGATATATTTCGTAAATGTAAACTTTTTCACTCGAAAAATCAATGAAAAATGATAAAAATGTCGGAAAGTCATTTAACCATGACCGCAAATAATTTGCTCAAATTATCAAATCATAAAGAACAAACAATATGCTGAGCTGTCAAACGCCATGCCCGCCTACAGCGTTGAACCACCTGTTGAACTATAATTGAAATGAACTGCAAAACGAAATGCGCCTACAGCGCCACCTGTTGAGAATTTTTCCAATTTTTCGACTTTTCTTTTTTCATTTTTTTTTTTTAAATTTATTAAATTTTGCCTTTATGAAACATCAACATTTTATAATTTTCGATGAAATCACTATTTTTTTGATTGATTGATTTTGAATGTACTGCCAAGCATTAAGCAGGATATCCCGGAAAGCGCCGGGCCCACAGTACACCCGTTTTTACATATACTTGGAAGGATATGGAAGGATACTAGTTAAATTATTGAGATCGACCCGGTTACAGACACCTTGGCGGCCAATAGTTAGTAAATTTTTGTGGGTTAGGGAAAGGAAAAGTATGTTAGTTATGACTTAATTGGTCCGATTTCCCGGTATCCAATATTCAAACTACTGTTAGTGTAAGACAATCACATTTTTGTTGTACTGCTCTGCATTCTGCCATCTCTTATCAGCAACTCCAATGTGCCATCACTCATCTGTAATCTGCAGAGGTTTCCTGAAAACAAAATCTATTAATGAACTAATTGCTCTTAGCCATAGACTGTAAGAAATAGAATTAATTTCAATCTGAAATTGTAATTTAATTAATTATAATATTATAAAATTATAATTCTGCAATCCATATGCTGTAATAAATTTGATTAGTTTCCCTTGAAATTCGTTCCGTTGTTCTCTAAAAGAGACCACCCAAATATTACGAACAGACAAATCCAATCTACACTCCAACAAAACTAAAAGATCCTAAAAATTACAAATACTTAAAACAAATAAATTTAGAGTTATTAGTTAATATAGAAATATTTTATCTATTTAATATATTTTATTTATTTGTATATAGATTATAAAATATTTGCAAACTACATTTTCCTAATTTATTTGTTGAACTGCCCAAAAATTCAACAAATCGAATTTTATTAAAATAATTAAACAATTGAACTTGATCAAATCCACCATTTTTTAGCAATTACACAATGTACTTGCATTAAAATCCTATTTATATGTACTTTAAAACCAAAAACACTAGAAATCGAATTTTATTAAAATAATTGAACTTGATCAAATTCACCGTTTTTTAGCAATTACACCTTTCATCTATAATTGACGATTGGAGATAGAAAATTTGCGCCAATCACGGGCATTCGCCATACCAAATAGAATACAAAAATATAACAGCTCGACGTCCCTACGTGTTCCCAGCACTAACAACAATTTACAAGCGAAAGCCCCGCATACAGTCCCCAAACGAAAACTAAACGTCAGAAACACACAACCAACGCCGCCGAAAAGATAAACGTGTAGATTACAAACAAATAGCCCCTGCCACGTGATTCTACAACTACATCAGCAAGAAAATCTCTAACCAATGTCACCTATTTCACCGCGCTACGTCCATTGCAAGATCAAAAAATTCAAACAATTTAACGCCTATTATAATCAATTTATATGAAAAATTGATTATTAATTATAACAAACGTTAAGCCATTTGCACCCCTCAATCCTACAATGACCGCAACACGAAAAAAACTGGTAACATTGTATCAAGACCCCCCCGCTGACATGGTTACAAAAACACATAACAAAAGACATTCATTCACAATTCACACATTCATCCCCCCAATGGCACCAGTTATACACCTCTAACGTTCAACCCTTATCCAGAAGTCGCATACAAAAAAACTAACAAATCGCAACCAGTACCGAAAACACACAGTGACATCGAGCCATCAGACCCCATACATGCCATTTGGCATGGCTATTTGCCACCAGGAATCCATTCCAATCGTCAATAAATAACATTTAATTAATTAATTATTTCTTCTACTCACCATATTGTTATGTACCTACTTCCATTATGTACATTTACCATATCTATATATCCGACATATATAGCCGTTATATTGGTGCTACTTTTTGGTTAATTTTTTTTTTATATTTATGTTACCTAAAATAAATTAAATTACCTGAAACGACACTACTTCCTAAGTTAATGTTCTTTAATTATTTTCCGTCTACACCTTTTCCACATACACTTTGTTTTTGTTTGTTGTTATGTTAACACAACTTCCCATAACAACATAACCATGTAGACGGAACATAATATGAACCGGACAATATAATATATGCAATATATATAATATAATATAATATAATAAATAAAAATAAAAATATATCTTATCTGGTTTGGTTCGCTTAGCACCATTCATCATCTTCTGTTTGTTTCCACTATTTCCTCTCAAATTTTATTTTTGTTGTATTCCTGTGTCCATCCCATTTTTCCTCTTATCGAACATTTGACGTTTGATTTTATATTCTTTTTCTATTCCTCATATTCACTTATTTTGTGTTGTATATTTTTATTTTTTATTTTTTTTTTTTATTTTATTATTTGGTTTACGCACTTTCACTTTTCCACTTTGTAATTATAATTTGCTCAAACGGCCGAAGGCAAGCAAGCACTTATATAATAAATATTTACTATTAATTTCAAATTTTTAAATTTTTTATTTTGTTTTGTTTTACAATTTGACATTAAAAATAATTTCCTACTCTACTCATTTGCAGATGGCATTTACATCAGTAAAAATTAAACTTTACTCTACATGAGAAGACAAAAAAACCCAAAATGAATGAAATAAAAACTTTTTTTTTTTTTTGTGTTTCCTCGTGTAAAATATAACATTCTTCGAATTTCACTCGTAATCCACCACACAATTCACTATAAACGCACTTGCTTGCCTTCTTATTACGAAAAAACTGCACTTTAATCGCAAACCGGAATGCGCAACTATTTTAATATTTATTTTAAGTTATTGGATAATGGTGTGTCTCAAAAACACGACCACCATTTTCCAGGGCTAAACACCCACCCTAATTTTCGATGAAATCACTATGCGAATTTTTTCTATTTTTTTCTACCAAAAACCCAGATGAAATTTTTTCGTTCATGTGTTTTGGTTTTATCCGCAGTCTAACTCTAAACACCTGCATGAAATTTTGAGAAAGCTATATGTCGCATTTTTTTTTGAATTTACATGATGTGAAATGTACCAAATATACATCTGTCAAGTGTTCAAAAATTTTTGAAGAAATTCTTAAATAGCTGATTAGTTTATGGTTTAAACGATCGATTTAATCTATATCTTTATCTTTATTATCCAGAACTATGGAATTATGTAAACCAACAACAGTTGAATCTTGGCATATATTTGTTATGAAATCACACCTTACATTCACGAACGAAAATAATCAAATTTGTAATTCAATTTCTCGAAATAAATTATTTATTCAAAACTAATTTTTACATAGCTTTCGGTTTTTTATTTTCAATTCCTACTAATTAGAACAAAAATTTATGTTAGCACTCTGTATAATATATAGTGTATACACATTCTTGAAATATCATTAACTTTTTAACATTCAACGTTAATAATATATACACGCCATGGTTATACACATATGGATCCTAATTTTTTATTTCTTATTTACCAAAATTATAAAAAAGAAACTACAGTGTATTTCCTTGAGGTGGATACCAAACGATAAAATGTTCGTTTGTATCTTTATCTATCTTACATTTTTTTTTGTTGTGTAAACGATAAGAAGATGTTTTATACTGGCGTATAGAAGGTATTCCAAATGGACCACCCAAATTTAAAAATTGTTTTATCTAGCAAGCCTTTGCATTTTTTGACATTTGTAATATCGGTTTTGTTGATGATACTCGATTGTGAGGGTTCCAATTTTAATTAAATTAACAAACAACTTATATTGTAAAATTCTGCTTTGTTGATTTGTTTAAAATGGAAAACCCTTTTGCATGATAGGGTATGTGTAAAGCAACCCTTAAAATATAATATATTATTTTTATTTGAAAAACAAACATAAATTTATTTAAATATTTAATCTTTCATTGAATGTTAAATTATACACAAAAGAAGCTTAAAGGATACCCTTACTCGTATATCTGTACACATTTGAAGTACGATAGGTATATATTATGTTTCTACTACCAATTTCAAGAAGGATAAATGGTCAAAAAATCAAATGTAACTAAAAATACAATATTTTTTTGGGAAGTAAAGCGCGAACAAATAAATTAAATTAAAGCTTTAAAACATTTTCCGATGATATGAACGAATTTTTTAAAAATTAAACGGTCTAACATTTTGGTATGATGTTTTGCTAGAAGCGTCCATTAATTTATTCGTTCCTAATTTAAAAAAAGAAAAAATCTCAAAACTAAATGATACCTTTCAAAAATTTGTGATTTAAACGAACAAAATTCGTATTCGATTTAAATATATCTGTATAAAATTTCTACTTCGGAATTACTTGTGAAAGGTGCATTATATTTCGGAAAATTAGCAATTATAATGGTGGGCTGATTATTATTTGATTTTTAATACCAATTTTATGTATTTCAAGTTCGCCTGTACCATTCTATTTAATGTAGAGCTATATAGAAATTTTAATATCTAAATCATTTTAAACTATTGCAATTATATCCCGATTTACTATAGCTAGTCTATTCAGCTGGTTTTAAAGTGCTATAAAGTATTTATAGCACTGTAAAACCAGCTGAAGAAACTCGTAAGAAGTTTCTTTCCCGGTTCTTTATTCAAATCATTTACATCTTCTGGTCATTTATTTTGTTTCTTTCATTTTCTGACCTTAAAAAATGTCTTAGTGCATCTTAGTGCATTAACTCGAAAAGGCCACATCACAAATCTAAATATTATCCTAAATGGTTGAGATAAATCCAATAATTATCTAATTTCGGTGACTGACATAAAAATTAGTTCACTTTAGCTTAGTACAACAACGCTTAGAGAAACATTAAGTATATATATATATATATATATATATATATATATATATATATATATATATATATATATATATATATATATATATATATATATATATATATAAATAAATATAAATAAATATATATAAATATATATATATATATATATATATATATATATATATATATATATACATATATATATATATATATATATATATATATATATATATATATATATATATATATAAATAAATATATATAAATATATATATATATATATATATATATATATATATATATATATATATATATATATATATATATATATATATATATATATATATATATAAACATCAAATTCCTTTGATTTATCCTACCGCAGACAAACACAAAACTTTACTAACATTATTTTGTTCCGTGCCAGAAGATTGCAATTACCTATTATTTCTACTATTTCTCAAAAACCTAGCTACGATGTCCTATTACAACAAAGCGAATTCGAAAAAGTTAAAAAAAATCGACGAACCAAATTATTTTATGCAAGAGTATATTGACATCCTTATCGTGGCGCGAGATAAACTCTCTAAACCAAGATTAATTAATTTTCTCTTAATATCTTCAGGCTCGGATAATAACAAGTTTGAAATGTTACAACGCAAACATATCTGTATACAAAATAATACCAATTTCCAGTGGCTCTATGTGCCTATATACACCGAGCACATGTATCAACTGGTTCTGATTAAACCATGCCAATAGAGCACTGTGAATTAAAAATTGCCTTTTTAAGAGTTGGAAGATTTATGTCGCGAATCGTGCTGCTAAAATCTCGCTGAATGTCAGCAGCTCAAGCATATCTCCTGTTATGCTGGATCATAAGTACTGTTTAGTAACTATCTAGTGAATTGTGGTGAACTGGTCCTTTTTCCCCCATTATCTTCAATTTAACAGTATATTCGCTTTAGTGAGCGAAACAACTTCGAACTTTTGTTTCATGTCATCGGTGGTCTTCCGACTTTTCTCTTTTCTTTCAGATTCCATTCTAATGACATCCTGGTAATGTCACTTAATGGCTTTCAAAGTGTGTGATCCATCTCCATTTTCGTTTTCTAATTTCTTGCTCTGTATCAATTTCCATGTATTTTACTGTATGGTTGTGATACATGTATACTACTGTATGGTTGTGATACATGGAATTTTTCCATGTATCACAACCATACAGTAGTACTGATTTTACCAACGCATTAAACATTCTTCGCTTTGTATTTCTTGAAAGTCCGCAAGTGTTCCAGATCTTGTGGAGCAAGTAGAAGGTATTTTTGGCTTTGTAATCCGTTTACTTATATTCTTTTCAGTGTCGTTTATTTTTGCCACTGTACTACCAAGTTATACGAATTTTCTGACCTTTTCAATGTTTTCTGATGAATTATAATGTGAATTGGTGTATCAATGCTTGTGTTTTTTATGGCCTTGGTCTTTCTGATATTGATTTTGAGACCATTCTCTTATGCCAATTCTCCTAACTTCTCAAGTTTCTCCTGCATATTAGCGTATTTGTGTGTTAGCAGGCATATAACATCTGCGTAATCATGATTATTAAGTCGACTGATGAGGTCCCATTGTATTCTATTTGAGCTTGCTATGTCTAATTGAGTACAACAGTGAGGAAAGTACTCATCCCTGCCTAACTCTCGTGTGTTGTGTTTTTTTTCACACTGCGCTTGTCTTTATATTAAATTTTATTTCCAGCGCCCCGGTACATTTCTTTGATGAGTTCTACTATTTTCCACGGAATGCCGATTATGCTAAGTGGCTTGCAAAGTGCACTCCTATTAATCGAGTCGAACGATCGCTTAAAGTCCACGAAGAGTAGGTTTCATCGTTGAGTTCCATTTGGTAGATTGTTCAATTATGATTCGAATTGAATTGATGTCATTCGTGCAGCTCCTTCCATGTCTAAGGTCAGCCTACTCATTTAGTATGTGATTACGTTTTTTGTAATGTGGGCAAAATTAATAATGCAACTAACTGAAACAATAACTAAAACAATATGGGAAGAGAAACTACCACTCACTTTTTAGAGCTAGTGGCAAGAAATCAAATTAAAATTTACAATTCGAAGAACCCATATCGAAACTTTGTTTAAAATTGATAAAGTAATAGCATCATTTATATTACAATAAAGATGTGGATTGTTCATTCGTTTTGAAATGTTTGGTGATTCTAGCAGTTCTATTAATATTTTCTAAATGCCTATGAAGACCTGATGTTGCAGATTTTTTAAGTTCAAAACTTTCCACCGATCATAGTTTTTTCTGCATAATTTTCTTTTTCAAAATAACCGCAAATTATAGAAAATTATTTTATAGGCTAAATTGTTAGGATAATCCCGAAAAAACAAAACAATAAATCTTGCAATATACAAAATTTTGGGAAATTGACGTGGTGACATTTTTCAAAAGAAACTATAAGTTTCTATCTCATTGATTGATTGATAGATTGATTTAGAGTGTACGGCCAAGAAATAAGCAGGATATCCCGGAAAGTGCTGGGCCCACCGTATACACATTTTGACATATACTTGGAAGGATAAGGCAGGATGATAGTTATATTTTTGAGACCGACCCAGTTACAGACACCGTGCAATCAATAGTTAGTAAATTTTTGTGGGGTAGAGAAAGGAAAGGTATGCCAGTAATGACAGAAGTGGTCTGGTTTCTTGGGAGGGAATATTCAAACTACTGCTAGTAGAAGACAACCATATCATAATTTTACTGAACTGCTCTACATTCTGTCATCTCTTATCAGCAATTCCATTGTGGCATCATTCATCTGTAATCTGCAAAGGTTCCCTTAAAATCTATTAATGAACCAATTGCTCTTAGCCGTAGTCTGTAATAATTTGAATTAATTTTCATCTGAAACTATAACTTAATTATTAATATTTTAACATAATTATATAATAATATAATTACTGCAATCCATAGGCTTTAATAAATTGGATTGGTTTTCGCCTTAAAATTACAAATTGGTACAAAACTTTAAAATTAACACAAATTAAATTTTTAAAAAATTGATTAAATATTGCAAATCAATTGAAATAATTGTTGACAGATACGTGATATAATCACCGAAAATCTAATTTATATACACTTTATTTGACATAAAACTTTAAAATTAATATAAATTTGATTTAAAAAAGTTAATTAAAACTTACAAATCAATTGAACTAACCGTTTTATGACAAATATCTCTAGCTGTAAGTGCCTTTCTCATGTAAACATTTCGTGTTTGCATATTTTTCTCATAAACTTCACTCAAGTTTACTTTACTGATTGTATTAATTGTTCAAGTGATATTTAACCTGAAATTTGATAAACCATTTTAATTTTAAAACCAGAATGTTAACACAATTTAAATTTATGTTTATATATTACAAAAAGCATAAACTTTATCAACAAAAAATTATTAATTAATGGTACAACTTATTTACCTTGTTAAATTGATAAAAACTTACTGCAAAAAAAATAACACCAACATTATATACTTGTCTTTATATAAAAGCCCTAAAGAACCATAACATTTTTTTACCACATTTACCAAACTTCACAAAACTTTATTAATTAAAAAAAAAATAGTATAGCACGATTTATATCTTCGAACCGTTCCAGCTTCAACATAAAATATAACTAGAAAATGTTTGAACACTCACCTGAAATTAATTATTTCTTAATAAGACATCCTGTATAGTCGATTTACGATGATGATGGTACAATGGCATTATTTTGTACTACGCTTTCGTCTGATTTCGATAAAATATCAAAAAAAAACAAAAATGTAATACGTTTATGCAGACCGCACCGACGATATACCAACAAAGTAAATTCCATTGAATACTTTTTTTGTATAATTTTATAAAATCCTGAGGGATAATAGAAAAAAAAACCGATAATTTACTATAAAATTCGATTTTCGGAATTTTTAACATGTAAATAGAATTTGTATGTTTGCGAAATTTCGGTAATGTTACAGTTTATAAGTGATGGATTTGTAACAATGAATTTATGTGGTTCATGATCATTTTGCTTTGAATTAATCTATATTTACCTATACACACATTGGCACTTTAGTGGTTTCTTTAGACATAATGCATTCAATCGATATAATTGATTTTTTTTCGATTTTTTTGGTTTGTTTATTATTTGATTTGGTTAATATTAACGAATTTCAAATATAATTTAATTCATTTTTACAAAAATTCCACCAAATTTCCGTTGCTACTTGAGCTAGAAGCATTTAGGCCTAGTCGGAAAAAATTAAAATTTTTATTTTATCCATTTCATACTGTGAAAAAAATCATTTTTTTTAGACCCAACTTCAAATAGCGGTAACTCCGTTGCTAATGGAGCTAGGCCCGTTTTACTATTAAAATTTAAGCAATTTTATGTATCCGAAATATCAATCAGAAAATTCGTAGTCCTGGTAGAAAAAAATCAAAATTTTAAATTTTCTATTTAAGAAAAATGAAAAAGAAAATTTTTTTTTTTGTTTATTAACTCCGTTGCTCCGTAGGCACGTTTTTTGGCTTTATTTTGAAGTTCAACCGATTGAACCGGAAAATGCGTAGTCCTATAGTCGACAAAGTCAGTGTGAACAACATTTTTTTTAGACCCGTTTTATATTTTTATACTGTATAGTTTAGGCGATTCGATATAACAAACGGAAAATTCGTAGTCGAAAAAAATCGAAAAGGATTTGTCATCACTTGATTTCGATCGGTGGTGAAGATCAAAGTCCATGCCAGTACAGGGTGGCTGGAACTTTGCAATGTGCAAAAATTGATATTTAAAGAGAACCTGTATTAGGAGGACTCGAATTAAGCTTGTAGTACAGTATTATAATAATAAGATGGTTTTTACAAACCAGTGCTGGCCCTTATCATATCAACATTCTGGCTCTATCGAATTCGATCCCGAGCTTATTCTTCGTATTGTTCTAGACAACCTGAAGAAGACAAATCGTTCTCTACCTCGAAAAGCCATCGTCGCCGACAGCGACCTCCGCGCCTGCCAAATGGCGGTTTAACTCTCAGAGATTGCTGAACGATCCGTTTTGGATCGACTCATAGAACGTAACCGAGCCAGCGTTCTCGCTGTCCTTTTATTTCATGAACAAGATCAGAAATTTTCATTAAATTCCTGATCTCGTGATTGAATAAAACTCGGTAAGTGCCGTCATCGTCGCGTTTGCAGCCAAAAATCACGCACATAGTTCTTCTTCCAAAAATCATTAACCATCTCTTATACGCAACCGTCAGGGTCCAACTCTCATACCCATGCATGACAACGAGTCTGATCAACACCTTGTACAATTGCAGCTTGTCGGCATTTGTAAGGTATTATGACTTTAACATCGGACGTTAGGCATATAAAGCACGATTCCCAGCGACAAGACGTGGTTTAATATTCATCCCACACAGTTATCGCATGAGTTACAAGAGACACGATGTATCGGAAACTTGTCACTCCTTCAAATGTGTGGTCCCCACTACTAAAATCCATTGCGTCTTGGTCTCTAAAACCAGTGATCTTATATAGTTTGTTTTGGACTCATTGATTTTGAGACCAACGGAAGCTAAGACTCGTACAAGTGGATCCAGTAGTTATTTTGCACCGCTGCCACTCAGTCCAAATACACAGATATAATCTGCATATGCTAGAACCTGGTTGGACTTACGGTACAAAATGTTGTCAAATAAAAATAAATTCTAACATTAGATTAAAGAATATCGAGAATATAGCGCATCTCCTTGCCGTAACCTAGAGCTAATTGCAAAACTCCCTGATAGCTTGTTCTCAACTTTGACACAAATTATGACTGCATTACTGTCATTTTACATAAACTTACATATTTGTCAGGTATTTCCAGACATCGCAAAGCAAACCATAAGCTAACCCGATGGAGTGAGTTAGCCTTGTTGGAAGTCCAAGAATACCTGATGTAAGTCACAAGATGTCTCGTAATATTTAAAAAGAATCATCCTCAGCGAAAAAATTTGATCAGTGACTGACCGATTTCAGTGACTGACAGAATTGATGTGAACTTCCAAAGTCCAAATTGAGTGGACTTTCAAAGAGGGTGGATATGTCAACATCTTTGCTGATGTATCACCAGGGGTCCTATACATTATATTTTGTGTTGTAGTCATTGCTTTAATTGGTTCTCGGTGGTCGGATATCCCGCCGTGTATATCGCTATTTATTAAATTACTTAATTCAATATATTCTAACAATCATTAAACTGTATCCTTTATTTCTAAATTAAGAGCAAAGACCTTGAAATTTGGTAACAGGAAATAATTTTGTTAAAAGTTTTTTTGGGCGGATTTTCTATCATATACACAATATACCGGATGAACAAATGTCTTTTGTTTAAGAAAAATAAAATAAGTATTCAACTAAATCAATTTCGAATAGTGTCTTATTTATAAAAATATAATTCGATGATTAGATAAAAACATAAAAACGTAACACATACGGAGCTTATCCATGCTAAAAACAGTTGATTCAATTTATTAAATTCATGGTAAACATAAAAGCTTATATAAATATTGATCCAATTATATTATAATTTTTTATTTTTGTGTTGTGTGTTATGTGTTTATGTCACCATATATGTACATAAACATACAGCCATATAATGAATTATGTTTTATGATTATGGTGTAAGATTATTACACCAATGATTCAATTTATTACATTTCAAATCAACATTTTATCGATCAAAAATTAGGCAAACAATTTTACAAGATCATTATCCATCGACGATATATTTATTATATTTTACTTATATGTTTACGAATATTATGAATTTATGTACTATATGGTGCTGGATCGTAAAAATAAATCGAATTTGATTGATTTGTTAGTTCGTGGAAATTATGAAAAATTAGTGTTACGACACCCAAATAGGTCAAAAACACTGTATTATGTTTATGTCAGTACTATTAGTGTAGTTTTATACTAACAAAAAAATCAATTCAAGTTTTTCATTTTGTACACCGCTCCGTGTATTATGTATTTCACTAAATCATTCATTTCATGCGTGCTAATGAGCTTATTTACTTGTTTATTATTATTATGATTATGATTATGCACATGTATATAAATATATATATATATATATATATATATATATATATATATATATATATATATATATACATATATATATATATATATATATATATATATATATATATATATATATATATATATATATATATATATATATATATAAATATTTATATCTGTATTGGTGTTTTCTATAAAAATTTCGTACAGTAGATTTTCATGACTGCGTTATTTTTTTATGTAGGTATATAAATTAGTTAAGTTGTTTTTCATTTATGTATTACTGTGTGAAATATGTAATAATAAAAAATTGTATGCAGGAATTATTATGTTTAACTATTCATGATATACGAATTGATACCTGAATTTCATATAATTTATATCTATATTTATTATTTAAAAAAAACTGACTGGGCATAAAAAGTCACCGTTAATTTATTCCAACTGAATTACAATTCAGCGAAGAGTGGTTCTTTTTTTAAGAAATATAACCATTTGACCATTTGACCGCGAATTTAAAATACCTCTCCTGTTAGAAACATCAACAAATTTGATTATGGATATAAGACCAAAATTTAATAAAATTCCTGCCCACAGAAATGGACACGCGATTTAAGATTAGTCCCTAAAACGTGAATTTGCTAAGCAAACTATCAGCTTTGAAAAAGTATGCTCTCGTTGCTTTTTAAGAAACTCGATGGACCAAAATTAGAGCCCATGTGTTCCAAGGATAAACATGTCTTTACAGTGGAAATTGCTTCGGCAATATTGGTGTTATTTTTCTTCTTAGACCCCTGGTGCAAAAGGCTGTTTTGAATTTCAAAGCAGCTGATAACCGTATGTGTAAGCTATACGTTTACGCATGTGGTCAGTAGCCAGCCTATACCGACCGATAATGGATAAGAATAATGTACTTGACGATCGCACACATAACCTCGGATCTCTTGTCACTTATGATAATTGACTGGGAGGGGATATACAAATGAGTTTTTTTGCCAGCAATCGTGCTTTAATGTCTTACGTCCACTGTGGGAGTTGATACATCTTGCAAATGCCGACCAGTTGAAGTAACAGGTGTTGATCAGACCCGTTGTCATATGTGAGTGTAACATGTTGACACTGACAATGAGTAAGAGAGATGACTGATGACATTCGTAAGAAGAGTCACGTGCATGATATATGAATATGATATATGTTCATGATAAATACGTCATATAATTGCAGGAATATCTAATTTATAAGCACTTTATTTAACACAAAACTTTAAAATTAATACAAATTAGATTTTTAAAATAATTGATTAAACATTACAAATGAATTGAATTAATTGTTTTATGACAAATACGTCATATAATCGCAAGAAAATCTAATTTACATACGCTTTATTTGAGACAAAACTTTTAAATTAATATAAATTAGATTTAAAAAAAAATAATTAAACATTACAAATCAATTGAATTAACCGTTTCATGACAAATACGCCATATATTCGCCGAAAATTTAATTTATATACACTTTATTTGACACGAAACTTTAAAATTAACATAAATTAGATTTTCAAATAATTGATTAAACGTTACAAATCAATTGAATTAATCGTTTTATGACAAATACACCATTATGACGACATCATAAGTAAATATTAACTTTTAAATTAATTTTTAATTTCATACTTATCTCTGAGGTATCGATTCCGTTCAATGATGGTACCGAATGTATGTCTATTGTCGAGCAGATCTCGTATTTGGCTCATGTATGGAAAATGGCATATTTTTGTCGCAATGCTTTACTGGGGCTTGATTAGCGCTTTTATTATAAACAAATTTTCTTTAAATTTAGCTACACATTTTTTAAGTGACCAAATAGCACAAATATCTAATTGCCTTATTGTTTTTTATCCATTAACTTCATTACATTTTCAGCCAAACAAATTTTTAAAAAAATATTTTGGTTTCCTCCACACATTTTATATTTTGGTTTAACTTTCACCACAATCTACTTCCATTATATTTTGCAAGATCACAAATTATGTAATTAGAAAACCAAACAAAATCTATCCGGCATCAATAAAATCATTATGACAATTATGTCAAAACCTACTACACTTCACAAATACTATACGCAATTTTAAGCTGAGTTGATAATCTCTGTAGTAACTTTTTTGGTGTTTACGTGGTGGATTTAAAAATAAACTACACTACGTTCTACGTGAACAAGATATAAGTTAACCTCAAGCTATACATTTGTTTTTGTTGTTGCTATTATCCGTTTTCGCAAAAACGGCTCCGTTTTCAAAAACATGGCAATGGAAAAAGACGATTTTAATGAGCAGGAAATGCTGGATTTTTTTTTAAACACAAGAACGATCTTTGAATAAACAACAACAAAACAATTTGATGTATCTGTCAATAATATAATTTTATTCGAATTTTGCGTTCATACAACGAACACACTCAAAATGAGTACAATTTGTATTAAATCAAACTTAAAATTATTCTTCTTTAAAGTGTGGCTGAACTTTTCGCTCTCAAACTAAACAAATCACTCTTTCGAGAAAAAAAGTATCAATTAATCGACTGTGCTAACAGCTTGTGCTATAACAAAAACATTTTGTGTTAGTTAGTCTACCAATCAAATTAATTATAAACCTCTTTTACATCACAAGATTGGCGGACATTTTCGACGTTCTAAACAAGCAATGTAGTTCTAACAAAGCTAAATTGGCTACTCTATAGTTAAAGTAGTTCGATAAAATCTTTCAACCACAGGCGTTATTAACCAACTACATGATTACAGCGACTTGAAAAATTAGTAGAAAAATTTACAGAATATGTTGAGCTCCGTTTCTTCACGGCCAATCCTGATAAAGATAGCGATTTTACTTACGAGGAAAATTATTATACAGACATTTTCTCTCTAAATACATAATTTAATCTTAAAATTTTTCAAAACGGTTGGATTGAATCTGGTGCTGCCATATAACATGGACGAAAATATTAGGAGTGTCAATCATTTTTTGAAATGTATACTATGTACATTGAATCAACAATATCTATGTACATGAATATGTAAAGTCCAAAAATGTCAATAATTCTATAATCCGACAATTTCATCAGGGGATGCAACATCATTTCCAAAAACATATCACAACCAAATTTTTCAATACTGTCAATAATTGAGGAAAACTAATAGTTAGACTCCGAATCCCAAGTTAGTTTTATAACGGAATCGTGTGGTAAACGACTAAGTTAAAGAAATACAACACAGACATAACAATAACCGGCGTTAGTCAGACTATAGGTGTGGAACACCACGATTTTAAGAGTTACATTTGGCAGCACTTTGCGGCAAATAAAAATAAAACAGGCATGATATGTCCCTGCGGCTTTTGCAAAACCAGGTTTTTTTCTGATAAAAATATCCTTGTTTAGTAATTTCGGTTTTGTTATTTTTTCTTATTTAACATTCGTTTCCATTTTATAAACAATTTTCTTAAATTTAACTATTTTTACAGTACATTCAAATTATGATTATACAAAAAAGTCAGTGATAGTTTTATTTCAGCGTTTTAATGTTTAAAAGCTGACAACTTTTTAAAGCTCTATATATGTAGCATGATGTGTACTGTATAATGAAAACTATATCTTGATTTAAACTTAAATCACCCTATATTTGAATATATCGTAAGTATGCAAAATAAATTTAAACCATTTCCCAACAAAATGAAAGCTAAAAATAAATTGAGAAGATTTTTCTCGTCATTAATTTAAATATTTTCAATATCAGATTTTATTTTGATTTTTCACTTCCTTTTATGTCAAATCGATTTTGATTAGATTTTCTTTATATTGATATGTGAAACGATAGCTCTGAGATATTGACTCATGCAAAAATAAGAAATCTATTTGTATCCTTTATCCACACCATAAATAAATCGAAACATCTATTTAAGGATTTATAGAGATACTTTATTATATGATTATTTCTCTCAAAATATATACTCGTTGAATTTTATATCGAAAAGATATTTTATATGGGTTAGATAAATTAGTATATAGATAAAAGGGTTAAAGGAGGTGAACGAAAAAGAAAAGATGAAAATTTATGTATCTGATACTAAAGTTCTCTTGAGCTTTCACCATTAATATCTAAAATAAAATCAACACCAAACTCAAACGGTATCATGTTTTTATTCCGTTTCGTATTTAACCTATAAATAATACGATTGGCAACTGTACGAAAAAAAATCATATTCATATGCTTAAAGCTATTTAATCGAATTAGACATTTTATTCGCATCCCAAGTTGATATCGATCGAACTATTTATACTAAAGGATACATTGAAATTGATTTTTTTTTATAAAACTTTACGTGTATGATAGGAAGCATCTTGGCTTTATCTTATACGAATGTTCTGCGTTGGATATATATTTGGTTATACATAATGACTATCGACAACATAATATAAAATAATCAAAAAATTATACCTGCCTCAATATTTCTATACTGGAACTATTGTGTGGCATAGACAGTTACACACACACATCCAAAAATATTGTTAGTGAATTTTATGATAGTAAATTTATTTTTACCTACGAATTATTTAACTTACGAGCATATAACAAATTACCTATGTGATTGATTTATGGATTTATAAAGCTTGCGGAAGTATATGCTTATACAGTTTAATTATGTCATTGCTTGATTTGGGTATATCTATATGGGATATAAAAGTTGGACACTTTTTTTATAGTTAATTTATGGTGATATAACATATTTGGATTGATTTTACGGACTTTAACGTTTTTATGGTTTAACCAATATACAATTAAGTGGGTACGGTTCTAATATTACTATGTTGACAATTTATATTCTGACCATTATTAATTATAAATTGGTTGGAGTTGTTGTGACCTACCTTTTTGCTGCAAATTTTTTAATTGAATGAATGAAGTTATTTCATTACATCATACAATTTAGTGTGAGTATCGGAAAATACTATACAATTTTAAAATTTTCCATTTCTATTTTGTTCATCTTATCTCTTAAAATGTTACCATATTCGGGTAATCTAAATTAGCATCATAAGTTGTATTCAAAATCTCAAGAATTAGTCACCATTAAACCATGGCGGTTTCTAAAAATAGTTTATTTTCTTCGATAACAGTTTAGTTATTTTATTTAAAAAGATTAACCTAGATAAGTTTTTTTTAAACACATTTTTCAAAGCATTACATTTAAATAATCTAACTCAACGTATAATTAATGGTCGGATTACTTTTAATGCTGATTATGAACGACAAAGCTTTTCTTTGTATTCATGAATTTTTTGTTTTTATTTTATAATGGTGGAGATTATTAGGTCGTTTCAAACCGATAGAATTTATTTTTCTTAAAGATTGGTGTTGTTTTTTTTTATTTGAAGTAAATATGTTTGGTTTGTTCATTTTATCTGGCTGGTATACCAACAAACTGCAAACCACAATTTACAAAATATGACATTTATAAACGATAATAAAGTGTATGAGATTGTAAAGTAGGTGTCATGATGACACCTTACATTCGATCTTACTCGGCTGTTGTTGAACATTTTATCGCTAATATCAACGTACGTGTTTTTAATTCGGATGAATGAATTAACGTTATGAAGAAAGACTGCACGTAAGTATTAGGAAAGATAATTAAAAAATAAACTCGGTATTTTGAAGAAAATAATTTTTTGGTTCACAGTTCGAGTAGTTTTGATGCTTTGTTTAATAAAATTAAAAGATTAGCGGCAAGAATCTTTGCAGAAAAAAAAAGTTCTAAATCGAGTTCTGCCTTTTAGGACCAAAAGGCAACACTTATATTTATATCCCCTCATTCTTACTGCCAGAAAAAAAAAATAAAAAAAAATTTTCCGCAATGTTTTACTTGATGCTGCTTTCATAAAAAAATTCTGACGAATTTTTTCAGTAATATTTCTTCGGCAAAACATGACGGAATTAAATATTGTTTATCTGTTTTAGTAAATTCCGAAAGTGTATACCAACTTAAAATTGAATTTTATTATTTATTACTAAAAAATTACTAAAAAAGATAAACAATATTTAATTTCCGTCATGTTTTGCCGAAGAAACTTATATTTATATCCCCTCATTCTTACTGCCAGAAAAAAAAAATAAAAAAAAATCTTCCGCAATGTTTTACTTGATGCTGCTTTCATAAAAAAATTCTGACGAATTTTTTCAGTAATATTTCTTCGGCAAAACATGACGGAATTAAATATTGTTTATCTGTTTTAGTAAATTCCGAAAGTGTATACCAACTTAAAATTAAATTTTATTATTTATTACTAAAAAATTACTAAAAAAGATAAACAATATTTAATTTCCGTCATGTTTTGCCGAAGAAATATTACTGAAGAATTCTGCAGAATTTTTCTATGAAAGCGGCTTGAACCTCACTAAATAAAAAACTGAAGAAGCGCATGCTACCTGCACAGCTATTTGCAAAAATAGTATCATTTTTCTACTGGTATTAAAATTAATAAGTTTGCTAATCGCATATTTTTTTAAAATAAGCCAAAAATTACCATAAAATTATTTAACTAAACACCGGTTAAATAATTAAATTTACTATGAGTATTGTCACCTAAAAATAATCCACTAAAACAAACATTCATGTACAACGCGAATATTAATAAATAACGAACAAATCCATATGAGACTACAAGAATCACAAATCTCTCACCGGAATAATTTACAATCGTATATTCTGACAACATAATAATTCATACCACCAAATACAAATAAATAATAATACAACCCACTACCAAACACCAAACACAGTCTCACACTAAATATTTATGTATGCTTCGTTGTTGTTGTTGTTTTATAAAATAAATAAATAAATAAATATAGAAATACATATACAAAAACAAAATCTTGGAAAAGTTAAAAAACAACAACAAATGTATAATAATACCAAAAATTCAACAAGATTAAAATTCCTACTGTGATTTATCTCTACAGGTTCTCATTCCTTGTATCGTGTTTTCCAATTTCACTCTTTTATTTAGAGTGATATACACAAACATACACACCCACACACTCACACATATACACACCAACAACAATAATTTATAAACTTTGTTACTAATATACTGGTATATAAAACGGAAATGAGAAAAATATCAAACGATAAGACACGCAATGAGGTGGTCTAAATATGAATGGGGTGAGGATTAATAAGAAAAAAATCAATAATTCGCGAAACGAAAGCTAAAATATGGAATTAACTTGTCAATATGTATTTGACTTGTTTAATGCTTTACCTTTTCATATTTTTAAAATATATTGCATATATTGGTATATAAAGTTCATTATTTTTACAAAAAGTGATGCTGCATGTTGATATTTACTTCATTAAAAATTCTCAAGACTTAGATATTGAAAAAATTTCAGTTAAATTAATAATGTTGTTTGCACAAAAAGTTTCTTGGTGCATAAAACAGTAAATTGCGCCCTATAACGTTCAATAACATTTTTTCTCTTTACTTCCAAGGAGCTAGACCATCTGAGTCTTGGAAGCTTCTGCTTTCGTTTCCATCGATAATTTTGTCAAATTTTGTTGCTTTTGCTAGCTCTAATCCTTTCCTGATATTTGTCATAAAACTGTTAATTCAATTGATTTCTAATGTTTTACCAATTTGTTTTAAATCTAATTTGTATAAATTTTAAAGTTTTGTGTCAAATAAAGTTTATATACATTTTATAATATCATTTTTTATTAATTTTAAATTTTATAATTTTTATAATTTTATATTTTTAATGATGTTAATTAATAAATTAATTAATTGTAAATTTTAGGCAAAAACTATTCCAATTTATTACAGCATACGGCTTGTAGAAATTAGCCTATTAATAGATTTTGTTTTTATGGAATTTTGCAGATTACAGTTGAATCGTGGCACACTTGAGTTACTGATAAAAGATGACAGAAAACAGAATGCAGAGCAGTTCATTAAAATTGTGATTGTCTTATGTTAACAGTATTTTGAATATTGGCTTCCGGGAAATCGGACCAATTCTGTTATTATTGACATATATTTTTTCCCTACTCAACAAAAATAGAATAGAAATGTGCCGTAATGATAATGGGGTGTCTGAAACCGGGCCGTTTCTATAATGCATGGAAATATATTTATAGAAATATAAATATACGAAAATCTCTCCTATCCTACCGTTTGATAAATGTAACAAGGCTGTGGGTACCTATTCCCGGCGATAACCTGAGGAACGGACCTTTCGTCTTTGTTTTAAATGGGCCAGTTCTCTGTAGATTGAATAAGTGATCGGCACAAATCAAGACAACTATATTTCAGCTGATTTATAGACCTGCGGATCAGCCAGCTGAAGATTAAGAAAAATAACCGAACACTAATCCATCGATTGTGTGACGTGGTAAATGTGAATTAAACTTTTGGTACATCCGGCAACTGAACTTCCTAACCCAGAACCTAGTAATCACACATTCACTCTTTAAAATAATATAACCGTTGCTTACATTTCTCGGTTACAGATCTTCCCTGCGAACCCGAATCTATAATGAATCAAATCGTTTTAGTTTTTCTGCATTGCTGGCAGTTGCGTTTCCATAAATCACTTACTGTTTCTGCCCACAATGACTTTGATTTTTAATCGAGTTTTCGTTCAGCACATCCACCTGAGGCTGATAAGTCGCGAGTCACTTCGTCAAATGTATCCATTTATTTTTTGACGTTGGACGCTGTAGCCGTTGTTATTGAATTTTGTTCGACAAAAGTTCGCACGAAAAAATTATAATGTCACGTTTCTGATCTTATCGTTCATTTTGCTTGCTTAATATGCTTTAGCCCCGCAAATACCCTTCCAAGTATTGGAATTGTTGTACCGGGTTCACTGACTCGTGTACCATGCTGGAGAATTAGAGGATTGGTACTCCGTATAATTTCTTGCGAAAGGTAGCATATTAATCTGACAATTGAACTTGAGGGTTTTTGATTTGTGGTTTCATAAACGACGTGTCCGGTGATGCGTTCTCTACCGCCATTGATTTAGAACGAATCTACGTGTTGTGTTTTGTTATAGCTTTATAATAGTTATCTTCACACACTTAATCAGTTTTCTCATTATATGATCTAACAAAAGTATTTTACCTTAAATAGCTGTTCAACTTCATTACAGGCCAAAGTTGACCCTCTAGTCTACTGAGATCTTTTACAAGAACTTTCAGACTATATTTTTACAATTGATGATCGCTGTGGAAGAACGATTTCACTCACAATTGGTCACGCCGTTGTGGTCAGCGGCGGGAATCGAACTCAAGACCGCGGTGTGTTTAAGCCATCACTTTAACCATAGCTGATTATGAAATGATGAGGTTGCGGCCTCCTCATGTTTTGTTCCACGTGTTAAATACAATGATCGAAGTAGGGCAGCGAATGCATTCTGTTGATAAATGCCATAAATTAAATTAAAATGATTTGCAGCGGCTCAATGTTTTGAGTGGCCTTTCTAACTTTATTTTTTGTAGTTAATCACCAGGTGTTTTGTGCTCAAAACACTGTTTCAGGTACTTTCCATTAGAAATATTTCAGTTTCTAAAAATGTTGATATTGTAAAAGATTCAGATCATTGAGGTATGGTTGTAAATATTACTTTTTATCTTGGATTGGCTTAGACATTATGAAATAGTGTAGTATGCTTCTTCCTGGTTGCATTCGTCAAACGTCAATATATACTTCATTCTTATTTTAACCTAAATATTTGCTTAAATATAGCATCTTTCTACCTAAATATTATAATTTATGGAAATATTTTCAAAACGAAAAACGAGTTTTCACTTAAACAATAAAAATTCCATTTTCCAGAAGAAACAAATATTTTATTTTATCATTCATATAACTTGAGTTCGCATTTCGCTCAACTTAAATTATCGTACTATTATTTTTCTCTAAATCGCATTCATAGTCTAATGTCTTATGATATATCTTAAAATGTATTAAAATATACTATATACTTCATTCATCTACAGACAGATTACATATGTAAGATACCCTATAGATTATGTAAAGGAAGAAAATTACATTATTCATGAAAGCTTTTATACGAGTCAAAATATATTACGTTGATTAGATTTACAAATTTACTGTAAAGTCATCATTGTGTATAGGTTTTGACATAATTTGCATTTTATAAACTAATGGGAGAAATATTTTTTGTTTTCGAGTACCAAACAATAATCGTCCTAGACAGGTTATTTGTTTTTATAAACAAATTACGAATTTTTGTTCGTGCCAAGATGCTATAATTTCCGGTCAATCGATCAATTTTGTGTATAGCACAGTTTCACAAACGTACACACAACTACGTAAACGAAAAATGAAATCAATTTTAATTATTAAAAATGGATGGGAATGAGGAAAATGTATAAATAATATACATATAATAAACGTGAACGAATTATTTGATTTTCCAAAAAAAGAAAAACATTTCATTTTGACAAAATATAATTGAACTATAATTTGCGTGTTTTTCTTTAATTGAAATAAATTATATTATCAAATAAATAAATCCGATTTATGTTTTCTGTTTGGTGTTGGCACTTTGGCAGCATTTAACACCCCATGTCGTTTCGGGTGTTTTTATTCGTTTTTGTATTTTAAATGATATTGGGAAAAAGATTTAAGTTTTTGTGATCTGAAAGAAATTTATGTGTCTCTGTTGACGAAAGGAGTTTCGGTTGAAGCAGTTTATGTTGAGTGTGCCTAATACTTAAAGCTGATACTGTGACCTTCTGCAAGGATATAAAAGTTTTGAGATCATATACAACCAGCAGGATGTCTGTTTCGTATTTCTACTAAACTCAACTACCTCTTCCTCAATTATTTTTAATATTTTATTTTGTGCTGTTTACCTTAATTGATGATCTAGATATTTCAAGTTAATCGTTACCATTCAGATGATAATACTAATGAATTCCGTTTACTGTCCAAAATTTGAATTTAAGATAATAGTTTTCATTTACTTCGGGCTGCGCTTGTTTCTTCGAGGTTTCACAGAGCTGTAAATATAAAAAAAGACCAAAAAAGTATTGTTTTACATCTGGGTATATATAAGACACCAACTATGACCCCTGTCGTCAAGGTCAACCGCATGGCTCGTTAAGTATTTGTACAAGAACATTATATCCTTAGAATACCACCGGCGACTAAACGAAGCTTGGATCGCTGTGCTGACTTAAAAACTCTTTTGTTAAAAAAAATTAACTTGATATTGCTTTACAGTGGAGATGACCTCGCTAATCTTGGTGTTAGATTTCTTCTAAAGCCACAAGTGAGAAAGGCTATTTTGGATATCAAAGCAGTTGAAAGACGAAGCACGACAACAGAAAAGCGATTGTTTAATGTGCTAGAACTGGCCAAAATCAAATGCTGACTTATGTGAAAATAAATGATGTTTCTTATAAAAAAACGCGAATATGTTTTACAATCGCACGGAACAATAAAACATTATTTGCTGAAAGAACCACCAAACGAGTTTGTAATCGGAAAAAGCGTGAATTGTGAAAGGCTATACAATCTTAAGAATATAACAACTCAGCAATGAACACTGATATTTTTTATGCATATTATTAAAAAGTTTTCTGTTGGTTCAAATTTTATGTGATTAAAAATTAATAAATAGAAATTAAATAATCATATCTTGCACCAGTCACCGAATTGAATAAACGTTCGTTGGGCTGACCACCTACAACGTTCACCGATTCGTAACAAGTGATTCGAAAGGTCTCTTTCGAGACCTTTTATGGGACGATTTGAAAATAATCAATTTAGACTTACAAAAATACATAGTGATAGTAATAATGAGCTTAAATGTTAAAAGCTTCTTGTAAAAATATGAATCTAAAGATTATACCAAACTCAACCAAGTTCAAATAAAATAGTTGAGCTTTTATTTAATTTTTATTTTGTTATACATTTTGTTTATTGTTTCAAATTAAAAATAAAAACTGTAAAACTGCAATTAAAAAGTTTTTAAGCAAATAATCTTATATATGTTTCATATACGAATATAATAAATTAATAATATTGTAAAATTTTATTTTAAGTTTTCTGGTTCTCATATTTTAATTTTTATAAGTTCTTTTTTGTATTTTGATTTTATAATGTACCACCACAAAGAGATTTTTGAAGTGGGTACCGGGTTAATTATGAGAATATAATTAAAACTAAACAATTTAAAAAGTGTTGGTGTGGTACTAGGCATTTGTATATGAATAAAAAATAAATAATGAAAATAGAAAAGCGGATTTAATTGTATTTAATTAGATTTTGCGTGTTTGTGTCGTATTATTTTTAAATTAAATAATTGGATAATTTATGATAATTGATTTTGGTCTCCTTACAAAATAACTTATGCTTTAATAATTATTTGATATTAAATAAGTTTTTTGTGGTTTATCTAAAAATATATAAATATTATGCCAATTATTGTTAACAATTATTTTATTGATATAAAAATTATACTAAAACACTAGTGATATATTATGAATAAATAAAGAATGTATTGTTAATGAGTTTTGCTCATTTCTATAATAGTTTCATAATCGTGCTGTAGTAGTTTTATATTATTTTTCCTAAAATTTAAAAGTTAATATTTAGGAATTAATGATTCCAATTAAAAATGCAACAATATTCTCTTTTTGTCAGAGTTTGTTCCACAAAAATATTTAAGTAGTTGATTGCATCAAAAAAATAAAATCAATTTTTATTAATACCAACAATTTAGCTATAGTTTTTAGGTAGGACTTCCTTCCTGATAACGTCATTTTGCCAAAACAAAGGGGTTAGCCTTTCCAAATTTACGCATTTCATTGTATATTGAATAAAACACGTAATAGTCCCTATTATGATGAATGATACCTTAATCCTTAATGGAAGAAATTCAATTACGTCAAAATAAAATAAACATTTTCAATTTTAGCCTATAAAGTGTTGATGTGATCTTTGATTAACTTGTATTGTTTTTTTTACAGGTTTTTATTTATTTAAATCTTCAGTAACATAATTAAATGTATACTGTTTAAATAAAAATCAAGTCGTGTTAAGTTCTAAAATAACAAAAATCAATATTTAAAGAATGTTCTTTTTGTTAAATGCTGTATTACATTATGAAACACTTTGAACCTTAATACCGTTTTGGGTTTAATCTATCGACTACAACACAGGCCCGAATTCAGGAAAGTAGAAAACCGAGTTTGGTTTCTTTATATTCGACAAAAATTTCATTGAAACCACCATCTCAGTTGACATACACATCATCGCTTAGAACAATTTGCTTCACCCATTCAAGACTATCGTAAGTTTAATTACAATGTTTTGCACTATTATTGGTGTACACTCTAATGGCGAAGATAACTTCTGGCCCTAAAACTGTAGATGATTTACTTACTTTATTTCAACCAGACATTTTTGCAAACGTAAGTTTTTAAGTGACGAATACTTTATATTTTTGTTCGAACAATTACTGAAAGTTTTTGATGAAAGCACACTTAGAATGGTTTTACATGGAGTTTTTTTCAAAATAGGAAATGTATTTAAGCGGGTAAGCTGATTTTTTATATTTTAGCGATAGTCTTAGATTTTCATTCAATTTCCTTCCCTTGAGACTAACGTATTTAGCTATAGCCTAAACATAATTCATGGTGTTATATGTTATAGATGAAACAAAATTGTAATACAATTATTGGTTTCTATGTAAGTCTGTGTGCCAATTGGTTAAAAAGTTAAATATTTTAACTGTGGTAAATAATTAAAATGTTTTTTCTTTTTAACCACTGTTTTCACTTTTTAACCGCTTTGTTGTGCCAATTGTGTTCTTATGGAATATTGTAAAACGTATGACCATAATATTAAGCTCAGTTAAAAATTTGTCTGATCATTGCGCCTCTGTTATATAGAAGGCTTTGACTCAGCACTATGTTAAAAACAACGCAATTCACTCCTTTTTTTGAATCGATTTTTTTTAAGAATATTGATAATGTAAGAAAATTTTGTTGATAAATATGTAACCTTGAAAAAACTCGGGATTCTTTATAAGTATTGTAATTGGGACGCCAAGTATTGTATTTTGTGTTTCTTCCCTAAGTTACATAAAACAGTTCTGTTTGGTTTATAACTATGTTTATAGTTATATTCCTTTAAACTATTTTTCCAACGTTTCATCTTTGAGTTGTTATTTTTATTACTAAGTGCGTAGGTAAGTGGCTGATGATTCAGAAAACTTTTTACTGTTTTTGATCTGTTTAGGAAATCTCTCAGTGAGCTCATATCCAGATAATTGCAAGCATCTCTTTCTCATTTGTCGCGTAGTTTTCTCCTGTTTTATTTATTGTTCTCGAGAGGAAAGTGATTGGCGTCTGTCGTTCGCTCAAACACTTTTTCAAAGTTTGGAAAGTTTAGTAATACTTCATTGGAATTAGGGTATTATTCCTTCCGTTTTTATTAGACAGTTTTTTTACTAAGAGCACGTGTCCTTCTTCTCCTTTTAAAAGTAAGGTAAAGGGTTTGGCTATCAAGCAAGGAAGGGATGATCTAAATTCCTAGGCTATGTTTGGTATCCATTGAATTGGAGAATATTTTATAGAAACATCCAGATTTTCCCCAATTGTTTCCTGAAATTGATTGATATTTTTTTTTTATTTTTGAAATAAAATCTTTTAGTCTAAAGACTAAAATAAACTTACATAAAATTCAAATAAGGGCACTCTTGGTTATTTGGTAAAAATCCAAACTGGTTATCTTATGGATATACCGTTGAAGTCAACTTCAGTTTTTCTTAGGCTGGGTACTATGAATTCTTAACTTAAAATATAAATGCTACTGTTTTAAAATGAAAATTATTGTTAATCATTAATAATCATTATCGTCCAACAGACATTCCAATGCAATTGCAACGTGCTTAAAGTATTGCACTATCTCGCAAAATGATATTTATTATGTGTGTGAAATTATATACTTCCACAATTATGTTACGAAAATAATTATGCAAAATTATTTGTTGGTGTTTTTGGCTTTATAAATATTTTAAAACCTATTCAAGTTCTTTGGAATTTCATTTGACTTGAACACTACGAAAAACATTAATTTTTATAAGAACGGTTAAAGCATTACTTTTAAACGAGTATACCTAAACATACAAAATTAAGTATTTCCAGCCAATTTACTAAATTAACAGTTACGAGATTAAAAATTAATATAATACCCCGTCCATTTTATTTATATTAGGCAGACAGTATCTCTCACATCACGCGAGTTTATTCATTAATAAACATTATAAACCGCATCAAAATTAAGTAAAATATTTATAATCAGATTAACGCATTTCATTTTGAAAATCTCCCCTTGATTGTTTTCAATTCTTAATAACAATAACAGTTTAATTTTAAAGCTCTGTGTATATACCGCCATATATATATATATATATATATATATATATATATATATATATATATATATATATATATATATATATATATATATATATATGTATATATATATATATATATATATATATATATATATATATATATATATATATATATATATATATATATATAAAGCTTTACATCCTTTTAAAAAAGAATGGTGCGAAATATTTAGCCAAATAATGTAAAACCCGCAAACGTACCCATATTATATCCATTAATTTTCATGATTCTCTCGTTTAATACATAACATAATTCGCTTGTATGCTTAAAAAAAATATCATAATTATATTTATGTATATACAATCATAAAATTTGTATGGTGTTGGTGTTTAACCGAAAAAACAAAAAAATAAAAATAAATTAATAAATAAAAAATTATGGTACACCACAAGAAGCAGCACGATGAATAAAACATCCAACCTTATATACCACAAAACGTTGACACGCCGCAGTAAAAATCAGCTTAAATGATTATTTCGAATTGATGAATGGCATATAATTATCATTAATCTAATTCTATATAATAAAATCGAATTAAAGCTATCGATAAGATATTTTGTTGTTGTATTTATATACATAAAATAAATGACAGAAACAACTGTGCACGTAAAGATAGTATAAACGTTATGTAGCTTTTCATCTACCACCCACATCCACATTATTAAAGTTACTTTGAACGGAGTTAAATGTTATACTCGTATTAAATGAGAACTAAATATAGTTTTTTTTATACTTTACTGCATATGGAACGACATTGGCTTCAAAATAAAATTTTACAGTGGAAATGGAATTTAATTTTCTATTTTTAAATAAATTATAAAATAAAAATCCCCCCACAAAATGATGAATTATCTGATAAAATGGTGAATATGGTAATTTAAATTGATTATACGATTTTAACTTTTTCCATATACCTACAATATATAAAAGAGCAGTAAGGAATTTTCATGGCAATGTTGCTCTTTGCATTTATGTGTAATTTAAGGAAATGATAAAAACGAATTGATTTTGTTTGTTGATTATTATTTATTGAGCTTTTAGTGCAATACTAGGTAATGTATGTTTACAGAATTTGTAATAAATATTGTTATGGTCATATGACCGTGATAATATTTTATTCCAATCGCAATCGGGCAAAATTGAGGCAAAAATAGATAAATATAAGTCACTGTAGTTAGAAGGCACATATATGTTTCGCAAAAAACTTCTAAACGAGCATGTTGGTCTTGTAATTACAAATGTTGGGTCGCTGAGCTGACTATACCAGCATCGATAAAACTAAAAATATGATTATCGCCAAAAATTTAACCGCAGACTCTCGCTTACAAAAACGGTCAACGAAAAAGTAAAGATTATATCTTGTGTCCCAAGATTATAAGTAAGTTTACAGTGAAGATGACCTCGAAAATCTTGGTGTTGGTTTTTTTTTTAATATAGGTCGTTATGTTACTGATCCACTTCTGAGAACCCATCCTACACAAAGAATTCAGACTGGCCATGCAGAAATTAAAAAAAAAGTTCTCCTGGGGCTGACTGCATTAACTCCGAGCTCTGGATATTCGAAGGGGGTACTTTGTGGAACAATCTTTTTGAAATTGTTCGATTAGTATGGCAAAGCAAAGTTACACCTGCGATGAATGGAAAGTGATCGCGTTGTGTCCTATCCTTAAAAAAGGAGAACGCTCGAAGTGCGAAGAATCGCGGCATAGGTCTCCCTTGCACAACATACAAATTACTGGTTTACATAATTTTGGAGAGAATCACGCCCCAAGCAAAAGAAATTACAGGTGACTACCAAAGAGAATTTTATCCGAATCGGTCAGTCATTGATCAATTTTTTTCGCTGAGAATGATTCTTTCTAAATATTACGAGACAACTCATGACGTACTTCAAGTTACTTGAACCTGATAAATATGTGCGTTTATGTAAAATGACAGTATCGTAGCCACAATGTTGTGTCAAAGTGGAGAACAAGCTATTATTCCTTACGCCCACCGTTAAAGTCAAAATACTTTGCAAATGCCGACAAGCTGAAGTTGTACAAGGTGTTGATCAGACTCGTTGTCATGTATAAAGAATTATGCACATGATATATGGCCTGAAACGCGATGATAACGACACTTTCTAAGTTTCATTTAATCACAAGATCAGCAATTTAATGAAAATTCCTGATCTCGTTCATGAAACAAACGGACAGAGGGTTCGAGTTCAATTTTAAGACATTGAAAAATTTTCGGAAAGTCGTACCAGGCAGTTTTATTATAGGCGGCCTAATTCGTAAGGATCAGGTGGAAAAATGGCGGTAGAGTTCAGGTTGCTTAAAAGGAGGAAGTTGACAGGAATACACGGATTAGCTTCCATGCACATTTTCAATAATTTAGCCATTGAATGGTTGCCGCTCAGGATTTCTCGCAATCGTCTTTTGGAAATAATGCATTAGTTCAAATTTTCCATTATTAGAAAAGTTTATAATTTTTTTTTTGTCATCTTTAAATCTAATGCCACTATTTTACCTTTCCGTTTTTCCACACTTTCATTTGTCTTATTAAAGCTGCAATTTAATACAATGCTCTTCATTTTCATCATTGTCTTGAAAACTTTTTATGCGGCTTTTAAAATTCGATTACTGACAAAGATGTAATCGATGGCTGGAAATCTTGATCTAGCTCGGAAACAAAGTTGATCAGCAAGTAATATAATATTTTCACGAACGGGGAATAACTATCAGATTCTAAATCAATGCATTTTGGCGCATATTTATGTCGATAGACGCAGTTTATCGTTCTTCACTTCATTTTGCCTTTATATTTTTGCATTTATAGGGTCTTTTATATTATTTGTGACCCAACATTCTTTGATAGACGATTGCTGGTCGGTGTCGTTTATTGGCAGCTGGAAAGTTCTACGTCGGTAAACGTTTTTAAAAGTTGAAATTAAAGCTTAATTCACAGGCTAAAGAACGATTATCGTATTTTGAAGTAGCCATTTTACTTCCACATTTCGAATGTTCAAGCATTTCATCTAAATGAATTAAATGTCCTAAAATATAAAATTAAAATTATCGTCGATGTTGAACTGTTGAATATGCTCCTTACCTTTTCCTAAATGATAAGTTCACTAATCAGCATATTTCGCTGGTAATAATTAGTATATATGTAATTAGTATATATGTAATAATTAGTATATATGTAATTTTTCTATTTGCTCCATAAGTGTGCTTTTTGACGAGTTAATATTGTAGGATTTAATGGCACAGGTCATTCATATTGCCCGACAATTTTATCACGGCTTTCCTTGATTGTTCAATTTTCACAAGTTCCTCGCCTATGTCATATCGACTTTCTTTTCGAAAATATTGCTTAATTTAACACTTGCTTCACAAAAGCACGTTTCCAGAAAAGCATGAAAAAAAAGAAATACAAGAAAGATGGGCGGCTTTACTGTCAGGTCACCTGATCCTACAGTTGATTTTTTTAAAGAAAAATCTTTATATATATATATATATAAAGATATATATATATAAAGATATATATATAAAGATATATATATATATATATATATATATATATATATATATATATTTATATATATATTTATATATATATATATATATATATATATATATATATTTATATATATATATATATATATATATATATATATATATATATATATATATATATATATATATATATATATATATATATGTGCCAAATACAATTTTAGTGTGTTTATTGTCAAAGCACACGCAAGCTTAAAATATTTTCTTGTCTTATTTTTGTTTTTATATTTAAATTAAGTTGTTACATATTATGAACAAAACAAACAATAGAATAGCATTTCAATTTGATTAGTAATATAGTATGTTTATTATGATTATCATATATCAACATAAGGAAAAACTGACAAACTAAACAAAAGAAACTTTAATGTATAAACCTTTTTCTAATACAGGTATATCTTGAATATTGTAATTTTTTTATATGTCTTATGTTATTTTGCACCTTTACCAGCCAAATTCAAGCCAGAAGACTATAAAGTGTCGTATAGTATTCGAATTAGGATTTGAAACCGCAGTACCTCTAGATCCAAACCTTGCTTCTTTAACCAATGCGCAAATTACTCGGTAGTTATTGAAAATATTATCTAGTTACATAAATAAAACGTATTAAGTGTAATACATTTAAGTTTATAAATTTTAATTTATTTTCAAAACCTATTGTACTACGTTCAACAAAGTATTCGTGTATATTTACATAATATTATATCATTTCAGAATAATGAATAAGAAAATAAATAAAGGATATATAACATTTTAACAACATACAGAAGAAAAAAAAACTTAAACATATTTACTTTAATACTTGATACGTCAATATTATAAGCTTTGTGCACTCAACTGGATATTGCTATACTATGTTATGTTGACGTAGTGATTAAAATTTTCCCATTTGCTTTTGGCTTTAGAACCGTAAACAATTTGTTAGGTTATATGGAAAAGCATATAGTTTGTGGAATTGATTTTTAAATGTATTGATGTAATGAATTTAATTCCTGATTATTAGTTTTTATTTTACTTCTGATAATCACTATAATACTTACGTTTCTTAAGCCTTGTTTATACGTTTTTAAGCCTTGAATATTGTTTTTTTTTACTAATAATAAAAATTTTCTTTTATTTTCAGGTAAGTTTCTTCCTAAATTGTAATATATTTGACAGTATGTAAGTAAAGCTTAATATTTTGTTTTAAATATTTTACCTATATTCAAAATAATAAGAGAGTAATATCAAGGAAATTGGTGGCCATCGTTTCAAAACGGCAATTAGTATGGCGCCAACAAACTTTTTTTTTTACGAAAAATTAACAAACAAAGTATAGTAATTAATTTACTACTTGATAATTGTTGTAACATTGATAATTTTCTTCATCAATATTATGGAACGTTTTTATTGTTTTGAAAGAAATACAATTAAATTAATAAAGAAATTTATTCACTTTTAATTTTATTAAATTTATTCCAACTTATTTGTAAAATTAACAAACTTTGCATGGCACAAACAAAATTTTTTAAATTTTTTTAATATATATATATATATATATATATATATATATATATATTTATATATATATATATATATATATATATATATATATATATATATATATATATATATATATATATATATAGGGTTACTCAATAAGAAGTCAATTTTGAAGCTTTCATCTTTTGACATTTGAAGTAAAAGCTACGCCATTACTATAAATGGCCCTATTACTAAATACACACTTCAACAACGCATATAAATTGTTCTTCGAAATTCACTTCGAAAATGAGGCTGGTACAACTATTACGGTGAATGGATTGCACTACCGAGATGTAAAATAGTTCACTTAAATCTAAGAAAGTTGTACTTTTAACTGTTCATTTGAAAAATTAAAAATATATTTATTAAATTAACAAAACTAAAAATGAACATCACTTATATTACACCTTTAAATATCTAACTTCATCAAATCTATATCTAGTTTTCATCAAAACATTCAAGAACTTGTTTCTATTTAGAACATCTTTTATCTAACTCATTAATTAGATGACTTACAGCTGGATGTTGTTTTTTATTTTGAGCAGCAGTAAAAAATATTTTTTCATAAAGCTCCAAACTAAAATTGATGCTGCCATATAGTCCATATCTGGAAAGTTAAAAATTAAAAGAAGGATAAAATATAATTTTATTCCAATTTCAATTTTATTCTATTTTAACACTGTATTTACTTTTTGATGTGCTGGTTAGTTTTAGATTTATTTATTTTCTCTAAAAGTGAACGTGCAACTTTGTCTTTTATTTTTTCATCAAAAATACCACGGATTCCATTTTTAAAATTTAAAAATTTTAATTCTATATTCGTTGAATTTGGGAACATGGCTTTAAAGTCAATTTCAGTCTATTAATTAAAATATGTATAAATTTCAATTATTAAATATCAAAGAAAAATTATTTTACAAGTTTATATCCATATGGTTTTTTGCAGTGTAACAATTTAAAAAAAAATATATTCTGCGTCGAAATAGCTTCAAATATTTCCTTTAACCTATAATTCGATGTTGAACCCCAATGTCTCTCCCAACTACAGTTGTCTTTTAAAATGCTATCCAAATGCTCGTCAATATCTTCTTCAACGTTAAAGGTTGTTTTTAATTTTGTATTTTTTATTTAATGTATGTGGAATATTAGGTGGTGGAGCTCCTTTTGATCTAAGGCCAACAAGTTTTTGAGAATGCACTTTTTTAAAAAATTT